>WHYT01016927.1:94655-118493 GCA_009806455.1 Tetrax tetrax
TGTTTTTTTTTTTTTTTTTTTTTTTTTTTTGTGGAGCCATCTGCCACATTCCCGTCTTTTTGCATCATTTCCCTCCTGCCGGGATGCTATTGCACAAGCAGCCGCAGCACCGATGTGGGAGCATCCAATTCCCCGCACCACGCGCGTGCTGCCGGCACAGGAGGAAGGGGGACGGTGACGGGGAGAGGCGGCGCACCCTCTCTCCCCGGACGGGGACATTTACAGGATGCTTGCAGACAGAGCGATGCTCTGACACAAAACTGAGTCACCTGTCCACAAAGTGCAGCGGGGGCCCTCCAGCGCTCCCTCCAGACCCAAGCATTCCGTAATTTTTACCGATAACGGAGCCCTGTGAGAACTTTCCTCAGGCAAAGAGCTCAGAAAAATGTTCCAAACCTCGCGGCGGACAACGACCGGTGTTCTGCACGGCGGTGCACCTGGCAAGGGGACATCTTCAATAGCCCAGAAACTCTCGCCAGCTCTGGGCTCCCCACACCACAAGCGTTTGGTTTGACATCAGTCTGTGCTCAATCCCCGTCACAAGAGACACGGAAAGAAAGGATTGGTTTGTTAAATCACAATAAAATTGTTTGGGGTGAGAGGATGCCTGGAGTGAAACGTGCGAAGTCTGTCAATCAGTCAGTCAGAAAAGGGGAAAAATAAAGACATTTAAAATAAATTATCCTCTGAGAACATTTTAATTACAAGGCAAGAAACACAAACCCAAACCCCAGCCCTTCCCTTTGAACACACGATTTCTTCAGCAGCCCTATGCTTCTCTGAACACCCACCCAGCCATATGCCGCTGCGCGCTGAAATAGAGCATGTCTTTCATCCTCACAGCTCTGGCAGGCCTAAAAAAACACCCTGAAGAAGTATTTCATGTTACAGACCGGCTTCCTGGGATGGAAAAGCCATTTCTGTTCACATCGAGAAGCACCGTTTGCCGGTGCCACACAACACCGTGTCTCCCAACCGATGCCTGCGGAGAGAGGAGGGAGCGCGGTGCGGCGAGCTGCTGCGGCACCGGCTCCACCCCAGCTTCCCTGCCTGAACCCACCGCACAGGAAAAGGCTCTCAGGGTGCCTGGAGACTTGTTTAAATATACCATAAACCCAGCTGAAAATAATGTGCCATTTGGTATGAACTGTACCAACAGGAGGAGGAAATTTTTCACAATGCGAGTTGTAGAACGCTGGCCCAGGTTGCCCAGAGAGGTGGTGGATGCCCCATCCCTGGAAACATTCCAGGCCAGGTTGGCCGGGGCTCTGAGCAACCTGATCTACTCAGGGATGTCTCTGCTCCTTGCAGGGGGGTTGGACTGGATGACCTTTGAAGGTCCCCTTCCAACCCTAACCATTCTATGATTCTATGATTCTAAATACAAGCACAGAGAAGTGTTTGGAAATAAACTTTCCTGATTTAGTGTTGTTGGTCTAACACACCTATTAATTTGTTGAATATCTTCATACAATCACAGAATCACAGAATGGTTTGGGTGGGAAGGGACCCTTAAAGCCCACCCAGTCCAACCCCCCTGCCAGGAGCAGGGACATCTCCAACCGGATCAGGTTGCTCAGAGCCCCGGCCAACCTGGCCTGGAATGTTTCCAGGGATGGGGCATCCACCGCCTCTCTGGGCAACCTGCGACAGGGCTCCACCCCCCTCAGTGTAAAAATTTTTTTCCTTTCCTTTCACAACACTAAATACCTAAAGGCAATCAGTCCATCTCCAGAACTGCTGCAAGCAAACCTCTTCCAGTACCTAAGGGGCCTACAAGAAAACTTGGGAAGGACTTTCAACAAGAGCCTGTAGTGACAGGACAAGGGTGATGGCTTTAAAGTCGACGAAGGCAGGTTTAGATTGGATTAAAAAGGAAATTCTTCCCGGTGAGGGCGGTGCGGCGCTGGCCCAGGCTGCCCAGAGAGCTGTGGGTGCCCCGTCCCCGGCAGTGCCCAGGGCCGGGCTGGACGGGGCTGGGAGCGCCCCGGGCTGGCGGGAGGGGTCCCTGCCCAGGGCAAGGGGGTGGGACTGGATGAACTTTTCGGTCCCTTCCACCCCAAACCGGTCTGTGATTCTGCAACCCTGTGACTTCTGCTCCTGAGCTGCAGCCCCAGCAGGCCCATGGCCGCTTCAAACAGAAAATTCAACGTGGGACTGCCCAATACAGACCCCGAGCCTCCAGTGGAAGAGGGAAACCTCACTCATTGTCCCCTCTTGGTGCACTAGTATTTAAAAATAACGGTGACCACCCACCGCCCTAGCACTCCTGTGTGTCTCAGGCCTAGACCCAGGGGTGACAGGGGAACCAGGGGACAGCCCCCAGAGGAGGGGGCTGCGAAGGAGAAGGGGACTGCCTAACTGCTGGCAACCCCAACAACCCCAACCCACCACCTTCTGCCCCGAGGGACCATTCTGCTCCTTTCCGCTACGCAGATAAATGATGACGTGTTTAAACCCGCTTTTCTAGCTACAGCTCTTGCACCCATGTCTATCCAAGGGTGCCTGTCCTGCGCTTGAAGCATTGGCAGCTCCCAGCTCCATCGCCAGCATCTCCCAGCTCGCTACAGCTTCTGTGACGAATTTAAAATTAACGCACGCTGCTCAACGCAAGCTCCCTTGAACTAAAGATAGCGTTCGCCGCGCAGCCTTCGGGTTTAGCTGACAAACATTTCCTGCAAACGCGTCAGGCGCACAGAATTTCTGAGGGGAAAAAAAAAACCAAAAACCTGACAATTTTGTCAATGCTGGGGGAAATGAGTATCAGGTTGGACGTGGACAATCTCTGGGCTGGAAAAGCCTCTTCAGGAAACCAGACACCTTGCTGCACCATATATATCATAGAGAAATATTTTGGCGTAGCGTTGCCCGCCCCTTGGCAGGAGATGGCTTCACAGGTTGCTGCGAGCGCCAGCATCAATTATTTTTTTAATTTCCAGACTTACACTTCAGTTACAGCAAAGCCCCAAGAGCACTGGCGCAGCTTTTCAGAAGCGACCCCCGAGAAGGCTGGGAGGAACGGGATGCTAGGCCAGGAGAAGCCACTGCCGCGCCAGGTACCCACCCAAAATACGCAGTTTTACATAGTGCTCGCAGTGCCGGCAGCTCCCTCGGAAAACAAACACAGCTGCGCGAAGGCGAGGGCAAAATCAGGTGGTATAGCCTTGCAAATACACAGTCGCTCACCACGCTGCATTTCCTGAGAGCAGTTTCGGGTTTTCACCAAAACGGCGTGTGTATCTGCCTCCAGAAACGCCTCTGAGGTTTCAAAACAATCAAGAACTTTAGCAAGGAGAGCACCTGGAAAACCAGGATTTTCTCATCCTTATGCAGCGATTCGTTGTCAGTGATGCAGGCAGTTCCCGAATACGCACGAGCGTACCCATCCACCCAAGGTATTTACATTTTGGGAGGTAACGCACGCTCCTTCCAGGTTCCTCTCCCTCCCCGGCGTGTCATACACGCTTCACCGCAGCCTCCGTGCGAGCGGAGACAACGCCGCCGTGCTGCCTTTGATCAGGACAGCTCACTTCTTGGTGTCAGGCAGTCAGATGCTACATCTCTCGGCTGCTAGCGGGGAGGAGAAGCGATGTTCACGCTCGTACCTTCCGTGCAAAAAGCTCTGCCTGGGTGTGAGCCCCCGACACCAGCGCACACCGCTGCCTGCCCTCGCCATCACCCGCGCAGGCGGCTTGGCCTGACTCACTGGGAATGCTGCTGAAATATAAAGTTGAAACAGTAATATTTTTAAAATGATGTTTTTTAGCATTAATTAACGGGAACGCCATTCCTTTAATTTTCCCAAGAGCCACGGCTGAGCCCCAGGCACCCGGCGGGATGGAAGCGGGTTTCACTCTTCCCATGCGAGCAGCCCCATCTGGCCAAGGAGAGCAGGGAAATAAGCCGCCCATGACCTTGGGTTTTCAGCCTCGGAAGACGGGGCTCGCTCAGCACAACACCACCACGCTGGTCCTCTCCAAGGACAGCTTCTGAACCCTGGCCTGGCCACTGACTGTTATCTGTAAGGCAAAAGATGCTTTTCTTGGAAAAACCGTGGGACTAGCTCAGGGCCCCCCTACTCCTCAGAAGAAAGCGTGCGAAGCTCTGCAGCTACCATCACAGGGATGCTGGCTGCGCGAAGCCACGCACCGAGCTTTCTTAATAACAACAGCAATTTGAAAACAGAAAGACTCAAGCTCTCTCGTCTCTGATGGCACCGCCTTGGCAGCCTCGGGTGAAAGCCTGGCGAAGAGCTTTGCCCACGCGGAGATGCTCTGCCACCTGGGGTGAAGGACCTCAAGAGATACAGGGACCAGCCGGCAGCTGCTTTCTTCTCCTGGAATTAAGGTATGGGGGCAACCTTTACCAATGTAAAGGACAAGTGAAAAGCCTTACCACTTGTGACCAATAAACACTGGGTCTTTCCAAGAATTTGAAACGTAAAAATCAGCCTGCCCAAATCCAAGGTCTCCCCTTCCTATGCGGTGAGCAGAGTATCTTCCCGTTACCTCCCCAACCAGCCGAGCCCTCACTCTGCCAAACCCAGGCTTCCCTCCGGACAAGGCTCTAAAAAAGCCACTCCATGCCTTCGGTAATTTTGTGTTGGATTTTTTTTCCCCTTGACTGCTCTTGACAGATTACACAGGTGCACTCATATCACCAGATGCACGACATTCCAGAGCTGTCTCTGCATCCGCAGCATCACCAAACCTCTCCCGTATTAAAATAAAAAATAAAAACCCCAAAATAAAACAGGACCAGCAATTGCTGATGCAAAGGCAAGGCAGGCAGACAAGGCTCAGAGTTACTGAATGCCGTTTTCTTCACACGGCTCCATCTCCCATCATGGTTTATATACAAAGTATGAAGATAATACAGCAGAAATAATTCCCTGCGGCGTGCGCAGGAGTGAGACCATTAGAGCAGTCAGCAAAGGTTAATTAGCGCCTGTATATATTGCAGTGTGATGTCACGCAGCGTACTTGTTATTTCCATGGCGCCCCGGGAGAATAAATAAGCCCAGCTCAGAGCTGTACTGTGCAAATAACCATATGCCTCTGAGCAGTTTCTAATTTTATACCCAAACCTTCTTCCTCACACGCAAATGGCACTGATATTAACTCTCACCGGGCCAGAGAAAAATCCCGTAAGCCTGGGCCTTTTTGGCGTTTTGGGAAAATCGTGACTTTGCTTTCTGAAAATTTCAAAAGCCACTTGGTATTTTTGCTACTTCCTGGTGAATTTTGTGTGATATTCTTTTTCACTTCCGATCCTAAACGGCAGTGTACTGCTTTTGCTCTGGGAAAAGACTGGGGCTGCGGCGGTGCCTCCGTATTTTCCTACGGGATGAGGCTGGAGGAATTCATATGAAGTGTTGAGATGTTTAGAAGGCAATCACCACGAAAAGCCTGTTCCCCATCATCATCATCATCTGATAAACAGAGTATTGCTTTATTATTTGCATTATTACTTTTATTATTACTGTTTCCCTCAACCTCCTCGCAGTCTCCCAGGGAGGAAGGCAACGGCCACCCCACCCCAGCACCCAGCGTTCGCCACCTCAACACCTTCCACAACCTCCCGGGAAATCCTGGGCTTGGCACCCGGAGTCCCCAAAATCCAGCTGCTCCAAACCGCACCCGCGCCAGCCCCACCTCCGCGCTTGCGGCAGCCGCAGTTCCTGCGCTACCTGCGAGTCGTTAATTATTTTGTTTGTGTTTATTGATGTTCTCAGGTTGATCTGTTCGGCGCTAATGAACCATTTACTCTCAATTAGAAGCCTCTCTCAGAACAGAGCGCTAATTCCAGCGAGTTTTGCTGATGAATTAATTACGCCGTGAGCTCAGCCTTCTGCAGGAGCCCCTCCTCCCCTCAGAGGCAGGTCCCCTGAGCCCAGGCACCCTTATTTCCGTTATTTACTGTAACGCCGCTGCCAGCGACACGTTCGCAAGGGTTGTACGTATCCACAAACACGCGTCGACTGGCAAGATGGGACAGCTTCACGGGCATCATGGATCAAGCAACGCCTTGAGGCATGTCTGTGAGGCAGGTTTTAAAGTCTTAAGCTTTTCCAGGCTTAAAAAAAAACCCTAAAAATCAATTTTTTTTATTATGTATGAGGCACTTGGTGTAAAGCACAAATATGAATTTCCCCAGCCTTAACCACCCGCCCAGGTCTGGCTGCGAGAAACCGCCACAAGCGGAGAAACCTCGCGCTGCCGCGCCTGCCTGAAAGGAAATATCAAATATAAATCCGTGCTATTCCACCACGCAGCATTAAGTCAGCAGTGCTCCACTGTGGGAAATTTCATCCCCACCGCCGCGTGCATTTACAGCATCTGCAGCATAATGAGGAAGGGGAAAGGAGCTCCAGCAAAACGCTGGGAAGACGCTCAGCCCAACGGTTTGCGTCCTGCTAGATGATCACGGCTGATACATGTGAAGCATCACGCTACCAAATTAAACGGCAAAAATGAAGGAATAATTAATAGGGTTCTGAAGGGCGGTTTGGAAGACAGCTGTATGCAGAGAGGGGCTGTGGGGTCTGCTCGCTGCCCAGCACTCGGACTCCGGACCCTCGGAGTGAGCGCCCCGGAGCCCTGGCAAACCGCAGCGCTGCGACGCATTGCCCCAGAGTTGAGGTTGCCCTCAAAGTTGGGGTTTTGAGCACAACTTTGGAGACAAGCAGCTTTTACCAAGGTAGCACCAAAGGTCTCCTTCGGCTTGGAGCCGCTCCACGCCGCAGCAGCGCTCTCGGCACAACGTGCCGGGTGCCTGGGACGATGGCCGGGTGACGATGGCTGGCTTGTGGGCACCCAGTTGCGAGAGGTGAACCCCCAGACAGCCCCAGAGGACACCCACAACCCCAGCCCTTTCCAGAGAGGTTTCCACAATGCAGACATCAGCATCCCCAAGAGCTGAAATTGCAGCTCCGAAGCACAAAATACCTGGGAGCAAGCTCTGTGTTAACATGGAAGGTGACAAACCGGAGACAAGGAACTAAGAAAAAAAAACCTAATTATTGTGCTGCAGAAGGCGGCTGAGGAGCAAAAGCTGTGAGATACGCTTGGCTTGGTCGTGTCATGACAGCATGCAAAGCAGGTTTACACGGAAAACAGCGGAAAGGATTTAATAATTCAAACAAGACAGAAGGTTCAGCTGCTCAGAGAGTCAGGGAAAAGCAGACAAAGTCTGCTTCAGAAAACTGCCAGCCCAGAGGCACCAGCCCCGCGCCCACCCCTCGGCTGCCCGGGGGCACGGCGCAGCGTCACCCCAACACCGCTCCGCGTTCCACGAGGGCTTTGTCACAAGTGGAACTCACGTAAACATAAATAGCTCTTCAAGGGCAGAAAAAATTCAAAGAGCAACTTGCTGGTGAACATGGATTGCTGAAGAATAATTCCTATGGAAGGCATTCCAGAGTGTGTGGGAAAAGACAGGGCAATAACGCACCCCATGGGATGGAGATCCATCTAGTTATTGGATATCAAAAGCTCATTTTAATTATTTACCCCGGTGGACAACAGGGCTGGGAGCGTTGGCCCGCAGCTCTCCGCGTGGAAAGGAAACGGGATTCAGCCCTGAAACGAGCACATTATTGATTCACAGCTCCTCCTTAATGAGGAGCCGAGGAAATCTTGTTAGAAAAATTGTTGCTCCTCTTGTTTACTACATTTATTTCTGCATCTCTGCCTTCTCTTTCCTTCGAGCTGCTCAAATTAAACACGTCGGGATTCCCGGCGAGGCCAGAGTGCCCGACCCACACCGGAGCAGCCGCGCGATCCCGCAGCACCTCAGAGTCATCACTCCCACAAACATTCCCTAATATCCACCCATGGAAAGGCTGCAGACACCACCCCCCACCGCAGCAATGCCAAGGGCGGTCCCACCATCCCAGCTTTACCCAAAAAGCGAGCCCCCCACGCCAGCCGCAGCCGCGGGCTCGGGCTGAGGGCAGGCGGGCAGGGCAGCGCTCGCCCCTCCGACATTCTGCCCGTTTCTCAGCCCCAGCTGCTACCCACACCTATGAATTTCTCCTCCAGCCCAGCGCCCTGCAACTCACAGTACCGCCTCGTCACCAAAAATAGCTGCTCCAGCGCCTGTGCTGGGGAACCCATTAGCGTGGATCACTTAAGGAGGTGATTACTTTTTTAAACCTTTGCCTTTTTAATAGGGAAGTAGGCTTTTTACATCGTTTTCTTAGCTCAAGCATAGGTCATTAATTTTTTTTTTTTTTTTTTTTAAGCTGGTAGAAGCCCTGATGGCTCTGCAGGAGCAGAGTTGACTGCAGATGATGCACATTAAAAAAAAGCGTTGCTGTCGTGCTTTAAGCCCAGTCAGCAATCGAGTACCACGCAGCAGCTTGCTCACCCTCCCCAGGGGATGAGGTGATAATTGGAAAGAAGGAAAACTTGTGGGTTGAGATAAAAGATAAAGACAGCTTACTAGGACAGCAGAGGAAGAGATAATACATATATATAAAATATAATTATAACAGTAATAAAACATAGGGATAATAAAATATACAAAACAAATGATGCACAATTTCTTACCACCTGACGATCCAATGACTGATACAGCCTGTGCCAAGCAGTGACCACAGAACAAAACCAAAAGTGACCCCAGAGCAATCCCAAGCAACAAGAGAAAAGGTGAGAGCTGCCCCCCAGCCAACCCCCCCTTGTACACCACGCACAACGTCTATGGGATGGAATCCTTCCTTTGGCCAGTCTGGGTCAGCGGTACTGGCCGTACCCTCCCAGCCTCCCGCACATCAGTGAAACGTGGGAAGCTGGAAAAGTCCTTGGTCTCTTCAGCAACAGCTGATAACATCAGCGGATTATCAACGCTCTGCACATACCGAATCCCGTACTAACTCCACAATGCAGCAGCTACTGGGAAGAAAATTAGCTCCATCCCAGTCGAAACCAGGACAATGGCCAATCAGCATCCCCAGTTAGCCCTCAGCACATTTAGGGGTATTTCCCCTCCCTCACATCCCGACATCACTGTGCCCCATGAGCAGGGACCCTCCACCCGCCCACATCCGCACGCCTGTCGACACTCCCTGCTCTTACACTGGGCTGCAAAAATGTTAGTACCCAGGTCACACCTCCTGATTGATGTCCTGTCGCCAACACACGCATCCCCCTAATTGCTAGTGATATTTAATGCATGCCACATTTGACTCTTTTTTTTTTTTGTCTTAACTACATCAAGGAGTTGAATTTCTATCAATATACAAATTCTGCAAGCACGTTTGCTGCCAGCAGAACAAAAAAAAAAAACAACCCACAAAAGAAACAAGCAATTCCACCACCAGACAGTAACGCGATCTATGAAGTCAATTTATCCAGAGATTTATTGATTGTGGGACTGGAGCTGGTTCAGCGTGTTATCTGGGTGAGACTGGGGCACAGTCCCAGGCTAGGAACCACCCGCTGTTCATTCAGCTTCTGGATTTACTTTATGCCTGTGCCCCACCCATTGTGTTAAAAGTTCTTCTGCTGTTAGAAATTTGTTTCATGTCTTTCCTAGGATTCTTTGTGCTGAGGCTTTGTCACAAGCGATAAAGATTCAAGGAACCACTGTATGAAGACGATGCTAAGACCTTGGCAATGAATTTTGTGTTCCACCAGCCCAGGTCGCTCACAGCCCCGTCCAACCTGGCCTGGGACACTGACAGGGATGGGGCATCCATCCCACATGGGTGTCACCTCGCCAGCGGAGCTTCGCTGGAAAAAATCAGATGGGGCACCTAATAGCACATCAGTTACCCAATTATTGTATCTATTGACAATTCTGAATGCAGCAGCAGTTACGGGACAACGACCAAAGACCCCTCCGAGGTCCCTACAATCATGCGTCGCCTTGGCACACTGCATATTGATCTCTCAAAAGTCAATATATTGCATAAAGCCCCTCAAAAACTAACTGGCCCGCAGCAACGCGTGCCATCACCCAAGCAGGGCATGCAGAGGTGTCACCTTCTATTTCATCCACGTAAGTAACCCAGACCAGTAATTCCCACCAAAACCCATCTACGCTGCAGGCACTGAGTATCAAACAACCAGCAAGGCTCTTCCTAACTTTCATTGAGAAACGGATTGTTAGATATCAGACAATGTTTTTGAAGAAAACCGAAACTTTCTGGAACTTCTGGGGCAAATCCCGTCAGCTCCTAAATGTCTTGCCGCAGAAATACATCAGAAATTGTGCTTCATGATACACAACACCTTGCAGTATTTTGGGATCCTCAGGCAATTAAGAAGCTCTTTAGCAAGTAATACGTGACAGCAGAGGAAAATCAGATCAGATTAAGAAAAAAAATAATGACTTTTTGCAATGTTAATTCTACCTCTTTTGCCACATTTCTGCTCCCTGCCTAGCAAAAGAGCAGTCTGTACCGGCCAGGGACATGCAGCTGTGCCCCATGAATGCATCATCCACAAAACGCAAACATTTTTTTTGTCTACCAACTTGCCAAAATGTATTTCCCTCCAAGCAAAGACCAAGCATGAAAAATTTCAGTCTTAGAAGTTAATTGACTGGAAAGTTATAAATAACTGGGAGCAGAGAATCACCGCTCAAGCCCTGTGACCCTGTCAGGGAGGAAGGCAGGCAGCCAGTACGGATCTCCCAACAAGAACAAAAGTTCCTAACCTTGATTCAGAAAATGAGAATTTACTGAAAGAAGGGAAGAAAAGGTTCTTTCTCTTCAACTTCTTTAATAAACTTTTTCTGCAGCCGCAGCTCGCGGTTTATCAGGAATGCATTAACGTTTGAACCCCATCACTTTTGCCAACAGGTTTATTTCTGACTCCAAGGTTAATTCAGCGTAACAAGCCAAGGTAATAATCTTTCTTGGCTGCCTCCAATACCAGATCCGTGCTAAACAACCCGGTCAAAGCGCGTCTCCTGTGCGCGGAGAGCCGGCAGACAATTTTATAATAATTTAGGTAATTACAGCTAGGGCTTAGTGACGGGTTCATTTTGTGAACGCACCCAGCTAAAACAGCCCTTTAGCTCAAATCTCACCTTGGCTTGACAAAAAAACCAAAGCAGACGTGTAACGGAGCCCCGTTACGGATTGTTGGAGGCCGGCGTTATTTGCTCGATAAGCGTAAGGGCCAGCCTATGCACTCCCCCAAGAGCCCCTGGGCTTAAAAACTACCAACAGGCAAAAGAGAGAAAGAAGTTAGTTGTGAGGAAGAAGTCGGGATCACAGGCCACGGAGGTCTTTTTCAAAAAGGTCCATCAGGTCTTGCTGCCCTGTGATTACAACAACGGCCCTGCCTTCCGCGAGCGGCGCGCGGCCCAGCCCCATCTCAGCCCATCCCAACGGCCCAGTCACTCACGGTATTTTGAACAAACAAACCCCAGATAAACTCTCTAGAAAAAAAAAAAAAAAGTGTCCTTCAGCACTCTGAACACAGAACGGGGCTAGAAGCCTCTTCTCGGGCTTGCAGAGCGCTGATGGGCGAGGGCTCAGGGTTATGGAATTTGGATTTTTTCCTTGGATTGCAGTTCACGATGGCAGAGGTGAGGAAGCGCACGAGGAACCGCTCGGAGAGAGCTGCGGCCAGCTGCGGTCTTTAGTCAAAGCCTCCCGTCGTGCGGTGCTCTAAACAAAGAGCGGTGAGCACAAAGGGATCCAGGACACGCAACAGGTATCCGTGGGGAAGACAGCTGGGCTTTTCTTCCAGGTTTTACACAGAAAGAACATCTGCTGGAGGCAGGTACCCTGCTGAATATTGGTTTTTTAAATAAACAAATAAGCAGCGTCAGTTGGCTGCCGACAAAAAGCACTAACAATATAATTCATAATTTATTGAGGATAACCGTTCAGGGACGGTCTGCATTGCTGGTTGATCCTACACGTTAACTAAGGAGAGGAAATCAGTTGCTACTAAAAAAATCACATTTAACGATACTTCGAGCCCTGACCCAAACCCTGAGCATCCCCGAGGCCGAGACAATGCACGGCACCACGAGCCATCTCACAGGCACCGGGCCTGGGGATTTCCCTTTCAAAAGATCCACTGAGCTGCACGCCCCAAAACCGAAGGTACTTCAATTTTTTCGCCATCAAAGCAGAGAAAAGCCAACACCCAACACGCGGTGCGAGTAGTTCAGCAGAGTCAAGTAGCGGGCGCAGGAGATCGGGCCTGGTCCTCGCACAGGTCAGGCTGAGACAACCACGGCGTTACTGCTGACGGCCATAACCTCCCTCCTCGTCCAACCGCACTTTGGGAAGTTTACCAATGACCCAGTCAGGCTGCTAACGATACAAAAATAACTGCAGTCTCAACCTAAAAGACAGAACATTTGCGACAAACACAAAATACTCGTTTTCTGAGATGGCACAGTAAATCTCTCCTTGTTTCCCAACAGCGATCAGGAAACACGCTAGGTCATTACTTCCCTCTTCCAGCTAAGCATCTCAAAGACCCATTTTTAATTCTGCGAGCCCCATGACATGTGGTCGTGATTTCCAACACTGAAACAGTTTCCAAATTTAATGCCAACATCCACACAGGACATGCAGGATGGAGATTTTATTTCTCGCGTGCAGGTCCTGCCCTCCCTCCCAAAAAGCAGCACGTTCTTTTTCTAGCAGGGCAGCTCTAGGAACTCACGCCAGCTCTGATTAGAGACAAATGGGCAACGGGCCGCCGATGCGGTCTGCACTCTCGCCCTGGGGATGCCTCAGCCTCCTCACCAGGAACATCTCGCAAAGGCACTGCAGGATTTGAGGTGCCCAAACCCCATCGTCTTCCCGGACAGCTCCCCGGCAGCTACGGATCCAGGGAAAGGCCAGGCTTCGCAAATGGCCTTCTCAAGAGCAATGAAGGCACGCAAGTCCATGATTAATAAAACACAGCCCAACAAGAAACAGAGTCAGCAGTCAATTCTTTATCTTAACTAAGTTTAATGGGTTTAATTTCATTGTTTCTGCCTTTGCGAACGGTTCTGCCTGCCCCTCCTCCCCCCGTCCCTGAGGACTCTTCCCTCCGTCCTTCCCAAGGTAGGAGGTGCGTCATCAATACGTTTGGAGGCACGTCTTTGTTAACAACCTGCCCTTATTGGTACCACAAATCTGAAACTCATCCTAGCACCTTCACATCATCAACAGCTGTGGGAGGGCTTATGAAATATTGTTACTTCAGTAATTTCAGTATCAACCAAAATACCTGTAAAATTTTTAACAAGTTTTAAAAGTCTACATAAGTGATCATGCAAAAGTTAAAGAGCATGGCAAGTCTTTGTCAGTAACCAAAGCACACAGGGAATGACGACTTATTTCCTTTTTTTTGCAAGTCTTTAACAGTTCAGATGCATCCTGGAAACTCCTGAAGAGTATTTTTGAAGTTTTTCATTAATATTAAAATGAAATTGCCACTGTCACTCTTCCCGGTAACAACTCCTAGCAAACCCCACAGGAAATCCCATTCACGTACAATGCGTGGGAAGTTCAGGCTCCCTCCTTCTCCCATTCCACCGCCAGAAGAAATAGGCTCAGAAGAAAATTGCTACTCGGCCAACAAAAGCACTTGTTGGCTGAGAAAATCCAAAGGAAACTCCACGCAACACAGATACGCAAACCCCTCCGCGACGTCCCTGGGCAGATCATTCCTTGTCCTCACACAAGTGCAGGATTTGGGAAAATCCTGCAAATAACACAATAGTACAGCTGTAAGTCATGGGGTGGGGGAACTGGCACACAGCATGGCCTCATCTGCCCCATGCCCTTCTGAATCAGGAGAGGGTACATAAAATTTAACAGCAAGAAAAACCACCCAGAGAGTGAAGGACGCTGATGCTCAGCAGCGACTCTCCAGAATTTCAGAGCAATGAAAAGGTACACGGAATTTTTTTAATTTGGAAAATATGAAAAATTTTCATTATGTAAAAGAAACGAGTGCAGCAAAGCACAAACTGCTCCAACCCTTTGTTTTCCCTCAGCGCCATGCTAGTCAATCCTGCTTTACGACCTGAAGTCAAGCTAGGAGGGCTTCATCGAGCTGGCCACCAGCTGCAAGCCCTTCCCAGGAATAACTGGTACTTCCAGCTTGATACCCCTGGTATCACCAAACCTTCCTGCCACCTTGCCACCCCCATGCTCCTCCGCTGCCTCAGAAGCGGACGGCGCCCGACGCACCCACCGCCCTTCATTCGCATGGAGGGACAGCAGCAAGCAAGGGCAAAGATGGGTTTGTGGGTGCAAATCGGGTCAAATGGACCTAAATTCCTTCTGCGGCACAGGAACAGGGCTGCTGAATGTGAGAGAACATGACTGCTTGGGGTAATACCATCTTTAAAATTTATTTTATGATAATATTAACAAGGTAGGGGGAAAAAAAATAAGAAAGATGCAATATATGAGGAAATGGATAAGAAGTGTAGAGCTTGGAAATAGGAATATATTCACTGCACCAATACAAAATGAAAGATTTTCCATTCTTTTCCCATTAACTTCCTGAATTAAGACACAATTAGCCATCCTTGGATGAGTATTTCCATTCTTTCATAGAATCATAGAATGGTCAGGGTGGAAAGGGACCTTTAAAGGTCATCTAGTCCAACCCCCTTGCTCCAACTATTTGGCAGGAATCTCCTCATTTTGGCCGTGCTGGCCCCACTTCCACAGCTGGGCAGAGAAAACGTCCCTCTGACCCACGGCGGCTCCAACGCCGGCCCTGGCACGAGCCACGCGCGCGGGAGCCGAAGAGGGCATCACGCCCACCTTCCCGCAGACCCACCACAGCGCCCTGGTGACTCCGACCCCAGGGCTGCTGCAGCCAGAGCTTTTTTCCGGCCAGAAATAGGAATAAAAACACTGAATCATTTACACGACTCAGGAGGAGAGGTGGTGACAGTGAGAGGGTGAGAAAAAAAAAAAAATGAAGACCTCCAATTTATGCTTATTAACTGAAAAAACTCTAGGCAGAAACAGCATGATTTGAGCGCTGTAGAGTTTTCCCCTTCGTTTGCGAATTCCCCGGAGAGGAGCAATTCAGGTCTATATTTAGCAAGCAGCATCTCCACCTCCCTGCCTGCTGCTGGGTTTACAGGAGCGAAGAATTCCCTGCCCGGCCCCGCAGTGTGAGAAAGCAAACACCCCGCACAACCACATCACCTTTGCTCCCCCCCAAAAAAAAAGGAAATTCAACCCTTTGCCTTCCCAACCATCGCTCGCATCACAGCTCCGACCTGCCCAGGGCTCGGCACGCCGACGCCCCCCTCCAGCCCCCCGGCACCCCCGTAAGCAAACCCCCGCGGCTCCGGCCACCGAAGGGACGCAGCTCGCGCGTGCGCGGGGAAATGGGCGCTCGTACTTTTCTTCTTGGATACGGGGCAGATGTATATCCGAGACCAAGTTTTTGTGCTCCGGAGTTTTCCGGATGACTACACGTGTCACTCCCCCGGGGATTACCAGCTCGTGCTTAGCCCTCCAACACTCATCCGTGGAAAAAAAACGGAAGGGGATGCGCAGCCGGATGGCATGAGGTCCGTCCGCGCCGGCAGGCTCGGCACAAGACGGCTCGTTCAAGGGGAATGTATTCTGTTTGATTAAGCGTGAACAAGCGCTCTCTGCAAAGACACGACTTCTGATGAATCACCAGTTGTTCAGATGATATGTGGTGAAAGGAAAGCTCCTGCAGAGCTCCAGATTAAAACCACCGCCGTTTTTCTCTCCTATCTCTCCAAAGAGATCTAAGGGGGAAAAAAAGAAGCAAGCCACGAAGGCTTTCTGCAGTGGAATTCAGCACTTTGGGGATTTGCTGCCGTACGCAGGAGGAGGGATGCGGTTTCCAAAACACAGCGGCTGCACATTACGTAAGGGATGCGGTTACCGAAACCCAGTTGCACCTCCTTAGATCCGGCGCACAAACCCGTACGCTTTTGCTACGGTTCCCCAGAACCTTAAATCTTTTTCTTAGCATTAAAAAAAAATGCCTTTGTTTCCTGTTTTTTGGTCCAGCTGAGCCCCCAGGCTGTGCGGCACCCGAGCGGCAGCTGCAGGAGGGGCAGAGGGAAGTGGGGTGATGAAGATCCTGCCGTCAGCACATCCTCACTCCAACAGCGACAAGTGTTTGCCTGCGTGACCAACAAATCCTGGCTTTTCCACCAACAGACTTTACACAATGGCAGCGCTGGGAAAAGGTCTGCTGAACTACTGAGACCACAAGATTTCTGTCATGTTGAGGTGATGCATAAAACAAAATTAAACACATGGGCAGGTCCGTGCTCCCCCAAACCCGAGCTACCGATGGCCTCACGCCATCCTCGCACCGACAGATAACCCAGAGCAAGCACGGAGCCATCGGCAGCGCGGCTATGTTGGCACGCACGGTGCCGTGCACAAGTCCGCTCGGGACCTCGAGCTCCTTGCTCCGCCTTTCCACCCGAATTTCCATCCCGTCAATACGATGAGATTGAGGATGCCTTATGAACAGCAAGAGCTGGTCTCAAAAACTCCTGTAGGACAGCAGAGAAGGAGACCGAGGGATTGACAGGGTGTAATTCATAAAGTCTACCGACTACTGAGCGACGCAATGTTTTGATTCTGGCGAGCTCCTCCATCAACTCCAGGGTATTTTCTATTTTCCCTCTCTTCTGTTCTCTGCCCACAGCCGCACAAAACCCCCACAATCCAAATGGTAACAGAAAACCAGAATAAATATATTTTATGCTCCACCTTTAAAGCTAATAAACTTGTACCAGGGTTTCTTTGAAGCCACACGACCTTGAGAATAATGCACAGGAAAAACATTTTTAAACAGCCCTAAATTATCTAACCAGCTTTCAGAGCTGTATTACAGCTCTTTGCTCACTCCAGTTGTTTCACTTTTGAAACCATTCCCATCTATCTGTTTCTGGAAGAAACCTTCCTATGGAGTCCCACAGTTTCATCATTCGAGCTATTCATGTTTTCCAAAGCAAAACCAGCGGAATACGCCTTTGATTCCATCTCTATTTATTTAATTAAAAAGCCTGGCAGGCTGTTTGATTTCTTTAATCAGAAAATGATGTTAAAAGGTTTCCAAAGTAGCATTTAATGAGGTTTGAAAATGGATGCACATACCATTCCTGCCAGGTTTCTGTACGGTGCCGGTTCTTATTGCCTGTCCATTTTTTAGCAATTTCAGCAGCTGATCGGTAAGCCGCAGGATAATTCAGTAATTGTACAAGGCTACGTACTCCTGAATGCATGCAGAGGTAAAGCCCCCGAAAGGGAATCCGACCTGAGAACCAAAACTTGTTCTCCCCACGAGCAGCGCCGGGAAGGCCTGCTGACAACGGGGCTCACCACTCTCCGTCGCTGTAACGGGAAATCGGGACAATGGGCTGTGAAAATAAACACTTCGAGTGTTCTTCCCAATTATACGTTATCATCATAATGGAGGGGTTGAATATATATCAAAAATAATCCTAAATGATTAGCAATTACCCTGATGAATCACAGCCATCCTTGAGTTCTGAAAAGCCATTTGAACATCTCAGCTGTGACACCCTCCCGTTGCTCCCCGACCCTCCAACAAAAAAAAAAAAAAAGGAAATAACCCAAACCCCTGAGCCAGCGCTGCGCATCCTCCCTGGGAAAGCTCCCGGGTTCTGCTGTTGGGACAACCTCTTTAGATATTAGGAAAAAATTTTTTACGCTGAGGGTGGTGGAGCCCTGTCCCAGGTTGCCCAGAGAGGCGGTGGATGCCCCATCCCTGGAAACATCCCAGGCCAGGTTGGACGGGGCTGTGAGCAACCTGATCCGGTTGGAGATGTCCCTGCTCCTGGCAGGGGGTTGGGCTGGGTGGGCTTTAATGGTCCCTTCCCACCCAAACCAGTCTGTGATTCTGTGATTGATTCTATCTTTTGCTTCTGTTTCCTAAAAGCAAGGGCTGGGACGCACCGGGTCCGTTTCCCACCTAAAGTTGTAATTAGGGAGGGTGAGGAAAGCATACAGAAATGTGGATATTCCCAGAAGTTAACATTTCAGTGACGAGGCAGTAAATCAACTTAATCAAGTTGGGAGGCATCTACAAGAAATCATTTTTATGGGATTTAATGAGAGAAGGCACTGGAATTGGTGATTTTAATCAGCCAAGTGGGATTTATAAGCAAGAAGATCCTGTTTAAACAACTCATTAGACTTCTCCAAAAAAAATATCTAACTTTCCCTGCAGACAGTCAAAACAGGATTTTTTTGTATAGATTTACTAGTTCTCTAAATCCCTTGCAACATTGCCTATCAAAAGTCAACTGATGAAAGCAGAAAACAAAGTCAAAGGGAAAAAAAAAAAGTTTTCATAAGCACCTGGTGAAGGAAAGCAAGAGGCCTGAAGCCCCCCTCAAAAGGCAGCGTTGACTCAACTCCAACGCTACAGGACTCCAAAATCCCTATTTATTAGAAACATCAGGGTGAGAAATACTCAATACGAACCAACACTTTTCGTAATTTGTAAGACCCTTGCACCCTGGCCTGCACCAGACGGCAACACCGGAGGACAGGAATGGGACAGGAATGGGAATAACACAGGAAACAGCAAAAGGAATGGGATCCTTCGGATGACCTGCGCTTCAGTTGTGCCATCCCACCGAAACCTACGGGACACGGCGTGCCTCCCTATGGCACCGCAGGACCACATGCGGACGCAGAAATGCCACAATATTGATAAATTCATTTTGAAATAATGATTTATAGCACAGCTCAAGGTTGCAGCATTTCAAAGCAGGTTGAGACCCCTGCATCCACCCCACTGATCCTTCCAGTGACTCCAATTCTCTCTGATTTTTCATCTGTTGAACCAGAAGTCTGCATTTAATTTTTACAGGTGTTCCTGCCCCCTTCAGTCCCAGACCAAGGGCCGCTTCTGTCACGTCAGCACAGACGGAAGAAAAGAAGCGCTAAGAGTACATCACAAAATAAATATTTTTGTTATTGATTATTATTCACTCACTGTCTAATTCTTGACGTTGGGGCCAGCAGATCTTCCCTTGAAACTCTGCAAGTGGAAGAACTGTGATGACTATCAAAGCCTTTTCCGTTAAATATGCTACAAGTCACCCTCAGCAGAGGTTTGGGGTAGGACCCTCCTGCAGCTGTGGCGATGTGGCGATGTGGCAGCGGGAGCAAACCGCACAGTTCCTCCGCGCCGCACTCCTGGGGCGGGTGAGGAAACAATTTATCCCCACAGTATTGATGTGCTTCAAGTCAATTTGGAAAAAAAAAAAAAAAGAAAATAAGACAGCAGCTTTAGAAAACTGGCTGTATTATCAGGCTGCTTAATGACTACGTGAAGCCGCGTTATTTTACCGGATCCTCTGAAGTGGTTGTCAAGTCAGGGGATGCGGCACAGAAGTCAAGCAGCACATGGAGTGCTGTGGGAAAGTTTCTCCTAAAGCTGCTGCTCTGCTCAGTGCTCACGTCCCTGCTTGGGCGTGGAGACATCGAGCAAAACTAACTGTTCCACAGGGAAACGTGAGAGCGCATCCCCACCCGTTCAGCTTTTGGACCTCTTGCCTTTGGAAGGAAACCAAATGCCACGACAGCATCCCTGTACAAATTCATCCACCTTTGTTGTCTTCCAGTACGGAAATACAGTCTTCTGAGTTTCAAAAAACACTTTAATTCAATGACACAAAATGATGATGATCTTTTCCATGCAGGAACTGATAGGATGGCAACGGAGAGCAGCTCTCCAGGCTGAGAGGTAAAGCTCTTCATCCCGCAGTAAACGTCTATTTTACCCCGGGATGCAGGAGAAACCCATCCCAAGGGCAGGGCTGTGGGACAGACTTGCTCTGGGGAGACTGCTGCCCTGTCTGCGCAGGTTTCCATCACAATTAAATTAAACATGATGAACAGGATGAACGGAATATCAGTGGGGCCGACACCGGCCACACAAGTTGTCCCTGCGCATCCGTGGTCCCACGCACCATCGAATCGAACTGGTAAAACCTCTCCTGACCTACTCACTGACTTCCTGAGACAAAGAGACAAGTGTAATTTTCCTTTTTTTTTTTTACACCTCACCAAAAATAGCACCCTGATTCCCAAACAACTGCCAGTTATTTCTGTTCTTTCCAGGCCAGCAGACATTTCAGGCTTGTGTTGCGCTCCTGACATCACAAACACGCTTCGGCGAGGGCGCGTGACGGTCGTACACCGAGGAGGAAGAAAGCACAGCCCGGCCTCCTCCCCTCTTTATCTACAGAACACCCAAAGGAGCATGCGACAAATTATTTTAGAACATTTCTGACAACTACCTTCAAATCACTGAGGGTTGCCAAATGCAAAACGTAAGCTAGCTTAGATGGAAGATTTCCACAATGTACTATTTCCACAAAGAGCAGAAACGTGTTTTGCACAAGATTTACTACCAGTGATGAGGTCGATGTCTCCTGACCTTCCCTCAGCACAGCTCCAGCCTTACAGCACCAGCCTCCACCTCTCAGAAAATCCCTCTGAGCTAAATCCCTTCCACCTCAGCAGAGGTATCCAGGTGCATATCCTGTATTTTCCCCATTTTTCTTGCTATATAATGCATAAACACCCATGGCACACGTTTGAGGAACGAGATGACCGCGTGTTCCCAGAGCAAGACCTCCACCCGGCCAAACGTGGTTCAGCTGGAAGGTGGATGACAGGGCAGGTGGACACCGTAACACAGACGCTGCCGGGAGAACACCGGGATGGAGGGACGGCCCCTGGCTTTCTGCACGTTTCAAACCGACCAAGTGTCCACCCCTCCTCTCCTAAAAAATAAAAAATAAAGGCCTTCTGCCTCCTCGCCACCATCAGTTCCCCTCCAGGCCCGCTGCCCTCCAGCTTCGTGCTCTCCTCCTCTCTCAGTTACCCACATCATTAAAGATTTTTTTAGCTTCAAAACCCTTTCATCCCTCCATGCTTCATCAAGATAGAGCACATTTTGCTCTATTTTACCCAATATTAATCTCATCTTATAAAACTAGGTCAGAAAATTTGCAAGCTTATATGAGTTACGCTTTACAGATCCAGAAAATACCTCTTTTTTTTTTTTTTTCCTGTGGATAATGCCCAAGTCTGAAACATTTACAAACACAAACTCGAAAGTATACAAACATACCACTTTGTTTTCAAATTCTAATGCGTTATTTACAAAATTCCAACCATTTCTGTTTTAAAACAGTTCTGCTAGGAAAAAACAAACAAACAAACAAACAACCTGGAGCGCTTTGGTCTGCGTGTCAGCCCTGAAGCCCTTGCACCAGCCAGCTCTGTTAACAGCGGGGAGGTTTTCCTGAACTATCAGAGGTTTTTTTTGTTGTTTTTTTTTTCTAAATATCCAAGGTTTTTCTGGAACAGCATGGAGGATTCAGCCCCGCAGCCCCGGCCTCCCTGGGTCCTGGGTTCTGGGACATCGCCTCCCGCAAAGCCGCCCAGCACAGAAACGCTGGGACACCAGCGTATGGACCGCAACGTGACCGAAGATATTCCGAATATCCCCGCCGCGCGCTCCCCTGCGGCACGCAGCAGCCTGGGACGCGAAGGGAGGCACTCGCGGGCGACGGACGCCGTGGGGAGCGTAGCTCGCCCGGCCCCGCGCCGCCGAGCCACCGCGACGCCTCGACGGGAGCGACCGAAGCACCATCGCCTTGGTAACAGACACACTGCCAAAAATCACGCGTGCTTTGTGGGAAAACATGACTCGGGCCATCTTGAGGCATTGGCAAAATCTGCCTGCGCCGTCGGACAGACGGGCAGTCTGGAGCGCCCAATTTTTCCAACGCGGACGGCGGGACCCGTGGGAGGACATCGGCTTCGCGGAGCGTTGGCTTTCCCTACTCACCCGTCGTCTCCACGATGCCCTCCAGGATGACGACGATCTCGAACTGCTCCGTTTGCATGCTGCGCTGGGAGAGGTCGTAGAAGGGGCTCTTGGCGTCGATCACGTGGCAGATGGTGAGCGGGGAGACGAGGAAGAGCTGGTCGGCCCCCGTGCTGAAGCCCACGTCCAGCTCCAGCTGATCGAGCGGCAGGAATTCGCCCTCCGGGGTCTGGCGGGACTGGGCGGGCAGCGAGGGGAGAGACAGAGAGAGACAGGTCAGCGCTGGAGCAGCCATCGCCGAGGCACCGCGACGGCATCCCGCCGGCATCCCACGCTGCCCGGCGTGGGGGGCAAAGCCCGCTCCAGCCACAGCGCCGTCAAACGGGTGGAAACGCCCAAATTCAGCGCCCTGGCTCGCGTCCCTCGCTGCGAGCCGGGCTTTGCCGTCCCCAGTCCATCAGGAGCACTGGAACCGGCGCAGCCCTGCCCAAGCACTCCCTGCCTGCCTGCCGTTCCCACCTTTTATTTCTCCTCCCCGCGTTATGAACAGGCAGGAACAGAACGTTATAGCCCTTTCTCTTCATTATTTTCATTAGAGCATTGTCCATTTTTTGCCGTCCAGACTTCCAAAAGAAGTTTTGTATCCACCCTACCCCGCCAAAACCCAGCGTTAAACCACTGCCTGGGATGCGCTTCCGCCATTCCCCACAAAACTTCCCGTATGGAGCAACACCCCTGACCTGAACGGGAGCGCGATTACGCTCGCAGGAAAAAATCATCATCTTTCCTCTAGAGAGAAAAACCAGAGAAAAACCTCAGAGAATCCCAGTCCCCGGGACAAAGCCCGGCGCTGGCAGCGGGGGGGTGGGAGGGTGCGAGGGGCACAGCTACGGCTGAGCCGCCCGGGCACGGGGAGCGAAACCGGCTTACGCGCCTCGCTTAGGATTTGGTTGCTATTTTTAGAGTTTTCCCTGAACAGTGGCTGGATTTGAAGGCGATCTAATCCCAAACAAACAACCGTGTGTCTCGCTGCCCTGGAGTGCTGGCTAAGAAAGGCGCTTTCGTTTTTGGGGCGTGAGAATTCCGATTCAGCCCACCTGCCTCCGCTGCCCCATCCGAGCACAGGCCGCGCGGCTTCGGATAGAGACGGCAGAGCTGGGAAACATCTAGAGCACATCTGCATAAACCTCCTGCCTGCGGGGTTTGGTTTGTGCTCTCCTGAGAGAGAAATCTGCTTTTTCAATAAAAAGGCAGAAACACCGGCAAAGCGCTGAACGGCCCCGGGCGAAGGTGCTGGGTGACGCTGTTGCTCCAGGGACACCCAGACCCCCCCGTCCCGACCCCGCTCGGCTTTGGGACAGGGCAAAACGGCGGCCCCGGGTGGGACCCAGCAAAACGCAACTGGGAACCGCAGGTGCCGGGCTCCGTGACCAAGGCTGGTGGTTTGGGGGGCTCCTGGGAAGGGCTGGTTCCCCGATTGAGGGCTTCAGCCGCCGCTCCCGTCCAAAACGGTTTGACTTTACGAGGATGCTCTCCAAGGAAGACCCAGCGGCCCCCGCCCCCAAAACCTCCATCTGAAGTTTCATTCAAGTTCTTTACAATCCTCATTTAAAAAAAAAAAGTGGATATTACAATGAATGAGTCTTTGCACCAACTTGTCACTTTTAAGGTTTTTACATTTGTTTTTTTTCCTTCAGTATGGCCTAAGCTTACCGGGGAAAAAAAAATAAAAATTAAAATGAGTATACTGGGATTTCCAATTTCACAGGTTTTGCAAGCAGAATAACCTTTTACCAAAAAAAGCAGCCTGTCAGCAGAAAATCTCTTAACACTGCCCTCCTGCTTCTGCACTAAACCTGCCCTCAGTGTTATGTGCAACCCAACGCCAAAACATGGAATCAGCAATCCCCCCGCCACGCACCCGTGCTCCCGCGAGCCGGAACGCCCGGCCGTGCGCCCAGCCGCCCCTGGGAGAGACCGCGCTCTCCCTGCTGCAGTCCTGGGGTTTTTTTTTTTCTTTTTTTTTTTT
>WHYT01016927.1:127451-155411 GCA_009806455.1 Tetrax tetrax
TTTTTTTTTTTTTTTTTGCAGGAAAATATTCTGCTTCTCTACACCTTCCCCAGCGTTAACACATCCAGGCTGTAACCCACCCGCTCCGCCACCGCCTCATCGCTGATCTCCCCTGCTCCGGTCTCAGGTGAGGGTCTATCGCCGCGTTCCCTGTCTCCGTGCCCGCTCCCGAGCCCTGTGACTCAACCTGCCAGCACGTCCGGTCAACAGTTCTCAGCCGCTTCGCCATTCAGACGATTTTAACCCACGTGGCGAAAGACTGGGGATGCCAGGTGTCCACTGGAGGGGAGCCATTTAGAAAGAAAAGGGAAGAAAAAAGCCAAAGTGGAATATTTTCTGAAAAAATTAATTAAGAAAATACAGTTTAGTACAGCACATTCCTTGGGTATGTACTGTTAACCTGGGAGTCTGCAGGTACATGCGTGTTACGCCGTAGGGCCCCCGGCCACCAGTGCTGCTGAGGACTCCGGCCGCCGAGTATTTCCTGGGAAACTCCTCCCAGCATGATGGAACAGGGGCCACGTGGATAAATTCCATCCCCAGGAAACCAGCATGTATCCATAACACCGGCACAAAGTTAAGCGCTCGGTTAGAAAACGCCAGCCTGGCCTCGCTCCCCCTCCTCTCTACAGCAGCACAACATCATTTTTAATTATAAGAGCCCATGACTTTTTTTTTTTGCCCCACTCCTGGCTTTTTGAGCAGCGTTTTCTGCAGCGCTTTTGTCCCTTCCTAGTTAATGTCTTGCCCCGGGCTTTATTGACCGCACACAACTCAAACTTTATTCCAGACAGAGAACTGTAAATCTGCCCCCCCCGTGTTCCTCTGTCACGCCTGTCGTGATGTTATCGGCGTACTTCAGAAAAGCTAGCTGGTTTCTCACCAAACCCCTGGGAGGCAAGCAGATCTTATCCTCCCCTCATTTTACAGGCTGAGGCATAAGACAGAGAAATTGAGGTCAAAAGCATTTTGAGAGGCCCGTTGGAAATATCTGGCGATGCGATCTTTCGCAGTTTTCTGTTTCGCGCTGCATTTGGCGGGCTCAGATGCAGGCGTTAGCGACGCCAGCCGCAGCGCTTCAGTTGGACCAGGGACATTAAGAAGAAAGAAACCAGACCTCTACAGCATCAAAGTGGCGATACTTCTGAAAAAATGGGGTGCCCAAAACCCTCCCGAGACCTTCCTGGGCACACCCCAAAGGCACGGCAGCACCTGGCTGGGCCTGGCATTCAGAAATTCGGCGAATAGTTCAAAAAAAGAAGGAAAACCGAAATGGATGGGGTTGGTTTGTGGCACTGAAGAAAAGACCCAGCCTGCCCAGAGCAGGCCATGGGCTGTCGCATCACACCGAATCAAACTGATCCCGTGTACAACATTACAAGAGTATTCTTGCCGCTGTCTCTGGCACAAGGAAGGGACCCAACATTTCAATCTGCTTGAGTTGTTTTTAGAAGAAACACCTCTTACCCTGGCAAGGAAGGGCTGGCCAGGCCACTGGCGACGGGCATGGGGAATGCCGGAGGAGCTCTTACCCAGCGCGTTACAACGGCTGAAGATCTGCGAGCTCTCGGGAGCACCAAAACCCAGCGGGACACGGGGACTCAGAGGCTGTAGAGGCCCGAAACCACTTGCAAACACAGCGGAGAGTGGGGAAAAAAAAGCCTCTTTGCACAGTCTCCGGGGGATAGAATTTAAAAAGTACGGCTCTGTTGCAAGAATAGTTCTGGAGTGTTACATGCTGAGGCAGCACTTTTCACAAGGAGCTTTTAGAAGAAGGCTACTGCCGTGGATAAGCTCACCTGCAAGACTTGAAAGCGATTCGTTACCAAAACCGTCTTCCAACGGAAATACCGGAGCTCTCCAAATCAAGAGCTGACTGCTTTTTAAAACACATTTTACTCAAACAGAGGAAAACCAGGCTGTTTCCCTCCAGCCTACCCTGTACCAGCTACCCCGACCGTTAGTGTAACGACCCCTTCGTGCCTAAAATTCTGCGGGAAGGCGGCAGTGCCGCTTGCTTTCGCAGCTGGGTAAACAGTTGGAGATGCCCCCGGGTGCCGCTCCGACTCGGCCCGGCAGCCGCAAAGCCGGACCCAGCTCCGAGAGTAAAGAGCTCGAAGTCGAACCTCGGCAAACACGTGCGTACGATGCGCGCCGCCGCCGTGCTCGGCACTGCCGGTCTTTACGCACCCTGAGGATGAATCTCCCCGCACGAACAGCTCTTTCCGTGCGAGGGAAAGGCGTGCTGGACCGTCAAGTCCTTATCTACGGGCCCTGGATGGAAAGGCCCCGGCGATGAGCGTGGTCCTACGGGTGGGG
Organism: Tetrax tetrax; assembly: GCA_009806455.1. Classification (NCBI taxonomy): domain Eukaryota; kingdom Metazoa; phylum Chordata; class Aves; order Otidiformes; family Otididae; genus Tetrax; species Tetrax tetrax. The sequence goes on from WHYT01016927.1 coordinate 129,771, forward strand.
TGGGGATGCTCCACCCTACCCCCCGCCTCTGGGGGCTGCGGCACCGGAGCCCCGTGACCGGGGGCCCTGCGCTGCTGAGCTGGCTTTTTACGCAGATAACGCTGTTCTGCTAAACTCTGCTGTTTTTCGAAATTAAATCATTTAAAAGCCATTACTGGGGATGTTTTCATGCAATATTCATAGGAATACTTATCTCTGCGTTGGCTGAAAGCAAAGCAAGTCACCTGCGACGGTTACATGAGCAGATTCCCTCGGCTTTCGGAGTTCCTCCAGTCTGACCTTCAAAATAAATTCCAGCGAATAACGCCAGTGTGTACAAAAAATAAAATGTGAATACAAAACATACTGAACACTCTGACTCCCATCAGGAAGAACGCAAAGAGCCCAGGTCCATAAAGGACTTTTCTACAGTCACCAGGGGTAAGGTGAGAGAAAAGCCGAATTCTGTCCAACCTGTCAACCAGGCTGATTGACTTTCATTACCACGCACACCCCCTTCTTTTTTTCAGGACAGGAGCAAGCGCAGCGCACGTCTCTCCAAATTCAGGGATTTCCCCGCAGAAATTAGCGCGCGGCCTCTCCGCTTTGGAGGGTAAGCTGTCGCTACTCAACGCCGAGCATTCCTAAACGTGACAGAGCTCCCAGGTGACAGCGCACATCCTACAGCGCGATCACGCTCTGGTATTTCATCCCGAGCCTCCCGCTCGGATAAAAGGGAGAAAAAGGCAGAAAATGAGGGGGAAAACCCAGCAAAGGCAGGAGCTCTCCCCACAGATGTTCTGTGCCTACACAGCTCCCTGCCAACCATGTTAAAACCTGGTTTGCTGTAGCAAAAAAAACCTCCCACGCTCAAAAAAACCAACAAAAAGTAGCACTCATTTAAAGAAATTGCTAGCAAGAACAGCTTTTTGTAAAAAAAGCTCCTTATGTTACAGGAAAACGCCCTTGTCCAGGGCATGGGCAGTTGTTAAATAACATTAGCCCTCCTTGGCACCACTTTTTGTAGGTTTTTTTTTATTTTTTTATAGGCTTGTACAATTCCCATCAGACGGGACCTCAGGAGGTCACCGCGTCCAACCTCCTGCTCACCCTGGGTTTACTTCCCTCTAAATTTTTATATCCCGGGTGAGAAGACCTGTCTCTCTGATAATACAAAACCCTTGCCAAGCAGGAGAATTAAACCACTTTTCAGTAACATCACCCCACCCAAGAGACTTGCCCCAGTATCCCAGCCACGCTGTCTCCCAGCGACGCTGCAGATTCTCACTTCATCCCCCGCTCAGCGCAGTGGTGGTTGCACCGTCAACGCTTTTGCAGCTCCAGATCCACAGAGACCATAAAGATCGTATCTGCCCCTTAAATTTGCCCTTTGGTGAGGGCTCTCACCTCAATTAGGACCTTAATGTGCACGGGGCAGGACAAGTTCCTCCGTTTTGGTTTGTACGCTGACAAATATCCATCTTATTTAAAACGCAATGTTTCCTGGGCTGGAAGCTAAATCCCACTTTTTGTTTGGTTTTGTTTTCCTCCTTGCACTTCCTGGGACTTAAACACATAAATAATTGTGGTGGTGAGAGAAAAAGGGCTTGGGAACAGTAAGGAATTTCCGTCCAGCGGCGATGACCCGCGGATGGGGTTTGCCATGGCTCCCAGCACCTCCGGAGCCTCAGTCATCGCGTGGGCACTCAATGCAAGTTCTGTTCCAACCTACTCTTTCATCAATAGACCCAGAACCATAGAACGGTTTGGGTTGGAAGGACCTTTAAAGGCCATCCTGTCCAACCCCCCATCTTTGTGCCATCAACTTAACGCCAGCAAGCTTTGTAGCCAAACTTGGGTTGAACGAGCCCCTGCGAGCCGAGGCGACCAACGCTGGTTTGTGCTCCTGCGGCTCCCGAGCTGTCCTAGAAGGTCCCAGGGCCCACAGCGACTCGCCTTCATCAAACGCGCCGTGGGGCAGGTCACAGGCAGAAGAGTGTTACGATGCGGTCCTTCAACACTGAATTCACCGGTTAGCATCAAAATAATTGATGTTATCCTTCGGTATGTACTGCAAATGGAATGACCTGGAAACAAAACATGGATTTTAGGGCAGACTCTAAACCTTTACCTTGGGTTGTTGCCCTCATGATAATTTCAGGCCTGTCATCAGTCCTAATCATTAATGTTTTGGAGAAATGCAAAAAAAATAAAAATACCTCTGTGTCTGCATTCATTCCTCACAAATAGATTATTTTGTGATTCATTTAAATGATTCGCATGGTATAATTAACATGAGCTCTGCAGTTAATTGCATCTTTGCAAAATAGTTTAATAATCAGAGGAGAGACTCAACAGTCATTTTTTTAATCGCATATATGTGAGGAATGTTTATATAAACTGCAGCTCCTCAGAAAAAACACACAAACACGTATTTATCTGAAGAAACCTAGAGCGCGTAAACTTTGGTAGAGAGGATTTAAGGTTTTTTCTCTAGTTGCATGAGCGTATCCTGTTAAACGAGACATTACTTGGTCGCACTTTTGTAGATCAGTTGAGCAAAGGATACCGTAACAGCGCAGGGGAGCGAATCAGGAAACTAAAATTGCTATTATAAAAATAATTAAATATTTTATCATCTTCCATGTTATCATTTGTCAGGAACTCTGAAGTAATGCAGATGAAGGCTACGCAATCTTCTACCATTTATAACACTCCTGCCCCTTTGCTCGACTTTCTGTAAGGCTGGTAACGAGAAGGCTCAACTCTGTCCAGCAACGGAAATTAGCAGTAAAATCTGAAATAATTAAATATTGGCATACTATTATCTGTGCCAAAAGTTCTCAGGAATCCTTTCCACCACAGCGATGACATGAACTGACCTCTCCCTCTCAGCCTCCTGAGGATTAATTTTCATTTCTGTTTCCAAATCCTTTGTTTTTAAATTATTTTCTCTCCTCCCTTCTCCCCAGAACACATCCAGTCGTTTCAGGGTTCCAGATGCGACTTAAAAAACCAAAATCCGCCGCCCACCAAAATGAGACTCAAGCTCTGTTACGGACGTTCTGTATTTTCTACGAAATAAACCCAGATTCCTTCTGTTCTTCACCGCTCCATGACGAGGGAGGATGCAATACCCAACTGGGCCCTTCTGTGCCCCGCTGCAGGGAGAACTGAACCAGGATTTTTATGGAAACGATTTCTTTCCCACGGAATTACCTTTTTTTTTTTTCCCAAAATGTGGAGGGTTAATGAGGCATGTGGGCAATATCCAGCACAGCAGGGCAAAATCCAGGGGTTCAAGCGTGAGATGGGGACCCTGGTTCGCTTCCTCGTACCCTGATGCCCTGCCAAGCTTGGTTTTCTTGCACAATGAAGAAAATTGAAAACAATGGAAAACTGAGCCTTAAAACGCCAACGGAGGGACGGCCAAAGATGCCCGTGCTGACCTGCCTGGCCGCGCTCGCGGCCACCATCTCTCCGTTGCAGCAGGAAAAGCTCTTCTGCCCATTTCTGAAGTTGTACATGTAAATAAAGGAACAAAAAAAATACCGGGGTTGTCATGGAAAGTCTGGGTGTCTACCGTATAAAAAATAAGTACGTACAGAAAGAGACAAGCGCACCAGAAGAAAACTAAACCAGTGTATTTTAATTCTACAAAAATGTATAAATATTTGAATGTACAGCAAAGTACCAGTATACTATTGAACAACTGCTACAACATTTAAAATGCGTAATTCTTTATCCACTACCCACTTTTATAAATTTAATTTAAATTTGTGTTCCCAGCAGGTACTCAGGAGCCTTTGTGAGTGTCTCCTCCAAACCACCGCTCCTCAGTCTTTTTTTTTTTTTTTCCCCCCTGCTTCGGAGCAGAATTCCCACATTTCTCAAATAAACTTTGTGTTATCTCAGAGTATGGCAGGCTTTCAGCTCCCCCCAAAACACGCAAACCGTCCCGGACGGGCTGCGGTGTTCACCACTTACCCTTCAAACCCTTCGCTTCGCCGATGCCACCCAGCATTACGCTCGCTCTCCTTTCATCAAAGCAAGTCTTGAAAAAATACGAGAACCAGCAACGCTTTTTCAGGGAAAGCAACAAACATTCAGCAGTTGTAGAGTTCTTTATAAGCACGTTGTGCAAACAGAAGCCAACCCTCCCGACACCCTTCTGAGATATTTTGTATGTGTGGAAACAGAGCCCAAGTGCTGTTTTTTGGCTGTTTGCGGGCACCGAGCTTCAGACGCTCCCCAGTGCAGGCCACCGAAGGAGGGATTTTCAGGGGTTTAGCCCAAAGGACGTGCCGAGGCAGGACTGGAATTCCCTAGCAGGAGGAAGGGCTGGGGCCCACGCGCAGTAACGTACCTTCCGTCGCCACACCCCATCGGTTGCCCTCTCTGACGCTGTGCCAGCTTGGAAGGCACCCTCACCGTCATCACCTCATCTCCAGAAACGCATCTCTGAAATTCCTCTGCGGTGGGACCTGGGGGTTTCTGATCCTTACCAAGGGGGCAAACCGAGGATCTGGCCCCTCGAAGCCCAGGGAAATACTCACCGTGACTGAAGTTAAACGCTTTTTTTTTTCTAGGCCTGAGCATAATTTCTGGATGTCAGGCCGTCCTGCAGAAGACCTACAGCCACACTCCTGCTCCGGAGTGAGGGACGCGCGTGCTGGCGTCTAAATAAGTTCAATCCAACTGACCAAACCCAAACCCTGCAAGCCTGCAACCTTACTCAACGGATTACACACAAGTGTACCTTTGTAGAAATTCTGAGGAGAAAAATATTATTTTCTTCCTGTTTTTGAGATTTTTTTCTTTCTGCATGGAGACTGGTGTTTAAATCTGCGATGTCTGCACGCTGTTTCTACGAAGCAGAATCTCAGCCTTTGCCTGTTTTGCAAGCTTTTAAGGAATATTGTGTACTTTTGTGGCGATCTGAGGATGAGAACTGGAAGCATCTGGCCCCGCTCCGAGCAGGGAGGCTGGATTAGATGGGCTTCCAGTCCGAGCTCATCCGTGACGCTCGAGCTCCCGTGCATGCACAGCAATCACATTTCCAATGTAATATCCTTCTGTTTTCCGTTTAATGATGTGTATCAAGAAAATACGGATGATCTATAAATTTGTAATACGTACATGTATGACACTATTAATCCGTAACAACCAGAGCATTATACAGAAAATACTGTCATTTTTAATGACCTAGTGCAGAGACAGACCTTCCAAGGAACCGAGTGACACAATGGGAAACCGTTCCACCACTTCCCCGCGCTGAAACGGCGCGGCAGCCCTGTGATGGAGGCTCCTGAACCCTCTCAGCAACGGAAAGTTAGACCAGTGCCAAAAACCCAGCCCGTCACATGGCAGATGTGTTTTGGGGAGTGTGTGCTGAAGGAAACGTCACCAGTATGTACAGGACCCTTCCCCACTCCCCGCCATGGGCCAGCACGACATCAGCTCCCGCGACCCCTCCAACCCGACTGCGTGCCACCACCAGCACATTTTTAATAGCCACGCCAACAAAATGATGAAGCCACAAAATTGTTAAAAATATAAATAAGCATCTGTCATCGCTATCGAAGCAAGAACATCTGGAGGCAGAACTCGGAGTCGATCCAGTTCCACCCTCTGCGCACAGAGCCTCACGCACGAAGCTCTCACCCGTCTCCGACGCAGGATGCAGGCAGCTAGGGATGTAGTTCAGACCAACTCAGCCTTCAGTGGTCTCAGTTTTTGGTACCCCATCCGCACCCGCCTTGCAGCTCCCCCAGCATCAGCCCGAGCCATTTCGGTCCGCATGGTCTGTGTTACCCACATGTGTCACTCCTCCTTAGCATTGCTCCCGCGTCTTTTGCTGTTGCCTCATATGATTTTATTTCAATTTCTGAGCGCAGTCTTCGCTCAGTTTTGCTGCTTTTCCAAACACTGGCTCCCATTTTTCTCCCGGCACAAATCACAAAGCTTTCGCTCTGTCTGGTGGCTGTGCTGCTCAGCGCGGTGCTTCACCGAGTCCCGCACGACACAAGAGAGCGGCACATATCCCCACCGCGGTGCCAGGAGAGGCCAGCATCCCCTCATCCAGCTCAGGAGAGGCTGCCACGATGGTTCCCAGTGCCAGTGAGTGTCTAAGGCATTCTGTATGGGGTCACTGCGGAGGCAGCGGTGTGTGACGCGCAGAAAACACCCTCCATTCCCACCTCTTTGATGTAGGGTTCGTAGAGGCTTCCATTTCTGAGCACGTTTGTGTTGGTAACAGCACGTGTTTTGACACACGTAGGCTCAGACGAGCTTCTTTCGAACAGTCACAGCTTTCAAAGGGGCACGTGGAGACTCGCCGCACGAAGGAAACCTTCTCGTGACTTTGGTGGGACAGCTGGCGTTTGGAGAGGGCTTCAGCGCCGCTGGCCTCAGCAACGAGGAGGAGGAGGAGGAGATGCCGGCCAAGGCAGCGGGTCTGCGCCCACTTCAGGCACCCAGGGTCATGTTGCGCAGCAGCCACTGCTGGGAACGGCCGCCACCGCACTCCCTCATGGTGGGAACCATCTTGTCCTCCTCCGATGGCTCGTCCAGACACTGGTTGCTGTTGACGTGCCTCAGGGTCAGCTTCTGCAACAGAGAAGGGTGAGAGCTGCAGCAAGATAATCACGGCTGAAAACTGTAGCTGCGTTTTCGGTCTAACTATTCTAGTCACCACACAAGCCACGAGACAGGTACTCATCCACGGCTCTACGAGACCCCGGTGCGCCGCGTGCCGCCCCACAGGGCGCCCAGCTCACCTCCTCACGCCCGGCCAGGCCCCCGGGCCGCGACTGCCTCCGCTGAGCCCAGCAACACATAAACCGCAGCAGGAAAGTACAAAATGAGCGCAAGGAAATGTTATTTCAAAGCAATAGCATTTTGGATTAAGCAGCTTAGACTCCAGCGGCCTAAAAACACGTGCATTTCAGATCGGTGGAAATACACGTGCTAGTAAGAACAATGGCAGCATCCAGATGAACACTCTTCCATTTCCAGCACATTTTTTCTTCTTTAGGACGCCCGCCCCTTTCTATTCCTACCACAGGACACTGTATTTCTGAGGAACGAGGGAGTCAGAAGGGAAAGAAAGTCTTATTTTGGAGAAATAAATCATCATCTGTTCAAAAGCGCCGGGAGAACATGACCATGAGGAGACCCAGGAAGTTAAGCATGAAGTTGTGATGGTCTTGGAGGCCTTCTCCAACCTCAGAGACCGCATGGATAAAACTGGACAGGCGCACCGGCAGCGGGTGTCCCCTCCATCACCGCTCCGGGGTGACCTGGGGGTCTGACACACAAAGTCACAGCCATGAAGCACACATCCCAAGCGAAGTGCAGCGTTTACCAGGTTACTATTTCCTAAAAGGCCTTTCAGTTCCTGAAGAAACAGTTAAACCAGTATTACAGGCTGCCAGAGTTTAGCTAATAAACACCGTCTGTGTATCTGCATATGGAAAAAAACCCAAACCATTGTCTGGTGTTTCAATTAAACCGCTGGGAAATGCTAACGCCGCCCACCAGCGACGCGGTTTTATTCTCCAGACGCACACCTGCGCTACGGCACGGCGTAACTTTGCACCGCGGTTCATACCGGGTTGCCGTGTCACGTCGTAACGCTCCCAATATGCACTATGAATATTCTTCCAACAGCTTGTCCCTAGAGAGTCGCGCCTCGGTTTAAAACAAACCGTGACACGATTCTCCCGGAAAAGCCTGCAGATATCCTACCAACCCACCGAGGCGCCGTTTGATATGCGTTCCAGGATGAACACAAGGCATTTTTCCCTCTAATTACAAGAGGAAAGAATTAGCAGCGCTCACAGAAGCAGTTTGTTTACTAAATAGCACCGCTCAAAGCATCCCTGATTCTCCACTTACATTGTTTTAAGTGCAATTAAGCTGCTAGCATTTTCTCCTACAACCAGAAATGCAAACAAGCCTAAAAATGCCGCTGCTGCCATCAGCCGCCGCTCCCTTTTACTCAGCGTATAATTTCACACTAGGCTACCGTATCATTGGGATTTTCAACGCTCTCAAAATTTTTTTCTTCCTGCATCCCATCATTATTTATGCAACTACAAAGAAGGTCTCATTTGCTTGGAAAACAATTAATTACTAGGCAATGTGATACTCGGACAGCCCAGCCTAAAATTTTTATTTTACGCGAACGTGAGAGCACTCACAGGGGTGCAGAGCTAGCTGTACCAACATGCAGATCACAGGGAATTATCTGTTGGTGATGTGAAATTATTTGTGACTGGCATCTCTAGGATTGAATTACTTAAAACTGGGAATTTTCAAAGTGAACGATTAAGGGAAATATGATGTGATTGGCATTATTTATTTGTCTTGGAATAGGGAGCAAATCTTCAGCTACTGCAAACTAACGATGGTGTTGACATCAATAGGGTAAGGTAGTTGAAGCCATATAAAATTAGTTATAATTAATAATAGCTAACAGTAACAGAGATACTATCATATATCTACCTGAGAAAAGAAGAAAGGAACTCAGCTGAGTTCAGCAGGCAGAGGAGGGAGAAGCGTTTCTCTAGGAGCAGCTGAAATCACTACACACTACATTCACTTTTCCATACCAACCTCCAACCGTTTGCTACAGGAAATAGTCGGTGGGGCTGAAATAAACGTTCCTAAAGACTTCCAGCCTGGTGTAGTTCCTTAGCGCCCACGTTTGCAAGGGGCTGCCATCGCAAGCCTCCACCGTGGGCCCGCGGGTGCCGTCCTCGATGCTGCTCAGCGTCAGGCACGACTGGGTGATTACGTGGAGAAACGTACGGGTCTGCACGACAGGAAAACGGTGAGAGCAAACGAAACCGGCAAAGACAAAGGCAAGCAAAGGGAAGAGCAGCAGCCTGTTTGGTTAGGCGCCACGGCAGAGAACCAGAGGAGGCTGAGAGCACGCTCCCGGGGGTTCCCGACGGATCATTGCGCCTGGGAACATGCCGGTGCCAAACCAAACTGGCTGACACACAGAACACGCACGTAAACGGGCGTGTTGGTGCACTCAGCTCTAGCTTCATAAAAAACGTCCTCACTGCTCCACCTTGAGGGACCAGTCCGCCTGAGACCCACTCACGCTCCATTTTGTAATGAATACGGGAGCGCACCTCCGAATTCTTACACGTTGCCTTGCTGCAGCCGTGACTGCCCACCGCACAGCAAGATTTGGGCAGAGATGCTGTTGCTGCTGCAGTAATATCCTGCGCTAAACATCCTGAAGCTTACTCAAGCATTGCCAAATTAAAAATATAATGAATTAAACATTTGCATATAAGGAGAGAAGAATTTTTTTACCAACTACGAGTTCAGCTCTTCTGTTACCGTGCTGACACGGGGTAAACTGAGATGGAGGGGAGCTTTTATTTCCTGAAATTCTGCATGAAGCTGCAGCAGCCAGCCGTCGGTACCCGCTGAGCGCAGAATTACAGCCCAGCCCGGGGCTGGTGCTGCCGGTGCTGCCTGGGGATGCTCCCCCCGCATCCCAGCCCCAGGCTGCCCCACTCCGTGCCAGGCTGCGGGACCCACCAGTCCTTCTCTCAGGGATAAAAATGTTCAAGATCAGTCCCACAGCTGATCTGGGATTGGGCTCTTCATTGACACTATCTTAGAATGAATCGTTCACTTCAGCCTTATTTTTTTTTTTTTGTTTGTTTGGTAAGGGAAAAAGCAAAGCACGTATAAAGAGGCCACTAAAAATATCAGGAATAAATGTCCTTATAACGTCACTTTGAGTAACCAGCGTGCACATCAATGCTTGTTCTGGTTTCATTACGTATTATTCCCTCCTGTTCACTTCTGCCTACTATTCTTTTAAGGGAAAACAGAGATACATCAATACATTACTTAGAAATGTAACAAGCTCTCTATATTGCATGTTTCTATTACACTAAATGCCTACGTGTACTAGATTCTTCACGCGGGTATAAATATTACTAAGCATTATTTGGTAATTGGACCAGACTCTTTTCTCTGGGAAGTGAGACTACAAGTTTAATTTATGTCATCAGCAGGGCTGCACGGAGTTTAGCAAATTTATAGTAATGGAAGCAAGAGCTCATTTGTCCCCTTCACTCATTTTGTAAAACTTCACTTTCTAGGAAGGTAACCAAAAAAGGGTAATGTTTTCCTTACTCATTTTTAAAGAGTGAAGTCCTTTCCGATACACAGTAATAAATTTGTAATTTATAGGAATATTCAAATTATTGGCCACAATTCTTAGGGTGGAAGTCAGTTGGATTCCACCAAGCCCAGCCGGTCCCACAACTCGAAGAAGAGCGAGAGTCTCAGAGTCCGATACCCGAAGAAGTAAGGCCTGGCACGCCGGAGCGGTCTCTACGGGAAGGCACTACGTCACGGGCGCTGGCGCGGCGCTGCTGGGGGAGCCAGCCAGGCACGCTAGGCTAGGGCTTGGCGAGCGGCTGCCGCCGCTGCCACACTTACCTCAAAGCTATATTCCCATTTACCAGCGGACTGATGGAAGGGAAAAAAAAAAGAAATTGTGAAGAGCCTCACCTGTCGGTTAATGCAGATTCAAGAGCTTCTCACAGACACCGCGTTCAGTGGCAAAGAGCAGTAATTACCCAAGATTAATTCAACCTATGGCAGCCAAACACTGGCTGTATTGTAATTCCTGCAAAAACACCTCTGCCAAAGGTTTATACTAAAGCCAGAGCCCCAGTACGGGGAGAAAACAAACCCACGGATCAGCAGTGCTGGAAAAATGAGTTTCATTAAACGAGCAAGACCACACGCTGAGGGAGCAACTCTGGCTCCAGCCCATTGTAATTCCCAGCCCTCTTTCTGCTGATCCGCCGCTGCGTTTCCCACCCCCGCTCCCAAGCAAAGAGCATTTCTGCTTTATAAACGTGTTATAAACCACACGCTGATAGCAAGCCTTTGAAAGCTGGGGAATTCTACCCCGGCACGTCCCATGGATAGAGCTGATGGGCAGAGCTGCCCTTGCAAGGTAATGGGCAGCTTGAGAAGGGGCCAGGAATCTCAATGTGCTGTTCAAGAAGTAGGGAAGGAAAGCATTAACATTCAGTAACAGAGAGCAATGGATTTAAAAAGGAAAAAAAAATAATTTCCTGCCAAGATGTAAAAACGTTCAGAAAAAAAAAAAAAGTTTAAAAATGCAGTAGAAGTGTTAAAAGCCCTTTGGCATTAGCGATGGCGTAGCGGCACACTCAGGTACCGCTCCTGGGAGCGGCTCGCTGGGGATCCGCAGCCTGGAGCCGCTGCTGCTGTTGCTCCTGGTGACAGCAGGTTTCTGTAAGTAGTGTGCCCTTAAACCCAGGCTACACCCCGAACATTTCCTGCTACAACAGCTTCTTTATGCACTGTATAAACACCAACAGCCATACTGGGCGCTCGTTTTCCCTTCAACAGCTAATGCCTACAGCAATTTATCCCATCAGTTAAGAGAAAGATGCAGCTCCGTGAAAGCCGCCTGGTAGAACGCAGCAAGGGAATAAAATATTTGACTCTTAATTTTGGGCTTTGCAAAAAAACCCCTTTCAATTTGCTTTTTAAATTTGATTTAAAAAATTCTGCGTCTCACAGATTCAATAACAGGTGAGCCACAGGTAATTGATGCAAAGTTACCCGAAGAGCTTTCCTTCTTACGCCCGCTCTCCCCATCAGCCAAACTCTCCGTTCACAGCCGCACCCGTCACACCCCCGCTGCCCGCGGCCGCCAGCGGCTCGCCCAAAACCTATTCACCGTTTCTATTCTCCTAGCACCACGCAAAAAGTTCACAAAACGTATTTTTGCAACTTTTTGGAGAAAGATGTGAGACTAGTTTAGCTCCCTGAACGTTCTTCCAGTTCTGTGACACCACAATAACCCCTGCAAACACCAACTTAAGTGTTTGCTTTCTTCAAAGTGAGAGCAATCCCTTGGGAATGACGCCGTTCCCTTCCACACTATGTAATTTATCCCTTTTTGAAATTTTAAACCCATGTAATTTTCTTCAATTGTATTTTTCAGTGATACAACCCATGGTATTCTGCTCATATTTAGTATCTCCTCAGCCATAACTGGTTTTACTGGTTTTGCTTAATAAAAGAGGATTTCAGCAGAGTTCTGTGGTGTTTTGTTTTGCCGGTTTTTTTTCCCAAAAGGTGTACAAACCCTGACCAGGACTGCATTATTCATACGGCCTACAAACACACCACCATAATTTTTAATTTTTGCTCTGCCAGACATCACACCCAAGGCTCTGTTTCCATTCCATAGCTTTGCCGACATGCAGCGACCAACCGGTTTCTCTTACCAGCGGACAATCCAACAGGTTCATGGCAATTTTAAGTGACACAATTCACACAGGCAGATTTTTTTAAGATATTAGACCCCAGGGAAAACCTTATTGCACACCCGCCTGTACGCCTCACCCCTAAGAGCAGATCCTCGGAACGAGCCTAACGCAAACCTGGCCTTCTGACAGAACACCAAAAATCACGTGGTGTAGAAAAACATTTGATATTTACCGTTCTTATCACCACAAAATCTTCTCAGCTCCCTGTTTATTTCTGAAAAAATATAAATGCTAGGAATATCTAAAAGACCTGCAATATTATTAAGGTCTGTATAAATTCTTGGAAAAGACTTTCTGTGATTTTTTTAATATAGTCTATATTTAAATACCATCATTTAAAAATATATTCTATATTTAAATACCATATTTTAAACTAAACTAGAACATTCAGGAAGATATTTTTTACACTGAGGGTGGTGGAGCACTGTCCCAGGTTGCCCAGAGAGGCGGTGGAAGCCCCATCCCTGGAAACATCCCAGGCCAGGTTGGCCGGGGCTCTGAGCAACCTGATCCGGTTGGAGATGTCCCTGCTCCTGGCAGGGGGGTTGGACTGGGTGGGCTTTAACGCTCCCTTCCCACCCAAACCCTTCTGTGATTCTATGACTACAGAAAACGTATTAACAGGATGTAAAGCAAAGAAAATTATCTGAAGATCTCTATTGAGAAGTCCCTTTTTACGATTATTTACATTTCTCATTGTACCTCCAGATGTGGCCAAGGCACTGTTGTCCCTTATCAGGTCTGAACTCCTGAACACCTTCAACAGGAGCAGGGATGTGGTTGCAACCACGGTGCAACACCCAGAAATCACCTCCATTCAATTTCTGAGTAAGCAAAGTAATGCAAATCTGAGTGCAATTTCACCAGAAAACAAATGAATGGGTACAAGCGATTCAGGCAACTGTTTCTCTGGGAGAAAAAAAATAAAAATAAAAAAATAATGCCACAGGCCAGTTGATTTCTCAGGAAATAAATACTGCTTAACAGAGCTGAGTATTTGGAGGCTTCCTGCAATATCCCGAGATGACCAGGCAGCAAAACCAAACGGAAGCGGCAGCGGAGCAGCGGAGCAGCGGAGCAGGCCCAGCGCCGCGGCACGGTGCCGCTCCGCGCAGCCCCAGCGCCACGCCGCTCCTCGGGCCGACCCGCACCCCAATATCGCACCGCTGTCATCAACCCGCAGCCTGCTCCTCTGCAGAGCGGGACTGGTAACAGAAATATTCTTCTCAATAAAGAGAAAGGTGCGCAATACCGCTGGCTGCATTTTATACGTTGAACAGACCGCAAAACCGTCGTCTCAGAGATCCCTTATCTAAAAAATGGTGTATTTCTTTTTTATGAGCTCCATCTAACGGTTGATTTTGTTTTTACACAGCTACTTAGAAATTTTCCATTGTGGCGCTCTTATCTAGACTTCAGAGAAAAATCCAGCACGTTTCCGACGTTAACAGTACAGGAGAGCGCACCTGGCTGAAAGAAATCCAGCCTTCCACGCAGAAGGGTGACAGCGGCTGTTCCTGCAGAATGCTGGAAATACTTCTTAATAGACTACATCTCTTAACTACGTTCATATTTTTCTAGCTTTGCAGTACTTTTCTGCCTTCGCGGTGATGGAAATCCACCAATACCAACCTGGCATTTCTAAACTGGGACCAGCAGAGCCGCGCGAGTGCAGAGCACTGGGCAGTCGGTGTTAAAACTGGGCTCAGTGGGGAAATTCATTTTCAGTAGCTTGCACCCAAAATATCCAAAAGAAAGCGACCAGCAGTATAATTTTTTTACTACAGAGAAGGATTGCTCTCTACGTTTCTAGTAGAGAAAGGGCATTTTGTGAGGAAGCTTGCCTTGGGCCGCGGCCATGGCTACGGAAGAGTGCCTGGTGCCTGGGAAAGGTGGGAGCTGGGGTGGGATCGAGATTTGGATTCTGGCAGAGAGCTGGGATACAGGCGTGCCCTCCGCGCTGCTCATGCTCAGCTAGGGCTGGGCTGCTGAAGCGCATAAAAACAATATTTAAAATATTTTAAAAATTAGTATTGGTTCAATATTCAAAATCCATCCTTTAAGGTATTGCTGAGATAAACTGGAAATATTCCAATGTAAGAGTGTGAAAATCTGCTATTTTGAAGCGTTACGCTTTAAAACAGAGCCACGCACGCTGGCGGGCAGAGGATGCTGCTGCCGAGCTATGAACCGGAGCGAAAGCGCCCACGCGTGCTACGCCATCGGGTGCCAGAGCCGTGAGACCCCCACGACCTCCCCAAACGTCACCGAAAAGCCACCCCGCACCCACGCGGAGAGCTGCCTGGGTTTGCTTGGAGCTGGACCAGGGACCCGCAACGCCAACAGCACGTCCTCGGCCACCCGACAGCCTACGCTCCTCAGCTTCTGTTCCTAACAATCTAAAATTGATTAAAAATCAATTATCACCCGCTTGCAGGAACAAGACGAAGGAGGATAGACGATCCTAAAACTTGTGGCTTAACTGTGGCACAAAGATCCTCCAAAATACCTAAAAATTATCAAAATATTCATGCATTTTGTGTAAGAAGAAAAGTAATCTTCTTTAATAAAGAGAAAATTGGTTTTTAATTCAGATGATAAACTCAAGAAATGTACCAAATGTACCAAATACACGGCACCTCCACGGTGAGCACCGTCGTTATTTTTCTGCCTGGCTGTTCAATAGCACGCGCTGGCAGGTTTGTGTGCTTTTCTCTCACCGTAACCCATTAGAAAGATCCTGTCTGGAGGAAAATGCTGATACCGCTGTGGGAACGTCACCCAGCAAAACGGCACATCCGCATCTCAAAGCAAAGCTTACAAGGAATGGCTGAATTTTCACCTGCTGTTTCCTCTCTCACTTAAAAAGAACTATTCGCCCATAAAACACAGATATTTGCATATATTTTGTATTAATTTTACAAGCTCTCCTTAAGCCACTGAACTTCTTCAAGCTGCACTCCCTCTCAAAACCCAGAAAAGCCACCTCCCATCCAGGGCAGTGCCAAACTAAACTGGTGACTGGGGTACAGAAAATGATTAAACACCATTTAAATCCAGAGTCAAGAGTCTTTGGGAGCCAGCAGAAATAAACTGGAAAAATCGTGACTGAAAAATAAATAAGTCTTGTTTGCTACTCCATGTACATAAAAAAAAAAAGCAGAATATGTCTAAGTTTGTAGGAAAGTAAGACAACGCCGGCTACTAGAAATGAGCTTTTCTGAACAGTAATTGACTTTCTCACCCCTCCAAAAATAAAATTTTGTGGAAACACAATTTCAAACCTGGCAGTTAGCTGAACTACTTTGCGCTCTGAGCCTGCGCTACGCCAGCAGACGCTATCGGCACACCGCGTCACGAGCTCCCTATCCCGGAGATACGGCCACGCTCCGTCAAGAACAAACTCCCGGCTCCAGGGCCGCAGCCGCCCGGCGAGCGCGGGTGCCATCGCTGGCACCTCGGGTACCTCGGCATCGTACTCCCAGAGCTGGTTCCCCCGCATATGGTGGCACTTCAGCATGATGACAGGGCCGTTCAGCCTCGAGACGTCCAGGCACAGGTCGTCCGTGCGGATCTCTTTGTCAGCCGTGTAAGAAAAGACCTGGAAAGAGAAAACGATTGAGTGACAAAGGATTAGCAAAAGTCCTGACTGACATGTTATTTTCACTCCAGCGGAGCAGAGCTGCTTTCTTCTCCAAGCGTTGAGGTGGTGGTGCCCTGGATTTCACAAGAGTTTCATGGAAGTCTCTCCGCTGGTGAATGTCTGTTGTACATAAGAGAAGGAATATCATGTTTAGGAAAACAAATTTTATGGGACCAAGCCGGGAACAACCCAGGCATACACTCAGTTTTACCTCCCGGGAATTCTACAGAAGCGTGCAATTGTGATCAGTGTCTTCAGGAGAAATTTCACAGGTCTTTTAACACAACGGATAAACCAAGTGCATCACTGGAAAATCCAAACTTGTCTAAACAAAGTCTTCCTCCTAGTATCTACCTTAACTTTGAGTACCAAGGATTATCTACATTAAAGTTTCATAAGCATGAGTATTGCAGAAATACAGTACTTAATAAAATTAGGAAATAAAGACATGAGAGAACTCTCACCCAACAAATGTCTATCAAACCAGTTACACGTTTTGGAGACACTGTCTAACTGAACGCCTTGATTGAGGAGCCAGCAGGACAAAACCCAGGCTGTGACTGACTCTTTTCCCTGAACACTTGCACAGTAAGGATTTGTTCATTTTTGGTAACTAAATCCAAATATGTTCGATGGTCTCACTGGGCGGCAGGGTCGCTGGGCAGCGCTGGCTGAGCTCTCCTGGCATCACCACCAAGGCCCTGCGGCAGGGTTCACGGTGATGGGAGAAGAGTGTTGAATTAGATCTCAACACTTTGTGGGTGGTTTGGGAGCTGGAGAAGCACTAAATCACCGAGACTGCAGTTCCTTGATAACTTCCAGTACCTAAAGGGCACCTACAAGAAAACTGGGGAGGGACTTCTGACAAGGGTATGCAGTGACAGGACAAGGGTGATGGCTTTAAACTGGACGGGGGCAGGTTTAGATTGGGTACAAGGAAGAAATTCTTTCCCATGAGGGTGCTGAAGCACTGGCCCAGGCTGCCCAGAGAGCTGTGGGTGCCCCGTCCCCGGCAGTGCCCAGGGCCGGGCTGGACGGGGCTGGGAGTGCCCTGGGCTGGCGGGAGGGGTCCCTGCCCGGGGCAGGGGGGTGGGACTGGATGGGCTTTAAGGTCCCTTCCAGCCCAAACTGTTCTGTGATTCCATGATCCACTCCGCCCTGGGGTCTCCAGCCATCCCTCCTGCAGGCTCCTCACCAGCCACACAAGGAGCAAGGTCCACTGCTCAGAGAGAGATGAAAACGTGGACACCACAGGAGAAGTGGCAGGAAAGGAAGGAAGCTGGTAGATAACTGCCAGTTTTACGTTAAATTACATGGCCTGGACGCACAGGATCCACCTCTCTGCTCCTAACCCACTGCTCTTGCTGACCCTGGCACACCAAAGCTCCTGAAACGGCCTTAGCAAACAGCCTTGGGTCCGTGCTGCTTCATGCTTTCCCGGCAGAAAATCCTTTTCTTGGCAAAAAGTGAATTATTTCCGTTCTGTCCCCGCTCCTCAGCAGGAGAGCGGCCTGTGTGCCAGGACCCACCATCCCACCACAGACAGCATCCTCTCTGCCGCTGGAGCTCACACAGCGGAAACGGAAACAGGAGAAAGTCTGCACTTCATAAAATAAATAAAATCTGCACTTCCCAAGTTTCAATCTGCATCCTGAAGCTGTGTGGTTTTTCCAACTATGTTTTTTTTTTTTTTTGTATTAAGATGTAAACCAAACACCGATGAAAAAGGTTTACATTTGATCAGTGATCAGTGGTTTGGTTTGTAGAGGTCCAACAGATGTACATCCTCTTGACCTGATGAGCTGATACTACACATCAAGCTAAGTTCATGGAAGTGCATTAGGTTAAAAAAATAAATCGGGATAATTTTCATCAAAAATTCTACACAAGTAGTGCACACTAAATCAAGGCCCAAAGGTTTTATAAAAAAATTATTCAAGTGTTGATGACCTTCTTGTTCATATTAACATCCGAAAATTCTTCTCAAATAAAACAACATAACAAGATCAACCATCTTCAATCATTCATCAAGATCTCAGAAAATCCCCTTCCAGTACACTCTGTTGAAATTATTTTTGGAATAATAATAAGCACAGAAGTCAAGAAGGAAGAAAATTTAGGAGAAATTAATTAAAAAAAAAAAGTCAGAAAGACTATTGGTGCTACAACATTAAGCTGTGATATCTATAAATATCTATACAAATATGGACCTATTTGTTGGGAGGGACATTATCTCTCCCACAGACACGTTTATTTTATTTATAAGCAAAGCACGCCCTACTTGTCCAACGGTGCTACTCCCACTAAGTGCACTGCTCAGCATTCAGGCTCCCAAGTGCCGCATCCTGAAAATCACCCTTGGTCAAAACCAGCCTGAGACTGGATCGGGGAGAGAAAGTCATCATGGAGTTGAGGTACTGAAGACCTGGGCTGAAACAACCGTTATTCAGAACCAGGTACTGCAATGATGTTCAGCTACCAAGCTACCGTAATTAATATCCAACAAGAACACCTTCTGGAAAGGGGCTTTGGTTTTTCCTTCAAACATCTTCAGCCGAAAAATCTCACTTTTTGGTAGAATGCTGGACTTAATTGCCTGCTGTCATGCTGTCACCAGAACAAGAAACATGGCCAAATACTGTAATAATCTGAAAATCACTGATACAATGTGTTGCACAAAGTTCTCTCTCACCCAAAGCATATATTCACATGAATATATTGTGTAGACATTTCATCTGTTACTGTGCTCATTATTAGGAGATTTATCCATTACCATTTATCCTGAAGCAACTTCCAATTTCCAACTTATTTGTGTTGGTTTTTTTTTTTACAGTAAACATATTTGCATCAGACATTTTCTTCTGCTCTGAGACATGTTTTTAGCCTGAGAGATGTTTTCCAGAAAGCAAATACTTATATTTTGAAATGTATTTCCATTTGCATATTTCTTCTTCCTCTCGTCTTCGATAATTGCAATACACTGCTCCGTTATATCTTTTGAAAGAATAAGTGATGTCTGAATTAACGATTACAGAAGATGGGTTTGAAAAACACACTGTCTTAAGAAAGAAAAATGAATGTTAATTAAGATGATATAAAATTATCCGGCTAGCATTTTGCAACCGTACATATTAATTAAAGATATAATTATATTAACGCCATATAAAAATAGAGGGTGATGAATACGTGGCATTTCCCAGCTAATTAAACAGTATATTTCACGGCACACATTGCAGCGTGAGACAGGACAGCACCTCCCGAGCAGGAGGCCAGGTTCCTGCTACCGTAAGCGCCCACGTTTTGGGAACGCGACCAAACTTCCTGGGCTGCAACTTATTTACTAACACACCAGCTGCTGAGGTGTGAAAATAAGAAGTTCCTTCCGGTTTTCCCTTGCTTTTCTTCCACTGCTGTCCCCAAGGGCTGGTGGCACCTCCCACGGCCAGTTTTCTCCCACAGCTGCGCGGAAGCACTGGGTCTGGCTGGAGAAGAGTGGAGAACGGGATGCTCCATCACCAGGAGAAACGTTCCCGGGCAAGCGCCGCTCCCCAGGACCTGTGGGTGTCTGCCTGGTCGCTTAATCCCCATCAGTCTTCCAAACAAGGGTAAGCAAGTCCCTAATGATCTGAAGCAGACACTACCAGACACGAACAAAGCCTCCGGACCAACAAAACACAAAATATTCTCACAACTGATGCAGCCCTTTTCCGTACGGACACAGAAATATTTTCACACCCTCCTGATTTTCATGGAGCTGAGGAAAAGGCAAAGGAACCGCCTGTTTTCCACCAACACCTTGTCTTTCATACCGCTCGCAATCCTGGTACCAACAGATGGATCGCCTATGTGCCGCAGCAAGCATTACAGGAGTTGATGTATTTTTTACTTATTTTTGTTAATATTCTTTACTTTAGAGGCAGAAGTGAGCCCTGTAAAGCCAAAGGGCCACTAAAACTGACGCTTGGGACCAAGGCATCGGCCAGACTGAACTGAGAGCCACGCCTCACTGGCAATTTCATTACTTCTTTCATCTTAAACGGAACTAACGAGGTATTCCTCCCAAGAAAAGTCTCAGCAATCAGTGTGTTCAACACCAACAAAATGCCAAGGAACATCGTTACCTGGAAATCAAGCAAGTGGTCAACACAAATCTGTAGCTATTTTTTTTACATATAGCCATGGCCAGAATTCCCCTTTCCCATGATTTGGTTGGCCTTTTCTTTGGAAAACAGTTAGCCAGGGTATTTTGTCAACTTGTAAGAAGTCCCATACTGAGAACATTGCTCATCAACCCTTATTTTATACTTCGTTACGTGGAACTAAATCTTGAGGATGCATCTGTACCATCAAGGAGGGAGTCCACCACACAATAAGGACAGTTATAGACTGGACAGAACTAAGCACAGAAAAATCTAATTTATTCTGACAACCACTTTAATTATCTCCAGAACTCCCAAAGGTAAATTTTGAATCCACCTTTCAGAATTGATTTAAAATAGTCTAATAAAAGCTGCACAGAAAGCGCTTTTCCTCTCCTCCTGACAGTGTTTACACGTGAAATGTTGGAAGTCACCTTAGGCAGAACAGGCAAACTGAAGCGGGTTCCTCTGCCACCCAAAAAAGGACCAGGCCTCTCACAGTTAAATGGCCAGTGAGGTCACTTTTGGGGGCAAAGGACTTGGACATCTTGCCACTTCGCTGAAATCTCATCTTTATCAAGGGCAGTCAAACCTCTGAGCGCTTCAGCACCTGAACAACCCCAGAACAGCCACGTAAGAAGGCGCTCGCAACTCAGGCAGGCTCAGCACGTCCATCAGAGGGGACCTGTTGGAAGATGGGTGTTCAACAGGCAAGCCCATCCCCTATCAGAGAACACATGCACTAACTCTGGAGGAAAAAATACCCAGTTCCAACCCTCCGCTGTACAAAGAACAGCTCTTCAGGAAACGAAAAAATAAATAAATCTGATTTTCATTCCTTTAACTCTGAAGGAAGATAAGAAGAAACCCACCAAGACAGCGCGTCCCACCAGGAGGATATTACCTCTATTCAAGGGTCAATCATCAGTTTATCAGATGGCCTGAAGACACACCCAGCTCAGAGCCCCCGAATAGCCCGTGGGTTTCCTTGCGGCCACTTGGGAATCATGGATTGGATTTATTTTTAAGAGGTTACATTGAGAACTTCAACACCATGAAAGCAACTCGCCCCACCCCACAGCCACCAGCCACCTGCACAGCCACCACCAAGCCAGAGCTGACTTTCACATTTCGGGAAGTTCATCAAAAACTCGTTCTGTTGTGGGCTCAACCTCCAACCACCAGCGCCAAGAATTCATTCATCCCGCTGGTCCGCCCTGAGGAGAGGAACACTGTAATTCAGTGTGACTCACCGTCATCCCGCGGAACACTGTGATCACAGACTGAAGTCAATAGTTGGAACTGTATTAAGTGGTCAAAGCAATAAAAATAAAATGAAATAGAAGAAGAGAAAATTGGTTGGCAGCCTCTCCTGGGGACACGTGCAGTAACAGCAGAGGGGGTCTGCAGGAAAGACTCCAGTTGAGTGAAGTTTCCAAGGGTTGCTAAGGAACTGGGATTTATCGTATTCGGAGAGTGGCACTGGGAAATGCGCTGCCGTCACCCCTTTGTGCTGATGGCAAGCGCGCCTGCCTGATATTCAACCCTTTCTCCTCCACCACTCAATCCTTCATCCTTTTCTAAACCACTGTTATTCTACAGGGGCTTCAGGTGCCTTCAGCATTTGGCACAGAAACTGGAAAAAAATCTGATTTTTGGGAGGGGAAATTGTGGGGGTTTTTTTCGTGTGCTTGTTTTGGGTTGGGTTGGTGTTTCCATGGCTTTTTTTCTCAGACAGCTGTCACCTCCTCAAGGATGGCTACCTACACACCTGCAACTAAAAGCCGTCCTCACCTCCAGGATCCCGCAGCGTTCATTAGGCCGCGCCGAATTCACGTTTCACCCAAAGGTTCATCACATCAATCCATACGAATGATGTAAAGTCTGCAAGGGGACTCACTTATCAGCCATGTGGACTAAAAATACAAGCAATAACTAATTTTATTCATAATGGGTCTATGCAGAAGATGAAAAGCTACACAGAAAGGCAAGTTCGGGAAAATGGGAGATTGTAAATGGTGAAAGAGGCAGAAAGAGCGAAGAAGGGCTAAGTCACTTTCTGGTAATCCCTCAGGAAATTCAGTATTTACCTAAGAGATTACAATTAATAAAATCAAAGCACCAAACCCATGAAGTCTGTAAGGAGTGCGGGGTTTCCTCACCCAGCGAGCCCTCCAAGGAGATCATTTGGTTTGAGATCAGCTGCACAAGTACTGCTCAGTTCCTCTTCCTGTGCTCAACTTGCACTGCTTGCACGAATAAACATGCAGTTGTCACTGAACGAAAGGTTTTGTTCCCTTCCATCTCGTGCATAAAATGCTGCTGGAAGTAGCATAGTAACAAAAACGTAGGGATAACAAAATATACAAAACAAACAGCACACAATTTCTCAGCACCCAACAACCCAATGACCAATACAGTGCACCCCGAGCAGTGATCACGGAAATGAAGCTGAAAAACAATCCCAGAATGATCCCAAGCAGCAAGAGAAAAAGTGAGAGCTGCCCCCCAGCCAACTCCCCCTTATACACCAAGCACAACGTCTATGGGATGCAATCCTTCCTTTGGCCAGTCTGGGTCAGCGGTACTGGCCATACCCTCCCAGCCTCCCGCACATCAGTGAAACGTGGGAAGCTGGAAAAGTCCTTGGTCTCTTCAGCAACAGCTGATAACATCAGCGGATTATCAACGCTCTGCACATACCGAATCCTGTACTAAATCCACAATGCAGCAGCTACTGGGAAGAAAATTAGCTCTGTCCCAGCCCAAACCAGGACAACCTCGCACCACCGATGCTTCAGACAGGAGAAAAGGCAGGGGGTGTTAAACTGAAAAAATAATACGGAACGGCAACGTGTGTATTGTTTCATTTGCTCTTCAGCAGCCAAGGGGAGAGTGGCTGCCAACCCACGCTCTCCTCCGGCCAGCAGCCCCGCGCTCCCCAGCACAGCCTGCCCCGTAGCGGTTCCCCAGTACACCTGTGGTGGTACCGGGAACCTGCAGACTTCCCCAGCCCCTCCTTGTAACGATATCCCCCTCCTGCCTGTGTGGGATTTGGTTATTGTTCTGAACGGAGGCCCGACACTCCCAATAACCACATAAACGGACGACATTCCCATGGCAACGCAATAAAAGCGTAACGGGTACGCCCATCGGGAGAACTGTAGGCAGGAAAACCAGGTGACTGCTTCACCCTCTACCAGGACATTGAAAGGCATAAATTTCCTCTAAAATACAAAAAAAAACCCAGAAGCCAGCTGCAGGGAAGAAAAGGTGTGAGATAGATGGGTCATTCTGCTCTGAGATCGGTGTCTGCTTCTGCGATTCACATGCAGCCAGTGCTCGCTTTATCCAGGAGCCAGCTCAGCTACCTTCCTCCCGAAAGCCGTCACTCCTGACGTACGTCAACACACCGGAGATGTGTGCACCAACCTGGTGTCCTACCCCCAGAGTCACATCCCCACCAGGGCTGGTGTGAGGACAGGCTCTGCATTTTTCTTTGCTCTGCATGGAGGGATAAAACAGCTCTAGGACTGCCTTTAACTGCATTAGGAGATCCACGGTATTTATGTTAGAGATCTTTGACAGCCACAAGGTCCTAAGAGAGTTGGGAGAATCTGAAATACCCATCCCAACATCGCAACAGAACCCCCACAGCTATATATGCCGCAAACAATTCTCACATGAAGGCCCTCAGTTAACTTATCTCATTTTTCTTATTTTTTTTTTTAAAGAAATTCATATTTTTAGCATCTCATTATCCTTAAGTCCTTTAGAACGCTTTGATAGCGCTGAGATATCTGCCCCCGCCTGAAGCTGGATCTCGCCCGCGCATCTTGCTGGGCTTTAACGAGGCAGGTATTATTCCTGCTTCGTTTGCCTTCTGAAGCAGCTTTGATCCTCAGCTATTTCTGCAACCACACAGCCCCCCGCCCACGTCTCAGCTCAGCTCTGTTTTCTCATTAGAGCAGGATTTAATACAGATACCCGTTAATGGGAGTTGCACACGCACACTAAAGGATGAATCGTGTTCGGCATGCAGGTGAGGTGTTCCTAGCAAACCCTCCGACAGACGACAGATATCGCTCTTCGTTCACGCAAACGCAGGGGAGCGGCGCCTCTGTCCTGCAGGTACACACACAACTGATCTATTTCTGGTTTTACAACCGGTTTCTGGCTGATGCGAGAGGTGCAAAGGAGATGGGGGCCAAAATGTCTCTAGATTTGAGATATATTGGCTAAGGAAGGCTCTGAAAGAATGGTTATATGTATTAGTTATTAGGGTTTCTTGAGGCTATACGGTCCACATATACACCCCTGGAAACATTCCAGGCCAGGTTGGCCAGGGCTCTGAGCAACCTGATCCGGCTGGAGATGTCCCTGCTCCTGGCAGGGGGGTTGGACTGGGTGGGCTTTAACGCTCCCTTCCCACCCAAACCATTCTGTGGTTCTCTGATTCACAACCCATCTGTCTTTATCTCGGGGCCTTACAGTCCTCCTCAGCTCACACCTAGTACTTCAGAGGAACTGATGCTTTGGAGATGTGACAGCCATCCAGAATTCTTCTCCTCTTTCAGGGGTCTTCCTGCCATGTACAGAAAGAATGGGAAACACGCCAGGCACCCAAGGTGTGCAGAGGATCCTCAACCTTGATTGTAGGCAGCCCTATCAAAACGCTAACACTTCCATCTCCTGCATCACATTTAGAAAGACAGTGAGGTTTGGGACAAACGTGACTGCCAACCTTCCTCCTAAACTGCATTCAGAAAGGTCAAGTCAGAGGAGGAGGCTGCAGCAAGTCCTGACGAGCTTCCAGGCCAAATCAAGGATGGGGAAAGGGAGGCTGTGCAGGAGCAGGTAGTCATCAGTGGCACAACGAGCTGAACAATGGCCACTCACCATGTCACTCCTTTTCAAACATCCCCGAGACACAACTGAAACATGGCACTACTTGAATTCCCCCTGAGGAAACAACCTCAACCTGCACGAATAGTCATTTAAAAAAATATTTTTCCCCCAGTGCCAAAAAAAAAAAAATTAAAATCCAGTATTTAATTTTCTAAGGTTAGTATCTGAAACTTTAAATGCATTTCTCTGCACTCTAAACAGCAGGAATCTATTCAATGTATTCACTTGGATATTTCACTGGGCCTACGGATACGTACCAACACGCTCTCAACATTGCAGCCATTACGTGAGACACTGGCTTTCCGACCACTCCTGAAAGGGTTCAGCTCAAAATCCCAAATATTTTGGAACTTTCATTAACGCGTTTGCTAATCGCTGCTACCGTTTTAGTGAGCCAACACATCGACGTTTGAGCCGCATTAACCAGGGACTTCTGCCACGACAAAACCAGAGGACGAGACACCCGCCGCCGCGCGCCCAGCCCAGCCTCCATCTCTGTGGCAGGGAAGAATTGCTGACAGGCAGAGACCGCCACCAGTTTTTCCTGACAGCTGTTGTGCCCCTGGTTATGCAGCAGCAGACTGAAGCAATTATTGTAAAAATAATATTTCTTTTC
>WHYT01016927.1:155431-202006 GCA_009806455.1 Tetrax tetrax
TTTTTTTTCTTTTTTTTTTTTTTTTTTTTTTTTAATTTTACCTGGTTTCCTCCCATGCCGTGGCAGTTGAAAATGCCCACTTTCTCGTTTTCCTTGCGACCCATGTTGTCTAAACACTGGTTGGTTTCAACATTCCTGATCTGAAGAAAGAAAAAGACAAAATGTTCCTTGAAAAAAAAAGAGTCTGTAAATGTTATATTTGCACAGAAAAACCACATCACTGCAGGAGAAAGCACATTATCCATGCATTCAACTACATGAATATACCTGAACTTGCAATATGTGAATATGCTGCACTCCCTAAAGAAAATGCAAATAATTATAAAGGGTATAACGGGATTTCAAATTACAGATTAGGTGTAAGTATGAACAGCATTCAAGGAAAATTTCATTCGATGCCCTGCGTTGTTTTGTTTAACATACAAAACGCGCTTTGACTTCTAAACCACGCAAACCCAACAGCTTGCCCAAGATACGCGCTTGTCCTTCCGTCCAGCATGGCGGACCCTGCTCCAAGGGGAAAACTGGGGCACGAGCAGCGTCTGAGGGCCGACTCCTTCAGAGCCGCGGCTGCTGGTGGCTTTCTGACTGATCACACACTTTCAAAAAGCTTTTAAATCAAACTTTCCCCTCAGAAGCCACCCGTCCTTGGAGGAGAACAGCACACGTAGTGAGCCTCTCGGCGCGTTCCGACAGGATTTGCGCGCCAGGCAGCGGGAGGGAGGCAGCGGAGGGGCCGCCGCCTGCGATCCGATACGTGCCGCGATCAGCTCCTGCCAGCGATGCTCCACGCCTGCGATCGCAACAAAAGCGCGTGGGAGCAAGGAGCAACATGGAGCAGCGGGGTCGGTACCAGAGCATCACTCCCCAAAACGTATTTTCAGAATACATGTTTCGCACATTTAATGCCCATTCTGAGCCATATTTTCGTCCGCTTAGGAAATTCAAATCTAACATAGTCTGTATATAAGTTATGTTCTAACCGAGGGGAAAATGTTGCTGCAAATACAGGCTCGGCAACCTGCAGGACTCGCCTGTTAAGCGTACAACGAACACGCTTCATAAACTACTCACAAACTTCAGCTCCGCTCAACTCCACACTTTCCAAACTTCATCTGAGAACTGCGCGCTTCATTTATAATAGCAAGAGACGTGCGTCAATTAGTTGTGCAGCAGGCAAATAAAACCCAAATTAAGCTGTAACGCAATACCCATTATTGTCTCTAACACGCTGGGCGGTGCGAGCGAACCACGCCTGGATGTTTCCAGTCACACCCGCGCTATCTTGCAGGAGGTCACAAATAAATTGAGGACGATTGCCCCAAATTTGTCAAAACTATTCAGCCTTTTTATCACTGTTTATACCACAAAAGAACAAAAATAGGCAATATAATTTGAATCCTAGTGTTGAGCAATCATCACGTGTAGATTGGACTGTACTTGAATTTAGAGAATTTTCTTAGGTTTATTACCACAGCTGGTTCTTAGCAGCTAGCAAACCCAGGGCTCCTGCCTGAGGGCCGCTCAGCATCATTTTCTCTCGGACTTGAGGGGAGAAGCAGCACGGTGACCTCCTTCCCGGGCCAGCTCAAGGCAGGGCACACCCCGCTGGCCGCGCGGGCACCGATGACCCCGGCTGCACCGACAGCCAGGTGGCTCGTCCCACCCGAGACTAAACGCCCGCTGGGAGAGAGGAAACGGCTGAGAGCGACACTTCTGCTGGTTTAAACACTGTCCAGTGCTGCTGAGGACGGTACCTGAGCTTCAGGTCCAAAAATCCACTTTACTGCTCAACTGGCGGTCAGCAGCTGTAAGAGCCGAGTTTGAATTCGCCAATCCTGCCTGAACTGCTGTTTCCATAGAAACTGAGGCATGGTGATAAAAATAAGGTGTTTTAATAACTATTTTATTGCTTCCTCATACTTCTATTTTCCAGTCTGGCAGTACTGTACAGAACCTTATTACCCGACACTTGTTAGACGAGTCCTTTCTTTGCTGTAAAACCATGTTTCACTTCATTTTGTCATCGTTAAACTGCAAGCTCTACTGTGCCTTTTATTTTTCACTACAATTGCAAGTTTCAATAGTAAATTACTTCCCTGGATGTAAAAAAGCCGTTTGCTCGTTTGATTGCTATTCTACCTGCAGCTATCTTTAAATAAAACCCTCCAAGAGCTTTCAAAAGTCAGTGTAGGTACAACTCAATAGAATATTTTTAACAGGGAATTATCTGATTTTTAAAGAGCCTTCAGTTCCTGGTGGTACTGGGATCACCAGATTTTTAGGAACGTCTGTGGCTCGACTCCAGGCAGCCTTGCTGGAAAACACAGCATCAATGAACACACACATTTCTTGAAAAGAAAAAAAGGAGAAAAGCTTTTCCTACTCTTACACTTAAGTGATGAGTGATGATGCAAAGTTTCCTTCAATCACTGCATGTTAGCTAACAATTTCAAAATATTAGTCACAAATGTCACTTTTCCAATATGCTGCTCAATTTAAAAGATAATTTTTAAGTCGTAAACATCTATTCAGAATAGCAATGCCCCCTTGTGAAAGATTTAGAGAAAATACAACCTGCTCAAAATAAGGGATAAATAAGGTACAGAGGAGGCACACAAGCACGTTATTCCTGTCTCCACAACCGCTCCATCTCCTCAGCAATGCCATTTGCACAACGTACAACATTAGGGGTTTAATTCAGCCAAAGGAAAGAGTCCGTACCTCACCGAGCGAGTAATAGCGCCGCGGAATCTGGGAGTCGGGGTAGATGTTCTCCAAGTACCAGGAGAAGGGTTTACACTTCAGATTCTCTCTCAGTGCTTTCCTGACGGATACATCGCCGTAATCCACCTTAACAACACCTGGAATGGTGAGCAGAACAGATATCAAAGCAGAGTTTCCGTAAAGCTGCGCGGCACAGATCACAGATCCCTCTCCAGCTGTCAGGAGCTCCGTTTCATCCGTGTCCATCTGCTGGAACTACGGTACAGCAGCACATGAACACACCTCGGCTGCTACACTGTGATCCTTACAGGCATTAAATAATTAATTCTGCAAATTGAAATGCTTGGGAAATCATATTTTTGGTTTTCAGACAATTTATCAATCTGGAATGGCAGGACCACTGAACTCCTTGATTTCTTCCTGTTCCACAATATTAAAAAAAGGAAAACCACATCTGTTCATGTTTTTACAAACCAGTTCTTCCAAAGCATCTTGCTGGTGTTTTCCAGGACTCTGTTCCCAGAGAAATAACTCGGACGAGGCACGGCTATTTTACTGGCGTAACCTAGATCACCCTTGCGTGATTTCACCAGAGGGACACATACTCCATCCTGGGAGACCCCACTGCTGCTAAAGGGAGATGTTGTCACATCACGTCACAGTTAAACTGTCACCATGTCCGGCGCTGCCGTTCCTACCGCAAGCCTGCACATCAGCATCCCACGAGTGGTGCGCGGGCCGCAAATCCAAAACACAGGTTGTGAAGAGAAAAAAAAAAAAAAAAAAAAAAAAAAAAAAAAAAGAATAATCATCAAGGCGAGGGGAAATCAGTTAGAAATCCCCCCGGTACAGTGTATTCTCATTTAAATTAAAAGAATGAACGGTACTTTCAAGAGTTTTGATAGCTAGTCAAGCAATTTGTCTGTCGATGACAGAAGTACGCACCCAGGAAAGAAGAAATACAAGCAGGAGGACACAGCCTGCATGACCCAGGCACAGCAGACCGACGGAGCGATGAGCACTGACTATGCATGGACACGAACGCGCTCACAACCTCAACACGTCAGCACCGCTGACAGGCTAAGCCCAAGACAGAGGTGACTTAAAATAGGCTTTGTAGCGCATGAACAACAAGCTTGCAAGTTTTAGAAGTATTCCTGAAGCCTTTGAGATGCACCACTCACTCTCCAACCAGCCCAGGGCATCCCGCTCGCCCCGCGCCCGCTCCGGCCAAGGCTGGAGGCCGTTTCACCACCCATGAAGGGCAGAGGTGAGCGCTGCTGGAAACCCTACCAGAGTGTTCTGGAAATCCTACCAGGGCTGCAGCGAGCCCCACGGCTCCCTGGAAAGCAACCCATCAGGTGCAGAAGAAATGCCAGATATACTATTTTAGAGCCAAAGGAAGAAAAACTTCATATATTCAACTTCTTAACTCCCCATACAAAAACAGGCAAACACCATTTCCATTTTCCACCCTCTTAACATAAAGGCCAGTCTTGAAGTGCTCGACCAACTTGAGTTATTCAGAAAGATAACCAAAAACCAAAAAGCACATCAAATATTCTCTGTGGCCTCATTTAATCTAATTTTGGATGAGAGCTATCATCCAAAGAAACAGCGGAAGGCAAAGCATTAGTGACTGCCAGCACTCAGTTGAAATAGTTTGAAAGACGCTCCCAGATTCAGATCTGAAATCCACACTGCATTTCCACCACCTTCCGCTTTCCATTGTTTATGGGATCTTATTCTGAAACCATCATAGAGGTGAAGCTCCAAGGATCTCACCATGTTCTGCCAGGAAATCACGTCCTGAAGTACAAGATGATACCAATTTTTAAAGAAATTCAGCACACAACAGTAAAACTATTCAGTTGCTACTAACAAAAACCTAACCTTTTTGGATAATATCTTGTCCGTATTTCCAAATCTTCACCAATTAAGTCTTTGACAAACTCTGTTTATGTATAATTATGTAATTGTAGGACACAATGTAATTTAGATAATTAACTAAAATACAGGATACTCTACAAATTATTGCGACAGGCTAAAACCAAGGCTGGCGCTCCCGGGAAGCACTGCAGCCGGATGACTGTGGCTGTGGCAAGGGATGCTTCACCAGCTCCGACCAGCAAAACCTCAGGAACAGGACAGTTTGGGTTGATGCCAAGGAATTAAGTGGCACGTACACAGGCATTAGTACAACTCACGCAGTCAGTAACTGAACTTCTACTACCTAAAACACCTGGGGGCCTCACCCCTCTGCTTCCATTCCAGTAGCATCTCACAGCTGTGCCGTTCCTTCGCCGTACTCACCACAAAAGGACCAAACCAAACAGACACCGAGGAGAATGTGCCTCTGGATCCGGCCGGGCACAAACAGGATCGCGACACCAGTTCTGCGCAGAGTATTGGTCATTTGTATGTACCAACGGTGGAAGAACGAGAACGCTGACCTCAGGAGCTGTCTGTGCAGTGTGTGCTGTGCAACCGAGCTGAAAACATCTTTGCTTTCAGAAAAGAGATTTTATTTAAAAATAAAATAAAATAAAATAAATTTGTATTTTCCAGGCACGCTTTTAAGAGAAAGGGGGCTGGGTGTCCGTGATTGCTGCCTCTTCCGGAAGACAAGACGTGCACTACCTCTATTATTTGTGCTACTCAATCCTTATCTATAATTAAGGTAATCCCCCTCATGGGAAGGCACTGGAAGCGTTCGGAGAAATGCAATATCTGTGTTTCATGGTGCTTTGTACTGCGGGGATCCGATGAAGCTGAGCACGAGGAGAAAGGCCATTAACACTTTTATAGTCTGAGATCGCACACCACACAGCCTTCCCCCGCTGCACGCATACCCGTTGATACTCCAGTTACAAACCAAAGCAGAAACGCTGTCTCTCTGTGAAAATACCCAGTGGATTCACCAAACGCCTTCTTTCTATTTCACTGCACGGTTCTTACAGGGGTTTCTCATTCCCCATTTGGGTCAGCCCTGCAATCGCTGGAATCGAAAGCAATACACCTTTTTCCACTCAATCTGACTCGGCTTCATACTTGGGTTTCTGTAATTAAACAAACTCCAGTAACACAAACTCTAGTTCTACACTGAGCCGTAGAGACGGGGAGTCTTTGGTGGGTTTGGCAGGCTGACCTGATCTTAAGGCTCTTCGGGTCTGGAGATCCCACCAGAGACAGCAGCCACCGCGTTCCCAGCACGGTGGTGATCCAGGTCTCCAAGGCACCACCATCAACCCCCCTTCAATTCAAGCTGTCTCCTCCCTTTCCATACACATTGATAATCCTCCCCGTTACAACCCCGAGAGGTTCTCCCTTCCCAGAGCTCCTCTATTACGTACGTTCCCCATCTTGCATGACCCGGGCTGGCTCACTGCAGCAGCGTTCATTCACGTTGCATGCAGCGACGTCAGCACGTGCACCCTGCTTTGTCTGCAAGCAAGGACCTCATTTGTATGGATCTCCAGTAAACCCACATTCCCTTCTGCTCAATTTAACACCAGGCTATTATGAGTCGATACCTATTTATTGTCACTACTTGCTAAACAATCGATGGGACTCAGAGGAAATACAGAAATAATTAATGAGCCTTAAGTCCGCTTACACTTAAATAAGAAAACGTAAGTGAAATGTCCTTGGGTGCAAAGAAGAAATTAAACATCGCAAGAAGCCACAGAAAGCGTAACATGCAAAAGAATGGATTAAAAATATCTCAGGAAAGAAGCAGACTGTTTTAACAGGGCAGCAGATGTGTTTCAAGCAGAACAAATTAAAGGGCTGCAGCACAGCATTACACCTGCATTTCTTCTAACGGGCATGCCCTGCAAATCGGCGTACAAGGACACAGCTTCAGAAATGGCCATATTCAGCATTTCTGCAGGACAAGACAAATTCATGATGTAAAAATGAAAAAAAAAAATCATCTGGAATGAAACAGAAATTGCAGAACTGAGAATAATTTTCTTTGTGTAAGAATAACACTTAGAAAACTTAATTCGAATAAGGCTTTTTCTCCCTAGCACTTCAGGACATGGTTTAGTAGGCATGGTGGTGTTGGGTTGATCTCGGAGGTCTCTTCCAACCTTAAAGATTCTATGATCTTTTTCTGCCTTGAAAAGTCTGAGAAAACTGGTGTATTACTGAACCAAGATTCTAGCACATTCAAAGCGAGAGCAAGGTGGGCAGAGAAGCCAGTCTCCGTACACCCATCCGCAGCTCAGTTCTGAAAGTCTGCATCGCGTTGCGTGGTAGCCAGCTCGTTATCAGAGGTGTCCCCGTTAAACGAGAAGGCCAAGAACCAAGTCGGAGGCCACCAGGAACCTCCAGAGATGGAGATGGCTTAGTTTGATTTTCTTTTCCTACCAAAGCACCATAAAAATGCTATTATGTTTCCCGGGGTTAAAGATGGCAAAGCGCTAAATTACAAATGAGTCTGCAACACCAGGATGCCTGGTACAGCACGCGCTACAGAGAAGAAATAAGAACGCTTGCTAATAATTTTGGAAAAATACCAGCTTCTGTATCCTTATGGTTCAACCGGAGCCTGGGAGGACGCCTCTCTCCACAGCCCACTCTGCTGCCCTTTCCTGCAAGGGGACAGCGGGTGACAGCTTGGGAAACCCCTGTGATGAAAGCTCACAGCCCACATCACCACTTCACCAACACGAGAGGAGCAACCCAACCCAACCAGATCATGGCTGAACACTAGGCAGGTTCTGCAGGGCTTCATGAGCTCCCTACCAAACAATCCAGAAAATAAAACGTGTAACGCCGTACGCTTCTCAAATCCAGGGACTTTCACACTGTATCTGTACCAAAAGCAGACATATTAACTGATAACACACACATTTTCTAATTAGCCAAAACACGAATTCCTTGATGCATCTTTCTTACAGAATTGTAGGAAAGCTGGGGTTCACCAAAACCATACATAATCCATTAAAAAGTAAAACAAAGAAAAAATGTGCAAAGTCAAAAAAACCCAAACCAAAACAAAACCCTACCACCATCCTCCCCACTCTCCCTGAGAAGTTCTTACATCAATTCACGAGTGATTTCAGATAAATACAGGTAGTGGCTTCGTAATACAAAATACAGAATGGGATGAAGATTCTGAGCTTTTCATGGGAAAACATCAGCTGTATGCACTCAGAGAAAACACGCTGACAATTTCTACCAGAAAAAAAATCTCATCACTTCAGCAAATGAGTCAATATTGTCAATATTTCTGCAAACAAAGCACTGCATGACAGCGTGCTGCACTTCCAAAGCTTATTCTATGGCAAACGATCAAGATTTTAAATGCTGTTGTACCCCATAAACATACCTGTAAGGTATGATACCTGCACATGCGTATTTTAGAAAGATAGAGGGGCTAATTAACTCCTACACTGCCAATTTTGTCCAGTCACTAGAGAAAAAAAAATATTAATTTTACTGAAATAGATATCAACGGGAGCATCACTGAAAAAAATAATCCTGCATTAAGATGTTTCTGCAGTCCATATCTCAGTGCAGCTTTCAAGGGAAAGCAGAGTTAAAAAAAACCCTCTGACTTTAGCTCAGCATCAAAGAGGAAAAATTAAGTAGTGAAATTATTGCAGTACTATTTCGACAGTGAAAATGTTTTTATTGTGAAAACCGTAAACCTTTGCAACATTACAGCTCATCTTTGGAATAAAAAGTATGGAAAACTAAGCATTCCTGGGAAATCACATCTTTTTTACTAACATGAAAGAGGAACAGCAGTGAAACCCGCACTACTGGGACTATAGCAAGGGCAGAGCTGATTTAAGTTGTAAGAGTGTGTATGTAAAAAAAAAAAAAAAAAAAAAGTGTTTTTGTAGATGGAAAAATGACTAAATATCTTCATAAAAGACCACTACATTCATGCTGTTTTCAAATCTAAACATCTGCTTTCTATTGACATTCACTGCATTAATACTAGACACGTGAGTCAGGCATCAATCTCTGTTTTGCAGGTATCTTAATTTAATCTCATTGTGAACGTTCATCCAAGCTGGTAACCCAGGACTGTTTCCCAACTCAGGGTGATAATTGTAGAGACAAAATACAAAGCCAGCTTCCCTCCCCAAAGTACTCAAATATCTGCTTTATATTACCTAGTGTTTCATTATCAGGCACGGGATGCAGCATCCATGAGCGCATTATTTTCCACATTCTATTACATGCAAAGTAATCCAGATTTTCTTTCTACTCTTCCCTATCAGCTGAAAAGGCACCGAAAGTCATTAGAGATTGGTAATGTGCCCCACGAGGGATATTTTTAGGAAAAAATAAGGTAAAGCAGCCCTGTCTGTCTGGCAACGATCTGCCAACTCACTCTTTATGCTCCATTTTATTACAAATTTAATAAAACTCTCCTTGCAAACATCAGTGCCGTAAGTGACACAAAAGATAAAACAGGGATTTGATCTGTCCCGATTCATGTATGTTAATTAAGCCGGAGCACTCCTGTGTTTGCCAATCTACAAATGTCATCTTTCTCCTTAAAAACAGAAAAGGACGTACACAAAAGAGGGCTCCCAGCTAGGAAGAATGGTTTTATGCTTCCTTTTAACTGCAGCATTGGATTAGGGCAGTGTTAACAGGTCAAAACCTTTGGAACAACTGCAACGCAGGAAAACCCAAATTCTCACACTCCTTCTCTAAGTACCTTGGAATTAAATCAAGCTGGATGGCCCCAAATTTTTATTACAATTTTTATTGCTTAGAACGATAACAACAAATTCCAGTAGAGTAATCACAGAATCACAGAAGGGTTTGGGTGGGAAGGGACCCTTAAAGCCCACCCAGCCCAACCCCCTGCCAGGAGCAGGGACATCTCCAACCGGATCAGGTTGCTCAGAGCCCCGGCCAACCTGGCCTGGAATGTTTCCAGGGATGGGGCAAGCTTAAACAGGATCAGGGCGAATACTTGAAAATAAATAATTCATTCAATTCTTCACGTTTGTGCCTTTCCAGCATTAGTCACTTAGTAATTTTGGTGACTCTTGACCATTAAGTGGTGTTTGAAGAGCATTACTCATTTTTAGATTCTCACCTGTGATTAATTACATTGCCTGGTTGAGTTTGACCAGCCAACCGAAGGCTGAGGGATGAACACCAGCGTTGTAAATGCTCTTATTTTCCAAAAACCCATTCAGGACTCACTTCAGAGCTTTTGCTTCTCCAAGCAACACCGTCAGTAAACTCACATATGGAAGCGCTGCACGCCACAGGTCACGTGAACTTATTTTGGAATTGGTGCGCTTGCAGCTCTGGCATCCTCTAGCACTAAAATGTTTAAGGGAAGAGTGAAAATATTTATCAAGAGCTCTTACTTCCTGAACTGACCCCTTCATTATCAACCTAATTATATAATTACACTTGAAAGGAGGATAGTGCATCATCTGCTGAGGAAATCCAAGTAAAACACAAGCACTTATTTTGTAATCCCAAATAAAAGCTATATTCAAATTCTTAAAAATGCTTTAAATAACGTGCCTGAAAAATAACGTAACTTTGCATTCTAGCCTTACTTTAACAGGCTAGGTAGGACATGGGAATTGAATACTCACTGATTATTAAGGTGATGAACTGCTTTAGCAGTGCACTAAGTGTAGGTAGAAACTGAACTATTATGTGCATTATCTTTTTCAGCTGACTGTGCAAACGCAAGCCTATGCCGAGCATGTAATTATTTCCATCCAATGATTAGATACAGTATTTTAATGCATAAATTGACATAACTGCCTACATTTAGGAATATAGGCTGAGTGGAATGAGATGCGCTGGAAGAACTTGAAAAAGAAGTGAAGGAGGCTGCTTGGAATAGCAGGCTGAGATGGTACGTACATTATTAGTTATTACTAAGCTCTTATTTTTCCAATTAGAGATAGCAATAAAAGATCAATATGGAGGGAAGAAGAAAGAAATTATTTGGCCCTTATTTCACACTGTAATCACGCTGCAGACTCTTAGCTAGGCTACTGCCAAATAAAATCCAAAACTCCTTGTCAAATGCAGTATTTACACTAAAAGAAAGAGGTAATTGTTCCTTACTGCAATTATATTTTGTGATCCTACCCTCAGTTTTCAGACCCATCCCAGCCCCAGCAAACAGAGCGTTCTCAATGCCGGGGCCTCGCTCCAGCCTGAGAGCAAAGCCACCCTTCCCTCCAGAACACACCGCGAAGACAAAACCAGATTGTTTCCCACACATCAACGAGGTACTCTACAAATATGCTATTTTTTTCTACAAGAATTGTTCCTCCCAACTCTCACCATGCTAAAAATTAGGCCCGTTGTTCACTCAAAATATTTTGCACAGAATTTAATCTGTATGGTCTTCCTTGTTGTTTGATTATTTTTTAATTCTATGTTGGATATATTAAAAATTCTGCTTCCTAACTCACAAAACAAAGGCAACACACCCAGTAGCCAAATCAAAGGGTAGGAGAAATGAAAGATTTTATTCTTATCCACACACAGCTTCTACAAAGATAAAGGAAGGGAGCAATTTTAAATGAGTCTAAGAATACAAAAAAATTCAGCTGGGCTCTTCTGCAGTGGAGTTGTATTTTCCCAAGCAGATAGCCTCAAGAAAGCAATTCGCAACTTGACTGATCAAGACTTCTACCTCAAAATACCATTACTAGGTGTGCACCCTAATTGTGCCGAGATATTTTTAACCCAGCGCCACTGTGAACAGCCACTGGCTCCTCTTTCTCGTAGGACATCATCTAAGAAATCAAATTAATCAGGTCCCAGAGGAGACCCGGGAGATGAGCGTGCGCTGATAACAGCTTCAGAGACCTAATTACTGAAATGCAACTTGCTTTGTTCTCTAACAGAATTATCTGGAGATCTGCATTTTTCACATTAATAAACTAAGAGAAATGCGTGCCCGACAAAAGGACAAAAAGGAAGTTTAATAATAGTGGGAACATTTTCTGACATTTAGAAGTGGCCTATTTAAAAAAAAAAAAAAATTATTGAGAGGATTTTTTTAGTTAAAATGTTACTGTGAACTTTATTTTCTAAAACCTCTAAGTACATTTCTCCTCCATTTGCTTCTTAATCTTGAGGAATACCATCATCACATTTTAATCGTCAGTTTATCCAGCATATTCATAAATAACCTCAAAAAAAGCTCAGAAAATACAAGGTACTGAACTTCTTTCCAGTGACTGGAACAGCAACAGACATTGAGTTTTGAATTAAACACATCTTCTCCTGCTGACATCACTGTTACTGAGCTAATTTCACCTATTTCAGTAAAATTTAGTTCCCAGGCTCTCTATGCACACCAAAGCACAGCGGAGATGGAAGAGCAAAGTCCATCGGGTGGGACGGGGGAGGAACCGGCGGTCAGGACAGCACTGGTAGCGGGGAGGGAGCCCACCCTTGCCAACACACCGCATGATTTGGCAGATGGGATGATCTCCCTGCCCGGCCTGGGGGGCTGATGAGAAGACGTGGTAATTAATGGCTTTACCAGGGTCTCCGCAGCGACGGTGCAAGGGCTCTTCAACGAAGGCACCGGATGCTCTGGCGTGATCCACCACGAAGACACACAGCAATTTAAATGGATTGAAAACACGGTTGCCTTCCTCCCCTCCCTAGCTAGCAGCATGCACATGTATTTAAATGCCAGCAAGATAAGTTCCTTTTGCTTCATCTGAGGTCTTATTTTCATCACCTGTAGCCAAAGCGTGATAAACTCAAACCCAGATGCCGCAGGGGTGCATAGGGAATGGCCCCCCCATACCGTCCTGCACCTACAGCCGGGTGGTTTTGGGTTCTGTCTTATTATCTTCTCATCTTTTCGGATGGAATCGGCATTCTTAGAACCACCATGGCATCATACTGGTACAAAAGAAAGGGCAAAAGGACCCCAGCCCTGCAACCACCCCAGGGAAATTTTGATAGGAAAATTGATAGAGAAATGTTCTCCCTAGGTGGAAGGACGAAAATGGTGCCTCTGCCAGTGGTGCTCCCTTCCCGAAGGAATGGCTGTGGGAAGCAGTATTTGCAATGCAAGGTGTCCCACCGGACGTCAGGCTGCTGAGAAATGGTTCATTAAAGGGAGCCTCGCATTTCTATCTGTGCTTAGGAGCCTGAATTAAAATGGCCTACGGCAAGAATTGCTCTTTCAAATGGGAGAAGCGATGTCTCCTCACCTCGGAAACCGGCTGATGAAATGCAGGCTCGAAAGCTAATATTGGACATCCGGTTAAAAAATGTTGCTGACAAAACTGCTGCTTGCTGAAACTGAGGAAATTGTAAAGGCAGCCACAAAACTGACTATCCGAAGCGATTGTAGAAGCTCCTCTCTCATGTAACAGGCAATAATCTGTCGTTCCTGTCCAAGATAGAAGTGCTAACGAGGAAACTTCAAAATGCGCGCTCATTTGACCTGGCAGGAGCTCTTCTAGACAGAGCTTCACAATGGCTTCTGCCACCAAAAGCACCTGCATGTTTCCAAATGTCCGAACTGGGCATTTTCTACCCAGCTGAAGCACAGGATACTGGCCAGTTCAGAAGATGACACATCAGTATTCCCCACTTCTCCAAACCTGGAGAGCATCCATCCATCCGGCACCTTGGCAGAAGACAGCCACACCAACTAATGCCTTGCAACAGCAGCACCACCCTGATAGCTCCGGCTGGACCAGCCACAGAAAGGATTAAGGTCCTGGTTTACACCATCCAACACGCTCCTGTTCCCCACCTTCAGAACTAAATCTCAGATTTCAACCACTTACATCTGCAGAGGTACGACTGCATCACTCCGTTTACGCGGCATTCTGCAACGCGTGCACTCCGATAGATGGAAATCGGTATTTCTTACAGCCACTTCCTGAGTTTGCTTTTCCATGGCCTTTTATTTTAATTTCTACATCTAAACTTAACATTTAGCTCTGCACTAAATTCCTCACTCCCACAACTCGGAATATCCCAGTAGAAATTCTGTGGAAACACCAGATGTGAAAAAGAATCAAGGCTTATAGGGAGTCCTGCTGTAACCAAGGGGACCCTTGCCTAGCAGATCCCAAAACAAGGGTGAGTGTACACTCTTAGTACTCACAAGGAAATGTCCGCTGTCAGGGGGAATTATTAAAAATGCATTTACTTCAACAAAAATGCAAGGGGAACTTGGTATCACGAGACTGCACAAAAATAAGCACGTGATAAGGGCGAGCTGAATTAAAGAACGTGCAGTCCCGTGTGACTTGCTTATTGTTTGAACCTGACTGCATCCTACATGGGTTTGAATTCACTTTTACAGGGTTTTAGACAGTCATTTGTCAGTGTTGTATTTATTTTTTTTCAATTTTTTCCCTTCCTCTTGCCAGAGAACAGAAACCAATTACGTTAGAAACAGCCACATTTTCTGTCACGCACCCTGCTCCTGTAGCTTTAACTGGGCAGACACAATTCCCCATTTTAAGCAGACACAATCCTGCCTATCCCACACAAAATTCCATTTCCACATTCAAGAAGATCCTGTCGATGTGGCTGGCTTTCACTCACGGCGTGTCTGTCCTCTGCAGCCCCAGGACATGCGCGATAACCCACGCAAAAACCACGAGTCCTCCGACCTCACAGCCTGGGATTACCTGCTGGCACCTGGCCACGGACGGAGATGTCCTCAACGCCTGGAAAATCAAAGCCCCACCACAGCTCGTGGAAATAAGCAGGTCTGCTGCCAGACCGAGCTGAAGTATAACAAGTCAGTTGTGTTGGAGGTGAAATGCAAAACACACAGATAACAACGCGGTCCGGGGTTTACTTCCCGGTAACAGTGAAAGTTCAAACCCATTCTGTTTCTACAGAATTTAAATTGGAAGAAAATGTAAAGACAGAAGAATAGGAAGATTATCCCAGAGTACATAATAAAACAATAATAGCTTACATAGTCCATGGCTACCCTCTGCCATAAGCATTTAAAGTAATAATTTATAAATGCTATGAAAAATAACTGGCTTTCACACATGAGACACTGTATATTCTGGCTTTTGAACTGAAACAATTTAGTTTTTATTAATGTGTAATTGTGAGGTATTACTAAAACTGTCTAGAGTAAAAAGCCCACTTAGAATAATTTCCCATTTTATACACAAATCTTTAAAAGAGTAACAACATTATAAAGTACATTAACCTTATTTTTTCATTTATTTCAGTCAAATCAAATGAAATGAAACTACTAGTCCTGATTTACAGAAAGAAGAGGCTCAGCTCAAAACGCCTGCTTTAAGAGGTTGGCTGTGAAAAACTCAACCCATCCAAACCAGGGGCAGGACAGTCCGTACCAGGGAGCAGCCCCGAAGGGACACGCTCTTTCTTCCCTTGGTCATAGCCACTCCTGAAAGTTTCTGATTCTTTTGTTTTTCAGGGAAAAAAGACAGGACACATCCTTCCAGGAGAGAGACTTCCGAGAGTGGCATGGGGTGTAATGAAACCCCAACATCCCACTCCATTTTTAACGTAGCTGCTCCACAAAGCTCACTCCTGTGGGGGCCATAATGGTCTTAAACATCCCCAGGTTTAATATAACAATGTCAGGTTATTTCCTCAAAGTATTTGCCCACAATATAACCCTTAGCAAGTGTTGTAAGATCAAACGGGAACATGTCTTTTATCTCATGTAATTGTGTGTGACGTATGTGATTACGCTGTGCGTATTTTGTATGAGCTACGGGCACTCTACCAAAATACAAATGAAAATCATCACTAAGAAGGAAGAGAAATCTGTCTGTTGAAAAGAGAGCGTTTCCCCTCAGGATGGGTACTTGGCAGTGGTGAGCCAGGACGCGGTGAGGATACTTCACGGCACCGAGCCCTGTGCTCCGAAGGGCTCCTGCCCTTCCATCCAGTGACCCAGAGCAACTCTGCTGTCGCTCCCGTTGACGCCTTCCAAAGAGACCTTCACGGATCATAAGGATAACCTGGCCAAATTCTGCATTTCTTAGACCAAACGCTCGCATATTTGGTTCCAAATGACTGTGATGAGAACCACATTCCAAAAAAAAAAAAAAAACAAAAAACCTTACGGTCTTTGGAACAGAAGGAGCCTTGAGTTGTATTTTTAACCTTGGGAACAGAATAGAGAAGGTTTTGACACTGGAAAGGACATTCCCTTGAATTTTGAAAGCACTTCTGCCGTTACATCTCAACTTTTAGTACACATACACGCATACGTGTCTACACTTACCCATACACACCTTACATTGACACTTTCCTATTTCACATAGCTTTACACAACATAATGTCATCAGAAAATAACTTCTTACCTGGGGATATTATATAGAAAAAGTCCTTAAACTCATCCATCCAGACCTCCGCCAGCCTCCTGTTGTTCTTGTTGATGACGTGTCCCGTGCCACCAGGGAAGGTGTAAGGTGTCGCCTTCCGGAAAACGTGGCCAACGTGCGAGCAGGTGACAATCTCAAGGGAGCCGCCACACTGCCAGATCTGGAATTAAAATACGCAGAGAACGTTGACCAAAACGAATACAAAACACACTGAGTTTCTAGCAAGAGGGGCTCTGATGGACAGGCTAGCAGCTATCTTCTGATTTATCTCCCCAGGTCACAACTCAACAGGGAATTTCAAGGAAAAGTTTAAGGGAAACGGCAGGGCCACAACTCCTGACAGCAATGAAAGTGCCCAGACTTTAACTGCAACAGGAGAGCTTCTGTGAATGGTTCCCTTGGTTCCGCGTAAGGGGACACAAAGCCCCATCTCAGAAAGGTGTCATCCCACCGTGGGTTAAGTGCCTGGTAGGGACGTCATCTGTGTATCTGAATTTTCCAGGATTTCATAATATTTAAAGAAACAGTGAGGAACTTTTCCTTTTCTATGAATACGTATACATATATACTTTTCAAAGCAGAACCATGCCCATGACCACCCCGAGCAGAGGCACACTGGTTAATGCCACAGACAGCAACAGAACGCAGCAAGCACAGGTACTCTGGACATCACAGAACCATGGACGTGAAACATGGATGCCAAACGTATGTTCTCTGGTTCATGTGCTGGTGAGTACCATGATTGACTCAAAAAAACCCCAAAAAGTTATAGACAAAAGTCCCTTGCCACCCCTGGAGCCAAAATCTATACTCTGAGTAAGGTCAGTGCCTTCAATATGACTGCACAAGTATAAAAAAAAAAATACACTCTTGCACTTTAACACCCTGTTGTTAAATGAAGCAACATTTTTCTGTCAGATCACTAGAGTCTTGGTATGATACACATCAGTCTGTGCGTTAACCGCTGCTCTGCGATCTCCCATCTGTCCAGGCTCTGAAAAGAGCTAGAGAAGAAACTGCAGAAGGCTGAAGCTCCAAGTTTGAAAGCTGGAGGCACAACATATGCAGCCAGGTGAACTATGATGAAGATTTCCCTCGGCTGCTTTTTGCCGTTCTGCCAGACAATATTGATTCCTTGGGATGCACTCTTCGCTACGGCTCACTGGCATTTTTTGGCACCGAGGTCTCACCAACTGCCCAGCTTCTGGTGATAAACCATCCAGTTTGAGAACCACTGGGTGTTTTGAGCAGGAACGCTGGTACAGCCTCGTAATTAGAGCACCTCGACACAGGCGTAAGTTACTATGGTAACTTAATGCAGATTTTATTTAATTAGGACTAAATCCTCCTATGGAATTTCATCAGCATGCTAAGTGATGTGCTCTCTTGGGATAAGCAATGACAACATTGAAATATTCTTGTGTTCAGCATCTTGTGTTTTGCAGCTTGGCAACAACCGCTCGGTTCAGGTGGAGCTTCAAGCTGATGGATGCCGAGGACCACGCGACCGTACCAAAGAGGGGGCAGTAAAACTGCAACGCAGGCCGCTGAGATGTGGACAAACCACCCCGGGAGTGACTCATGGGCAGGACAGTGAGGACCCACACGGTTTTAGGTGGACTCTCACCCACCGTCTCTGCCTAAGGACCAGCACCCCCCCAGGCTGCTTCTGCTCTCCCTGGCAGGAAATTCCTCCCACACTAGCATTTTATTTTTAAATGTGTGCTCCTGTACACATTTTTAAGCACGTTTTGGGCTGTCCTTGGTACAATCTGCTATCTGTTACAGTT
This sequence comes from Tetrax tetrax, assembly GCA_009806455.1. Lineage (NCBI taxonomy): Eukaryota > Metazoa > Chordata > Aves > Otidiformes > Otididae > Tetrax > Tetrax tetrax. The sequence continues at coordinate 173,280 of WHYT01016927.1, forward strand.
GTCATAGGAATGCAGATGAACCTGCACCCCATTCAGAAGAAAAGGACTTTTATCTTCTCAAACATCAACAAAGCAAACCAATACACCTGAATATTCCCTGAACTTCCCAGTTCATATAACAGTTAAGGACTGTAGGATTCCAGAGATCTGCTCACCGTACAGACAAGTCACATCATAATTTTTAAGGTTGAAGGTGTCTTCCTTCCCTTCTCTGAAGTCTAACCCCTCCACTCCCACCTGAATGAATTCCCCAAAATCCAGCCATGGTACTTCAACCATGCTGCGAGGCCCGCACTGCATCTTCCAACCCAGCATGTCCCGTAAGTTCATTTCCCACCTTTTCTAAAAAGGTATTTAGTAAAAATAAACAAATCTAGCTGCAACTTCACAGTTCAGAAGCTCTGACAGCAACCTGTCCGCAGCCTGATGCCCTGTCCTTCGGCACCACCCGTCTTCCCACTCACCAGCTCCTACCAATGAGATGTTAATTCAGAAGATCTACCACATTTCCTTGGTCTGGAAAACGAGCCGTCAAACCCAGCAGGTTAGAATTTACCTTCTATAAACCTGTGCAAGACCAACCCATTTTCTATTTACCTTTTTGTTTACAAACATTAATTCCTTCAAAATTTGTGGTGGGACATTGCATGCTATGGAAACAGAACTAAGGCTCGCACGTGCCTACACAGTTTATCTCTTTTTAAATATAGGCATTAATTATTTAGAACTACCTTTGATTTCCCAGACATTTTAAAACCATTCCTATTATTGCATAAAATGAGGACGCTAAAACCCGCCGGATCTCTGCGCAGGCCATTGTCAGGATTTTTTTCCCCCTTCCATAATTTTTGAACACCAGCTCAACGTCAGGTCCTGCAAATCTCAGCACATGTTAATCAAAAATAGTTAAGGCTGATAATTTGTATGCAAAAAACAAAAACAAAAACAAACTTTTAGGTTTTACTCCAATTTTTTTAAAAAGTAGAAAAAATACTCCTGTAGCTTAGGTGACATTTGTCTGTGTCCGGGTGGTGGGAATACTCATCACCTACCCACATCCAAAACAGAAACACCACACGCACGAACTCGTGCACAGGTGAATCTCTGCAGCCCACTCAAAGCAAATCCCAGCTCCTTGGGACACCCAACTGGGTATCATTCCTCACAAATTCCTTTTATGGCAAAATATGTAAAGCTAACTCCAAATGAGATACGATACTCTTCAAATTTAGATTAAAACAAAACTAAAATTTCAAATTACAGAGATATAAACACCAAAAGCTAATGCTTTATGTGTCAATAATTCTAGTTATTTCACTTTAGAAAGTATTTCTTTGGATAAATGGGTTCTTTTGGAACACGTGTGTGTTTATTGATGATGGTGCTAGGTACACGTACAGATCAAAGCTATGGCAAAAAATCCCCAGACATTACTTGCAGAAAGTATGTGAACACATAAGCACAGTTACGTTAAATGAGTTAAACTTGTTGGCTGCTATGCAGTGATGCAAAAGTAATAACTGGGGAAAAAAAACCCTGAAAAATTTAATACCAAAAGATCTCTAATAAAATCAACTGAACCAGCGTATCTTGAATATTTTCCCTACAGAAATGTAAGAATCCTGACATGCAGAAAAATTAACGCAGTATAAAGAAAGGGAAAGTGTTGTCTGCTTTAAACATGGTGTTGATGGTTGGACTTGATGATCTTGGAGGTCTTTTCTAACCTTAAAGATTCTATGGCCCTACGAAATGTAAGCACACAGCATATTTTGAGTATAATTTGTAAGCAGATTGTGCTCCTAAAAGTAGTTAAAATACTCAAACAGCTGAGGAATATTAAAAAGCAGAGATTTTCACTCTGTCTGCCAGGTGATCAGGGATTTACAAACCCCAAACTCCACTCACCAACAAACTCATTCCAGTGTCACAGGGCACTTCTGAAAATAACCCCATGTGCACGCAACCTTGCCAGGAGCTGCACACCGCTACGCCCGCAATCCCACAGTGCCGGTCTTCCAGCCATCCCGCCAAGGGCCCTGCCACGAGGGGTGACGTCAACCTCTTTAAAGTTGACGTAACCCCTGGAAGCCGAGATCTCGCCTCGAGTCAGGCTGAAAAACTATTAACGATCCTTTGCACTGATCTGGAAAAGCCACCTCAACGGCCTTCGGCCTCCTCAGTACCGACACCAAGAAAGCGGGGACCCTCCAGGCGTCACCGCTGGGTCCGGCAGCGGCCATGGATGGGACGGGATGGGACGGGACGCGGCGAGGGTGCTGCGGTTGGGCACGGCCCGTTTCCGCACACCGCGACAGTCGCTTCGGCGCGTGGCCCGCACAACCCGGCTGCCGTTCACACGCGCCACGGCACCATCATCTCTATGGACCGGGTGCTGCGCCAAGCGACACGGGAATTAAACACCCTCGCTCCGCGTTCGTTTACAGTAAGAATTCCTACAACAGTAAAACCAGGAATTTCAGAGATCGAGAACAACACATGAACACACCGCGCTACCTAGGACATACGCATGGGAACATCTGCTTCCCTCTTCCGCATTTCTAACAGCTGCCGTGAAACCAGAAGCAAACACCATCTTATCCCTGTTAGAGTACACATTTGCTTCCTTCAGCCTCATTTTGGCCTATTTGGATTATTCTAAAGAATAATCTTTTATTTTCCCTGATGGATAGATTATTTTTAATACCCTTTCCAAAGCTCCTTTCTGACTATCAAGTTTTCAGGGCATTCTCTGTTCAGGAAAAAAACACTCACAGAATTTAAGAGAGAATTAAAAATGCTTAAGGAATTCTATAAATAAAAATACGGCAAATGTGTAAGAATAAATGAGGATTTCATTTACTAAAGTAGACTCTTACAGCTGTAAGAGATTCCTGCCAGGATTTTTTTTTTCCCCTCCAATTGCTATTATTGACACCAAAACACAGCAAATCCTTTTAATCATCACCTCAGGGACAGTGCCACTGCCCTTGCTGGTTGCAGACATTGGTTGGCGAAGGAAAGGCCCTTTTTAACACTTTTTGAGGATGCAGGCATTAACAAGACAGGCTTTTTTGTTTTGTTTTCTGAATACCAGACCAACATCAAAACCAACCCCTCCATTTGATGCTCTAAGCCTCCAACGTGGCAAGAGCTCTAGAAAAGTCCTTACGGTGGATTCCTACGATAGCAATTTTCCACACCAAGGCTTGGTCTCCGTGTTTTCCTAAGTGCAATGAGATATTCCGGACACCCACTGGATAACTGCAGGTTGGTAAGGCTGCCGGAGGAAGCTCCCCAGCCCCTCGGCACTCTTTGCTCCCGAATTTCCACAGACATTTTACATCAGATCGGTTTTCAAATGCAGCGGCCTCGGTGCTTTATTGACCCGGCCGTATTTGATGTTCCTGGCCGTTGGCTGGTTTTCTCTGCAGACGAAGGCTCTGAATACCACGACGCAGCATCGCGCGGCTGCCTGGCATTTCCACGGTGATCTCCCGGCGCAGGAAGCACATCATTTTATTTCTGCTCTTGACACCGTGCCCTCTTATCAGGCTGATGCATGCCGTCCAGGCTGGTGATGTGTCTTGACATTTAAGTGGGAAAATCTTCCAAAGACGTAAAATAATGTTCTCTAACATGATGCCTAAAGCGTTCATCAGAAAATTCATGTGCCTCCTCGCCTCACCTCAGTCTTAACGAGTGACATAAGAGCAAAGGCAGAGCAGCCTCCCTGCTTTTATCACTCGGGCTTTCTACAGAGAGCACGGCTGTTGGTCTGAGTCCTTCCATATATTTTGGACTGAGATTTTTAATTTGAAATTGAAATGAAGACCTCATGACAGTATCCTCAAAAAAAATTATATAAGCTAAGCCCATCGCTGGCTTACTCACATAGGCATTGAATAGAATTCAAGTCCAATTTGAAGCAGGACTCAAGCAACGATTACTTAGGGAAAGAAGAAAAAAAAATTAAAAAAGAAAAAGAAAAACAAACCCTCCAAATATTATTTTAAATTTATATTATGTAAGTTACAGAAGTGTCCAGAACCAGGGCAATCGCACCAAAGGCAGAAGCATTAGCTCCACCTGCGCATCACAGGACCACACACCCCAAATCATCCCCAGCCAGGAGCCCCAGTGAGTTTCCTACGCAGCTGCCGAGCAGAACAGCGCGGGACGAAGACAGAACACCACCATTAAACAGCTAAACTCCCCGGGAAAGCTTTTCAACACACATTAGCCTTATTCCAGTAAGAGGACGCATTAGGAATATCCCGTTTAAGGCATTTCTTGGCATATGCTGGAAGCTGGAGACAGGCTCACACACTGCTCTCAGCAGAAGATCAAATGCTTTCTGCCAAAATGAATCTTTCACGCCAGGGAGCAGGAAAAGGCCGTGGAATTGTAAAGTATTTTATTCTGTCACGCTTACCAGGCCATACGGAAAAATGATCAATATTTGTATCTGTGTTAACAAAAATGGGCACTGCCAAAAGGAGCCCAGGGAGAAACAACTTCCATGCATTCTCCGATACAGACTCTTACCAAAAATCACCTTCTTTGCCACTTCGCATTATTGGTTTTACAGGGATTACCATTTTCTTCCAAAAAAATAGTTATATATTTTAGATCCTCCACTAGCAAGAATGGGACGTTCCACAGCAACGACCCAAAATTGCTCCTGCAAAAGGTTTTCTGTAAGCGATAAACGCCAGCAAAACCAAGCGGCTGGGAGAGTCCCTGCACCAGGGTTCAACGTGCATTGGCCGTTCTCATCCCAACATTTCATCGGACGGGGTGAACTTCACTTGGCAGAAATCACACGCTCTGGTACTCGGTGAGAAAGGAGCAGAAGTAATACGCAGATTTAGTCCGAGAGGGGCACATATTCAACGGTTTAAAGCAGGGCTACTCGCTCTCTGCTCCAGGGATCACTTCTAAAGACGTGAAAAACAAGCCTGCTAACAGCCTGAAGCTAAAAATAAGCTCCCTTATACATCCATCCATCCAAGGAGTATTCTTAGGGGTCTACACACCAAAAAATGTTGCAATTCACTGACTTAAAACATTAACACTCAGAAGAAATAACTCTGCCCTTCTGTTTCACTGGACAGTGAATGATTATAGCTTACAGAAACTGGCCTGAAAATGCTTTCAAATTCTCAGTTTAGATCCTCTAGAAATACCTGCTTCACATAAATCTTCAAAGCAGTTTCTGTCAATAGAAAACAGTCCATCAGCCCTGGCTGAAAAGAAAAGACAGGAGAAAAAAAAAAAAAAAAAAAAAAAAAAAAAAAAAGAGGAAAAAAGAAAAGAAAAAATACCTTTTGAAAGACACTGCGGAATTTATTAAGTGACACTACAGCACATTTCACTACCTCAGACATTTTGACTATCAACATATTCTACGTACAGCGACTTAAACACAAACTACTAACAGTAACAATACACTTTCACGGTATCGCCAGCGTCCTCGCGCGGTTTTGCCGGGCGGGCAGCGCTCCCCCGGACCGAGGAGAGCGCCGCCCGCGCCAGAACCGCAGGATGCGCTCCGACCCGCAGCGCCGCATCTCCAGAGAGTATTGCGGGAGCGTTGGAATGGTAAAGTAGGTGGAATTTTGGCCTTCGGCATGCAGAACTGCAGCGCAAATCCAATCTGAAATGCTTAGTGAGGAGAGTTTAATGCCTCAGCTTTGCCTTCGAGGGAGGCTAAATGTGCATAAAATTACCAGGCGTAATCTCTCCTAACAGGATTATAAATCCTTACAACAGGCAAATCCAGTCAGAGTGCAACTCCTCTTTGTGGCAAGATGTCCTCTTTCCCCGTAAGTACCTGCTCCGTGGTTTTTCAGCATTTCAAGTCTAGGTGCCATGGGAAACACCGGCCCCCGTTAGCAGGAACGCGGCCCCGTGCACCCACCGAGCCGCAGCCCTCCCACGAGGTCTACGCTGTGTGCCTGCAGCTACGGGGACTGTCCCCAGCACGGGGTTTCAGCCCAAATGTGTCCCAGCAGGAGCTGCGCCCCAGCCCCATGTCAGCACCTGCTGCCAGTGACAGATGTGCTTTCGTGTAACGAGTGCGCTCGGGTCTCAGCACCCCTACACCTAAGGGCTTTGCCGTGAGGACCTCCGGGCGTTAACTTGGCTGTGGATCAAGCCTTGCCAAATGTCAGTCACGTTTCCGTCCTCAGCTTCAAAAGCTACTGCAAAGTGGGCAAAACTGGCCCACTGATGTGACGCTGGCTCGAGGCACACGAGTACGACTGCACGCAAGCACGCCAGTCGCTACGGCCTGCGCGCACGGGATGCTGTCACAGAAATGAGCTCAGGCGCTCCGTTATTTAATGAGCTCAGCTCATTAACCGCCTGTCCTCTACACAGGGCTAAACCTCCCGCGTTTCAAAGCCGCTTTAGTGCCCGTCCTCCACCTCGCTGGGCTTCTGTCACCAACGGTCCCGCTGGCCCCGCAGCCGGGGCACGAGCAAGCGGGGCAGGTGGGGACAGCCGGGTGGTCCGACTCTCACACAAAAGAGAGCTGACACTGCAACCTGTCCAAATTGAACTGGGTTTGCGCCAGATGATTACCAAATGCCACAGAAATATGTTATGATTAACTCTAATCATCATTCAAACCCACTTTCAATTTTATTTTGGAGACAACGTCTGCTCCTCATTTCTGCAATTATTGGCAGCGAGCAGGATTCCCATTCCTGGGGATCTGCACTTTCAGCTTCCCCTAAGAGGAGCCCCGCAGCCCAGAGCATCTGAGCCTCCCGGGTTTGCTGCATCCCATCCATCGCCGACATCCCGCGCCGTGCCGGGCAGGAAGAGCGAGGAGGGGCTGGGGTGGAGACACCGTGGCCGGGGATGCTCAGGCCAGGTCCCCAAAGCCATGTAACATCACCTCACCCACAGCCTCTGACCTCGCATCTGCTCAAAGGGCTCCAACTGGCACAAGGGGAACACCTCTAACGAACAAAACCACTATTTATACCGCTGGAAATTAGGTTTTCACACCAGTTTCCAAGGCTGCTGTCCATCACCCAGGCAGTATTCATCATAGTCAACTCTAGGTTTAATCAGGCGTAGTAGTAAGAAGATAAAGACAATATGTTCCTAAGAGCTGATCTTATGTTTTTCCTCTCAGTAACTAATTTAGACTTGAAAAAAGATTTTTCTGGAACAAAATATGTTATTTTAGCATTTATAATACTAGCCCGGAGCATGTTCAGCTTATAAAAATTAAGGGCAAGTATGGAAATACCCATCGAAACGTGCTGTGCCGAGACTGCGAAAGCCCAGCACAGCAACACTTCACGTTTTTAATACCGTCAAGGTAATGAGACAAGACCTCTGCGAGCTGATCTGAGCGCAGACAAGCCTATCGCCGCAGGCAAAACCACAGAAGGAGAAATGAGTTCGCTCAAAGAGAAAGGATGCTGTGCAAAGCACAGATACTGTGCAGGGAACACTTCCAGGGTAAGAAACGTGTCCCTGAAGCCTCCACAAGCTCCACGGCTCAGGTAACATCTGCGCTCAAAGCCACAGTTCACATGTGATTTCTGCAACTGGACCTAAAATAATGTGTTTCCACCGATCCTAACGAACCTCTGAGAATGAAACACTTGTCTTGAACAGGATGACTCCCCACCGTTAGCTGCCCGCCTTCACCTGCCACCTTCAAACAGGGAGCACTCGCAAACCGGAACATCCGCAAAACCATTTCACAGGGTTCTGGGAAAGGTTACGCTACCACGGCATTAGCTGGCCTGAGAGAAGGCTGGGTAAGGGAAGAAGAAAATGAGGGCAAGAGAAGGGATGTTGGACTGGGATTTAAGAACCAGAAGAAGGAAATAAGGGGCAGAAGTGGCAGGGAGGAGGGCGTGAAGAGCAGGAACAGCCTCACGGCTGTATGTCGGATCAGAACCCGTTCTCCCCAAGGCAAGGTGTCCCTAACCAGTACGGGAGGCACCTACAGAATACAACAACCAGCCTAACCTTTCTCAGGGGTGTCAGTGAGAAAGCTCCATCGCAGCTGTACCGCGTGACAATGAGCTGTGGGGTTTAACATCAGAGTCACTGAATTAACTAACCTTTTCCCACTAAAACCAGAGGCTCCAGCCCAGTCAGGTACTTCCGTTGGCTCAAGTACCCAACTGGGGAAGGTTACAGTCCCTTTAACCCCCCAGGCAAACCACCAAGCAGCATTTCACACCCAGAACCAGACACTTTCCGCCTGTCCCGTCACTGGGGTTACTGGTCACAGAGCAGGCGGTGGCCGAACTCTGCGCAGCCCAACCGGCAGGCTCCTATCAGTAAGCTATCCTGATCTTTTCCACAAAAATACCTGTGCGCTAACACAAACTATACATAAATAATAGATTGTATATAAAATAATTCACAGTTTGGAAATGTATGCGTTATTATTTTACATCTAAAAAGCAAAGGTAGGCATTTATCAATGTTACAAGAAATCTTTTGAGTAAGACTTCCATCATCTATGTGGATTCTTAACTCAACAAAAAGTGGAATTTGAGTGCAACGGTTATATTACGCATACATGCAAAGAAACATGTAAGCCAGCGATGTGTATATATATATTCTATACTTATTCCATTGATGACAAAGAAAAATATCAATAGAGGCATATTCAATCCACGTGAGACTGAAATAATGCTACAGAATGCAGAAAGCAACATGGAAAAAAATGAACTCACCAATTTGTTCCCAAATTTTCGTTACGGGTTCGGCTTTTGTTTGCTTTTATCCCCTCATTGTTTTAGTATTCAGGTGGTAGGAGCTGCCAAAATCATTCTTAACTTAGCTGAGATAATATCCTGCATCTTCGGATGCAGAATTTGTGACTGTGCACTAACCTCCAACTCCGCTCACTAACACCCATAGTGGCACACAAAGCCCAGGCAATCACCAGCTAAAAGCTGGGGGGGGGAGGGGGAAGACAAAAAAAAAAAAGGAAAAAAAAAGGGAAATGAGAACTGGCATCTGCACACCTTTGAAAATTCCCCATGCCTGGGAACGGATTTGCTGTGGGACAGTCAGGACAAATGGAGACAGCGAGCAACACGGTGAGAGCAGCAGCCAGCGTGGCGCGCGGCTCTGCAGCTCGTTAGGGTAATTAGCCCTACCGATTTTAACGCACACCTCAGCTGCCATGAGCTAGCTGCTGGCAGACCTCACAGCTGCGTGGTAACATTCTAGATCACGGGAAAAACAGTTCTCAAAAACAGCCGCTAGCGCCAGGGTCCGCTCCTGCTCCTGGGGACCCGGCTTGCTTTTCCTGAGACCGTTTATTGAGAAAAAAATATCTAAAAGAAATGAAGCTTTTCCCTGACTCCAGGCCGTGAGGGACCAGCAATGACAGATTTTAGCCATTTTTTGGTATGGGTGACCTTGCAAGGCTGCTCTCTGCCCACCCACTGCCTTACCTGGACACGTTCTGCCAAACTGGGCTGTGGGTGTATGCAGGACTGGAATTCTGTCCGCTTCAGCATGTCTCTCCGACAGCTTTGAAGCCATTACATCCACTTGGGAAAGCTTTTTTTTATTTTTTCTGCTTTTTTTTTTTGCTTTGTTTTTAATAAACTTTTCCTGAAGACCACAGAAGCCATTAGAGCTGAGCAAATAACCCATTGCAAGTAATGTATTCAATTTGTTCTCTTTCAGCTTCATTGGAAACTTTTCTAGAGGTTGTGTTACAGTCTGTGGTTGGAGCAACTAAATGAAAGGGGTCAGGAAGGACCACGGGAATTCAGGACACACTCTTAGATTGCTTTTAACTTAGCGTGCACAGTCATCAATTTTATTTTGTAGGCAATAAAAGCATGCAATTTAAGTGTAAGTCATCATAATGGAATGTTTTAAAATGTTTTTAAAAATGCGTGTTTCAGAAATATGTTCTAAAATTTGCCTTAAATTATGAAAAAACTAAGCCCTGTAAACACAAGGCCAACGGGCCATCTGCAGAAACCAAACAAAGGGAACGTAAAAAGCAGGCAATATTCCGAATTACTGAGTGTTGGAAAAGAAATGAGTGTTCTCAGCTCTGATAACCACCTGGCAGCGTTAAGGACAGGTCAGGGTTTGGTCTCCTCTGCCCTGAGCAGTGTGCCACATCTATCCGACCTGTGCTCTCTGGTACTGCAGCAAGATCTCAGTTATTTAGCGCTATTATCTACACAAACAAGGGCACGGCGGAGTGGGATAGCACAGCGCTCTGCATTCACCCTCCTCACCTCACGGGCAAGGTCCTGTCTCCTTTCCTCCTGTCCATCTCTCTCTGGGGAACCGGATACCAGCGGAAGTTCAGTTTCCAGTTAAACCCTCCGTAAGTCATATCCGATCCAGCCATGTATTCAAACGTGTCATCGCTGATCACATCAATAATCGGGCAGACAACAGTTTTCCTGTAAGAAGGAAAAAAAAAAAAAAAAAAAAAAAAAAAAACACCACACAAAACCCAAAACCAAGCGGCTGTCACGGCTGGCATCATTATTCTGACTGCCAACAACAGAACTCTGCTGTCAGAATCAACAGCTTGTGTATTTATTTAGAAACTAGATTTTTATACAAATATTAGAGAATAATAAAAACAATATGTAATAATAATAATAATAATAATAATAATAATAAAAATCTTCATTTTCAGATCAACGAGTTGTTTTCATTGCAATTCTAGCAGCACAGTGGAATCGAGGAAGGGCCCGGAGGCCGGTCCCCGCGCCCGCGCAGGAGGGCCACCCTCACCTGTCCTCCTTCACCCTGGCCAGCAGCGGCTCGAGCCAGCCCAGGGTGCACTCGCAGTGCGCGTCCAGGAAGGTTATCACCTGCCCTTTGGAGGCTGCCGCCCCGCGGAGCCGCGCGCGGATCAGCCCCGACCTCTGCTCCATCCGAATGATCTTTACGGAGACGGCCAGGTTTTTCACGTAATTCTCTAGCGAGGCCTTCAAAAACTCTGCCAAAGGTAATTAGGGAAAAAAAAAATAAAAAACAGAAGAAAATCATTATTTTTAGCTAGGTTCAGCAACTACCAAGGACTCCAAATATAACCGCAGAGTTTATGCATCACGCTCGGCCCTCCAAGGACTGCCGCACACAAAAGCTGCCGTAACATGGGAAATGGATTTTGACATATTTTGAGTTTTTCTGGAGACCGAGCGCTGCACTACGGAGGTTGTCACCGGCACTCTGTGCAGCGCAGCACACGGGAAACAGCCCATGCACACACATCTACGAAAACATTACAGAAATTTTAAATAAGTCGTGACCAGTTTCCTTGAAATAATCCAGCAATCAATAGGGACGGCAAAACAATCCCACTAATTTGTCCACGGTTAAATACAAACATAGTTGGTTTTGATGAATTTCACCATTTGAGCCCTTTAGAAATCCAAAACTTTGCTTTTAGGGAAAATCGTAGTTCCTGGGGCTGAAGCCTTCCTCCAGAGAAGCGTTAAGCCCACTTGTTTCCTGAAGCAGGGAAATCCAGGAGGGTAACTGCAGTTAGTGCTACGCGGGGTGGGAATAAAGGGTGGGAATAAAGTTCCGTCCCTGGAACAGTCGCGGCTGTATGTTGTATTTGCCATTAATATACTTTTGGCTACTCCAGGAAAATTTATTATTCTGTCGATTCCATTTCTGGAATGTGATGTGAATTCCTTTTCCAGGTAATACCAGCTTTACATACAGGTATAGTTTTCTTCCTAAATTCTGGGTTTAAAATAAAGAAGAGAAAAAGCCAAGACCAAAAGAAACGAACCACAAATACAAGAAACAGAAGGAAATTGGCTCAGTCTGGACACTCAGGAAAATCTGAAATACAGAATGGGGCGGGGTTTGAGAGACAGCAAGAGGGAGGCAGAGCGCGATGCAAGAAAGGATTGTCTTTCACAGGAATACGGAATGGTAAACCGCAGCAGCACAAAAAAAGCACTGATGAAATTCTGGATAGGAGCAGCATCCATCCAACCTTACAATCTGATCACCACCCCTTGGGTCCGCTCCTACCCATAAGCGGCCTTGACAGGAGATGCTTGGCGAGAGGCGCGGGTCCGGGTCAGCACCCCCCGAAGGGAGCTGCGCCTCACAGCCCCTCCGCAGGGTCCTCAGACAAAGGCGGCGTTCCAACAGCACGCGGAACGGGCCCGCTCTGCCCCCAGCCTACCTCTCTCGCTGGCGTCGTCCACCAGGATGATTTCCGAAAGCAGGCGGTGCGGCGAGCGATTGATGACGCTGTAGACGGTCCGCAGCAGGGTACTCCAGGCCTCGTTGTGAAACACGATGACGACGCTCGTGTTGGGCAGCTCGTCGGGGTAGACTTTGGTCTTGCACCTGCCAAAAAAGTACAGAAAGAACAGAGAAGGAAAGGGAGGTTAATTGTTAAGAAAATCCTAAAGATCTCTACCAACGGGACAGGCTTCGAGCCTGCGGAGCAGGACACGTTTCAAACCCGCTACCGATGTCTTCAGGCTCCCAAGCCAGAAGGCAGAGGGAATTTAAAATTCTGTTTTCTTGCTAAGGAAATACAGCAGAGTATCCATGTACGCAGCTCCCTCAGACCCCACTGTGCACTCACTATGCCGAGAAATTGTCATCCAAAAGTAGCCTCAGCATCAACGCAACCTGACATCGCAAAACTCGTAGCTGCGCGCAGGACATGAGGCAATTCATGTACAGTGTATTGAGCGGTTACAGGCTAAACAAGTCTTTTTGTGAGACAAATCCCAAATTCTATGGCTTGAAGTAACAGCCTCCGAAACCTTCTCATCTGTGGTGGTTTCTCAACAAGAAGAAAAAAAATTACTATTTCATAGAACACTCTACAAGCCCATTCAATGGAAGAACGAGAGGTCAATAATTTCATCTGTTTTGGGAAAATGTAGAAACTAAGGCAAAGTGAGCAACAGACAGCAAATATTGCTGATTTTGTGGAAGCAAATTAAAGCTATCTGCTTGTTACAAAAGAGAACCCAAAATTCTGTGTATTGGACACATCCCAAAAATACAAACTTGCCTACATCAACTGGTCAACACAGGTCAAGCCACCTCCTTTAAACACACTTCATATGGATTTTTTACCATTGTGACCCAAAATAATTTCCCCTTTTTTTGGCTATTTGGCTGTTGTATGACTTTCCAGCTCCACTGTGCCCTGGTTGGGACGCCCTTCTGGAAGGGGCAGGTGAGCACATACATACTGTCCTTGGTCCCTGTGTTTTCTGACGGTGCCATAGGCAGTGTACCAGTTGTCTCGTGTTATCTGAAGAATAAACCAGTCCCAACGCCGTACTGGTTCAGGGGTAGCCTCCTCCTTCCAGAAAACTTCTCTGCCAAGGGAATAAATTAATGAAGTCCCTGGAGAAAAGTCAGCTTGTCCATATAGTTTCTTTCTCAAACGTCATTCACCAGAACAAAACTCTCTTTAACCTTTTCTTCTGCCTCACTGACATTTAAAGAAATACAGATAAAACGTCGCTGTGACCACAGCTGTCAGAGTTCAAGGTGAGGAGAGACTACAGAGGAATACAGAACATCACCGATTTCTGCGTCACAGGTGAAAGGTTCATGGGGTAACATATATACACAGTGACCTATATACATACACATCTACATGCAATACGTGTGTATATGTATAGACATACAAGTCATTGCTAACCAGATCTGACAGCAGAAAGTCCAATGACAGCAACCACATATATTAAAATAATATATATACACATACACACACACACACGTCCCAGTCTTGACATCGATTTGATGAGGACCACTGAAGCCTCCTGGTAGCCACCCCACCTTCCCACTCTCAACGATCTAATTAATTATAGAATACTGGTAGAGGACTGGCCCAGGTTGCCCAGAGAGGCGGTGGATGCCCCATCCCTGGAAACGTTCCAGGCCAGGTTGGCCGGGGCTCTGAGCAACCTGATCCGGTTGGAGATGTCCCTGCTCCTGGCAGGGGGGTTGGACTGGGTGGGCCTGAACAGTCCCTTCCCACCCAAACCCTTCTGTGTCCAAAAAAATACATTTTGAATTTATTTCCTCCCAAGGCACAGCAGAAGTTTTCCTCCCTGCACAATTGCCCTTGCCAAGTGTCTTGTGTCAAACCTGGCATCTGAAAGTCAGCTATCAAAGACTGAAAAACAGAAAGGCTGTTGTACAAAGCTCAGTGCTCTTCATGTTCAGAGGTGTTTTCCAGAGCCTAACATCATACTTCAAAGGATATACAAAGCTGTAATAAATTCTGCTTGTCCCGTATGTCACAACAGTCCTTTTCATTACATTTAAAACACACAAAAGTTTGGAAATCAGAAGAGAACTACTACATAAGATTATATTTTAAAATATTTAGAAATGGGCATCAGTGGTGAAATGAGACAAGGAAGAAAGGATATTTCCTTGTTTGCAGTTTAACACTAACTTTGTGGTGCGAATGGAACATTAAGGAACAAAACGTTTATCACCAGGTAGTTACAGGACTGAAAATCCTGGCAGTGCTATCGTCCCTTTGATTGTCCAGGGGTGTCTTACCGTACCCAGAGCAGCTTGGGGCTAGAGGAGGTGAGGACACCCACAAAGAGGTCGCGTGCCCTAGGTTTTGCAGCAGGCCCATCTAAAATACCATAAACCTGGTGACAAAAACCCATGAACGGCATCCTTACAGTATGTCCTCCTTCAGAATTTTCATAGTGACTCCACACCAGACATCGTACCGTAACGTGAGGAATCCCTCTCTTTTCAATACATTTGCCTCTATTGACACTGAAAGACTCTGCTGCATGTCCCTCCTTGGTCTCACAGACAATTAACAGGTGCAATTATCCTCTCTGGAAGGGGGTTATTCCACGTCCAAATCAGCTCCTTCTGTATGTCTGCTACACGTAACTCCCAGGTACACCAAGCACTGTACAGGGATATCTGCTCATCAGAGACTATTTTTGGGTCGTTAATATTGGCCATATCAACTTCTCTCATGCACAGACAAGAAGTCATTAGAGCTCATTAACTGATGAGTGTAACACAGCTGGCTCCTGCCCTGCTCGTTGGGGTGAGTCGAACCCTCCAGAACCATCGCTCCCACGGTGAAAACATTTATTGCTTGAATTAAACAAAAAACGTCCTTAGCTTGTGGACACAACGAGCTAACAGCAGAAAGCTCTCCCACCGACGAGGCACAGTGCTCCACGTGCACAGGTGCCGTTGTCCCAGGTCCCACTTCAGCATCTCCTGCAAACAGCAACAGCACCAAGGGAACCCGCCACGTCCAGCTCGGCAGCTGAAGATGACGGGGATGAAGTAAGGAAGCAAGCAGGGGATACAGCGACGGAAGCCCCGAGTGGCGAGAGGCTACTCTGGATGGGAAGGTTGTGCTTTCGCCAATGCGCCTCTGCTCTCTGCTGGAAGCGAGACCTTGATTAGTTTTCACTCAACTCGCTCAAAGCAATTTTCATGAGCATTCAATTCACTTCAAAAGTTAAACAACAAAAATCAGCAATGACACAGCCACGCAGTGGGTGTGTAATCGCTGTTCCTGCTCTTAACATAATTCCCATGGCCATTTACAAGACGTGCGACGGAAAACAATCGCAATCCGTACAAACGTGAGTAATTTTCACCCTGCTCCCACCTCGCTGCTGGCTGCGTATCGCCACGCTCTGAGCCCATCACGCCTCTCCACGGGCTGATTCAACCTCTTGACGATGCCCCAAGCCCAGCTCTTGGCCAGCTTTTCCGCGCGGTCAGAGCGCGAACACGGCGCAGGGAGGGCCGGGAGGTGCGGGAGGCAGCGCGAGACCATCGGAGAAGGGCACGGCTGGGAGAGACCCTCTCACCTCCCTTGTCTGAAAGGATGACGGTGACTCACACTGAATTTTCCAATTCACAAATACACCACGCGCTGAAGAAGGGATAAATAAGTCATCTGCTCCTCACACGCTACCAGAGAGAAGGACCCCCCCCTCCGCCACCCCTGCGCTACGTACAATGCATGCCAAAACCAAAACTGGAAATAATTTCCAAGAAACGCTGGTTTTCCTCACGCAGTCATCAGATGTCACGGTATGAATACACATGAAGTAAATACAGCTGTTTAAATGTGAGAAAAACACATTTTCTGAGATCAGTAGCATGGACACAAAGCGAGACTGCCTATTTACCACCCTGCCCACTGGCTGCCTGCAAACTACGTGAGCGTGAAGGGCTGCACGGGGATTTTATCCCTTCCAGAATTGTGCTGAAACTCTCAGGGGAAAAAACTCAAGGCAAAAGATCACACATGAAAACAAAGTATTTGGAGAGGAAAAAAAGAGAATATAACCATTGCATACTATTTATTACATAGTAGTTTTAATACGATCAATTTGGAAACACACAGAATTGCGTTAGTTTTGTAGTTTTTATGACTGGAGGTATTTTCATGATTATTCAGTCATTACCTTTTACTGCTTTGCTTACGTGAAAATACAAAAGCCTCTGCAGCGGCAGGGCAGAACGAGCAGCCTTCGGGACTTTCGTCCCGCAGAAGGCAAAGCAAGGCAGGGGTGTTGTAGAGGATCCTGATTCCTCTGATCTTGAATGGGATTTAAGAACGCAAGGAAAGGTGCACTTAATTTTAAAAAACACTCTGGCAAAACATGAGGAAAGTGGAGTTGTGCCAGAACTGCATCCACATTGTCTTACTGAATTTCATCCTATCAAAATATTTCGATGCTAACCAATTTTTACATCCAGCAGACGATGGATGTGAAAATATCTAACGCACACTGTTCTCTCTGGTGTTCCATTTCAGGGTGTCAATAGGTTTGCTGTTTACAGGAGCAAACACCCTTCGCTCACAGCTATCGCTGCTCAAATGTACAGCCTCAAATGTCAGCTCTTCCTTGGGGATTTTCAATCCCAAACTCCACGTTCATGTTTTAGGAGTTACTTAAAGCTCTTTTTATGTTTGAGGAGAACCCCATAATACAGCGCCGTACTATTAAAAGCAAACATGGCGCAGAGGGGACTATTTCATTTTCAGACAACTATATTAGAGGCTTCTTTGTACCTTCTCCACTTTTCCCAACAAAAATCCAAGACCTGTAACAGAAGTTACAGATGAGATCAGATACGGCTTTCCGAGAGCTTTTTTGACCGTTATTGTTGTTCCATTTCCAGTGCCATTTTCACTGTATTATCGCTGAATCTGCCTTGAAATTCCCCAAGCTAACCTTAAACTTACCCCACTTGTTAAAATATTCTGAAAAATATTTTAACAAGTTTTAACTTTGAACCCCAATATCAAACGGCCACTCCACCCGTTTCGCAAATCGACGAGGATTAGTACCATCCTGTAACGCAAGTCCAGAGCAGTCAGTCAGGAGACTTCTGGAAGTCTCCAAACACAGTTTTCAGAAATCAAAGTGCTTTTTCCACCCTGCACACACTAACACATAAATTACTGGGAAATTATTTTTTTTAATTGCATTTTACTTGCAACAATAATACATAAGTTTTAATGGAGTTTAGAGGATAAGGCAGAGAGCAGCTAGTTCCTCTGAACAAATGCACATCACCAAGTTGGAGGACAGCTTCCATCGTGAAGGACAGAGAACAGGTGCATGGATGACCCGTACAGGCTTACCTCCCGACATTCTCACGACTATTTCAGATTACTCCTTTGCAACAACATGAATTTCCTCTACATGCCACACGCAGTCTCAAAAAACAAGACCATGCTCCCAGCAGAGCGGGACAGATACCGAAAACCAGAAGCTGCCCAGTGTTAGATCCGTGACCAGCCAGATCAGAACAGCTGCCCACCTGGGTGGCAACCAGAGCTTCTGCAGGGCCAGGACTGCCTCTGACAGATGCTGTTAACTGCTCCTCACTTCTGCATGGAGTGAATTAGGACACACCCTGCAACACCGAAGCTGGCTACGCACCTGCTGACAAAATCTGAGCCAAAGGATCTCTTGGTAGAGCACTGGCCCGGGTTGGCCAGAGGGGCGGTGGATGCCCCATCCCTGGAAACATTCCAGGCCAGGTTGGCCGGGGCTCTGAGCAACCTGATCCGGTTGGAGATGTCCCTGCTCCTGGCAGGGGGTTGGACTGGGTGGGCTTTGAAGGTCCCTTCCCACCCAAACCCTTCTGTGATTCTATATTTCTATCTGGTGGCAGAAGAATCATCCAACAGGTTGCATGGCTGAGATGGAGTTTGCTTACCTCTGCCCACCCTCTTTCAAGGGTCTTCGTAAAGAATCTATGATTCGTTTTCCTTGCTGCTGAACATGATTTTGTAGCATCTTCTCACTTCTCAGTGGACTCTAGAGACTCATTCCCTCATTTCCCTTACAGGCACATGTAAAAGCTGAACTTTGCTCCTCACAACAACCCGTTGCACCACCAGCAGCCCCCACAGCAACCAGGCGTTTCTGAGCCTTGACTCGCCAGGCAAAGGGGACGGCTCTACACGAAGGAAGCAATTTCATGCTTGAACAGCCTTGTGCTATTAAACCAGAAAATTGAGTTACAGCCACTTCACCGGGCGGACTCTGCTGCCAGCGAGGGTTGGGACTGGCCCGGGGGTACACGGGGGAACTGTCCTGGGATGAGTAGAACCGGCAGAAGATCGATCTAACAAAACTATGAGTCTTTTCTGTTCATATATTACATGTTTTCCCGAAATGCATATCATCTGAGGACTAAATACCTAAAGGTTCAACCTATCATTGGTACATTACTTAAGGCATTTATGGGAAAACTGGGAAGTTGCTTATCCTTGCAATGTGGATAACCTTAACATACTTCAAAAATGTGAACTAGCCACATGTTTTTAAAAGATCAGTAAACCACACACATCCAAATCGTCAATTGAGCACCCTCACCACCCCCGTTTCCAAAGGTCTGGGGACGAGCCGCATGCCAGCGGCCCTGCAGACTCTCTAGGAGAAGGCAGGATGGGGAGGATGTGAGGTCCCATCCGGGCTGGCGTCCAAGGCAGCCTGCAAATTCATTACTAGAAAAAAAAACAGGACAACAATACGTGCCAAGTAACACTGAGGTTATCCGTTCCGTTATACGGACTGGTTAAGTATTTACTAGCGTTCAAAGTCACTTGAAGCCATAAATAAAGGAAATAAAAATCTCTCCTTGAGATCAATTTTGCTATAAAACAAAGCCACTCTTCACACGTAGTAGAGTGATATTTTGGAGCCCTCTCTGGTAAGGCCACTATCCCAAGCTGACAGCAGTGAAGCTAGGAACTGAAATTTATTTTCAACTATTTTAACACTAAGTAAGGAGCTGACAACTTCTATTCTACAACCGTATCTCCTCACATTAACTGCCCTACTCCAAAGCAGACTACAGTCCACTTGAAACGTCAACAAGAGGTAGGTCTGTCTTCCTGGAAACCAAACTCTTTGGAAGCTCTCTGAACAAAGGACATCATCATAGATCCTTGTGTATCAATGTCTACAAACAGATGCCAGTACTGAGTATAAAGAACTAGCGAGGTCAACAGCCAAAACCCTTTATCCAGCCTCCAGACACAATCCTTCCTCCCCAGCAGCATTTCTGCTCCTTGGGTACACCTCCAGGCGCAGAGCGACCCAGAGCCCTCCTGTGGAGACACGCTCCACCAGCTCTCCAGTGCCGGGCAGAGAGCAGAGGACCACCCTCTCTCAAAGCTATGACAGCAGTACACTTTGAATTTTAGGAGTAACCCAGTAAGAACACTGTTCTTACTACCCAAAGCCATGGCTTTGGTAGCACAGGGGTTGGAGATGTCCCTGCTCCTCGCAGAGGGCTTGGACTGGGTGGGCTTTACAGGTCCCTTCCCACCCAAACCCATTCTAAAAAAGCAACAGAGGAAGTAGCAACTAATTTTAATTATTCCTTTTGTTATATGAAAGTACAGATGAAAGACTCACAAAACCAGAGTAGAAGCCGTCTGTTGACTCATGAACATATTCTTCTCATTGCTGGAGAAGTATTTATTTATTTTAACAGTATTTATTTAACAGTATTATTTTAACAGTATTTATTTAACAGTATTATTTTAACAGTATTTATTTATTTTAACAGTCACCGGCTAAATCACACACTGGGAATTGGTTTGCTCTTACCCAGATCACCTGCACGTAGTTTCTCTCCCTACTGCCACTCACCCTGGGTGATTTTTCCCCCCTTAACAAGGTGTAATAATTTCTAAACTATCATTTCAAAGTAATTTCTAGCCCAAACTAATTACTGATTGTAATTAGCTTTTAATTTTAGGAAGCTGAAGCAGAGAAACCTGGCAACAAAGGAACTTTCATGTAATAGAAATCCAAAAAAGACTGAAGATGGATTTCTTCCCTTGCTGGAGAAAATACTTAGAAATAAAATTCAACATTTCTACGTTGAATTAAATGGGGTTTAAGGTTTAATCAATAGCTACTTCAGATTAGACCTGACACTGATTAAAGTCTCCAGGAACAGAGACACGACGGGACTTGGCCACGCTGCTGTGTTACAGCCGACGGGAGGTGGATTTTGGGAGAAGGATGCGATGAGACAGGTGCCTTATTTCACAAACCTGTAAAGGGAACTTCTCACTAGCCAGCAACCAACCCAGCCTTCCTTGTCTTCCTGCAACTCATAGAATGAAATTGTTTTTTAGAAATCTAACATTTTTCCTTAGGAAAAAAAAAGTTTCTCTCATCTTAGAATCACAGAATGGTTTGGGTTGGAAGGGCCCGTTAAAGCCCACCCACTCCAAACCCCTGCCAGGAGCAGGGACATCTCCAACCGGATCAGGTTGCTCAGAGCCCCGGCCAACCCGGCCTGGGATGTTTCCAGGGATGGGGCATCCACCACCTCTCTGGGCAACCTGGAACACTGCCTCACCACCCTCAGCGTAAAAAAATTCTTCCTAATGTCCACTCTGAATGTATCTCCTTCTATTTTAAACCCATGACCCCTCATCCTGTCACCCCAGGCCCTGCTGAAGAGTCCCTCCCCACCTTCCCTGCAGCCCCCTTTGGGCACTGGGAGCCGCTCTCAGCTCTCCCCGGAGCCTCCTCTTCTCCAGGCTGAACACACACAAGTACTGCGGTTGCAGTGTAAATCCAGAACTAGCTCACAGCCATCAAATATTTCATCAGAAACAGAGCCACAAAAGGTTTCAGGAGCTCTCTTGCATGCTAACATCAAAAAACCTAAGATTCTCTCCCATTTTTTTCCCCCCTAAATATGTTTCTCATTCAGACTCTGATGCCGTTCTCCCTCCATTTGCCAGGGCCCTACTTTGATCATTCGGGGGCACAACAGCAGCGAGGATCCCGACAGCGAGAGCCCTGGCACCCTGCCGCTGAGGGCTACGTGGGGGAGAGTGGAAAGGCGCGACGCGCACCTCCCATCCTCGCTCCCCGTCTGTACGCTGGCGCCCGACTCCCAGAAGGAGACGCAGAGAGAGAGAAAGACCCACATCAGGATGGGATCTAACTGCCTGTCTGGGTGAAACGGGAGGGAGGAGCAAAGAGAGAAAAGGAACGGGGAAGGCCAGAACAGGAACAGAATGGGAATGGATTAATTTTACACAGATACATATAAAATATATCTATAAATACCCCCCACCAATGAAAAAGCTACTGTGTCAGTGCACTACCCTTTCCCTGCCCTCTTCCCACCAACTGCCAACAAACATACTGTTCTTTGTTGAAGAACAAATTTCTAGAATGAGAAATTACAACAAGCCGCCTCTTTTTCTTGGGCTGTTTGCTTCTTATCAGCACTCTTACATCTATTTGTAGACATTCATTTGCTACATAGATGTAATATTATAATGCACAAATCTAGATCACTTCCGTAGAGATACAAAGGCAGTGGGAAACCTCACCAGGCCATGACAGTTCACATTTAGGATTAAATCACCAATGGAAATCACAAAACCTTCTAAACGCAGGACTAATGGGTAAGCTGAGGTTTTATTTCATTGAAGACAGGGTGTGGGAAGTCGGACACGTCATTGTCTGCTTTAAGCCTACACTTGACACCACCGGGAGCAGGAAGAGGACATCATGGAGGAGAAGGCTTTTCCAACACCTCAACCTTAAACCGGCGCAAGACTGGAAGTCGCTGCATCCATCAGGGACAGGGAAGAGGAGCAGTGCTCAGGCCCTCCATCCCAAGAGACCTCCACATAACCCTGGCATCACGTGAATCCCTTTCATGGCTTGCGTAGGCGGCCAGAACCAAGACCGCAAATGGATGGCATGGCGGAGGTTCAGAGGAACGCCAAAATGTCACTTAAACACAGCAAGATGTTGGCATGTGATAGAGACAACAAACAGGTCAAGTTATGCCACGAGTGAAGGAGTCCTGGACAAGTGCCCTTCCCTCCTGGAACCCCAGCATCACCACAGGAGTGAGAGCCGCCCGGCCGTCCCCGCTCCCCTCCGCTGCTGCCCCACAACAGCCAGCCCCACGACCTTCCAGCAGCCTTTCGTCTCCCTGGTCTCCAGTTTTCCGCTGCATGGAGTGCAGCAGCTTCACAGCCAATACAGGGACTAACACATCTACACCCCGCTAACACTTGACTGGTCATCAGCTAACAATCACGCAGCAGTACCCACAGCTACGCCGGTTATTACAAATCTCCCACTAGCTCTCATGTCCAGCAAGAACTTTTTTTTTTCCTCCTATTCAACTAATTTTGCCAGAAAAAACCTGGCCTCTGACAAGAAAGCCTGTGTTTACAATGTGAGAGCACAGTTAGACACCCAGTTTAAATTGGATCCCATCTGTCAGTAAAAACATCTTTCTGTCATACACTAAATATATTAACCATAAAATCATATTCTTCCTTAACAGCAAAGCGTTATAAATTGGCTTTCAGAACAATTCAATAATCCCTAAAGAATGAATATGTACAGAAAGCATTTGTCTGAAGAGGAAAATGAGGAAATACTCCCTCCCCCCCCCCCCCAAATCCCATAATACTTTCTGTCCTTTCAACAACAAATAAAAAAACCTCCTTTCCATCAGGAAAACACAGTCAGGCAGATTTCTCTCAGCATTAAATGGCTCGTCTCCCTCCGCCGGAGCGCAACTGTTCCTTAAGCGGAACGCTTCACCCGTTTGCCGTTCCGCGCTCTCTCTCCCACACGCGCTCCCAGGGAAAGGACCGAGCTTTCCAAAACCCCTTATTTGCAGGCATTTGCAAATCAAGTCCAGGGGAAAAAAAAAGTATTTATTTTATTTGAAATTTCATGGGAACCTGAAGGATTTAATTTCAAACAAAGCACAATAAGGAAGATTTCAGCTGAGTGACAAGTCAGCTTATAAAGCAAAAGTAACGGAGATTTTAGAAGATCTGGCCACTTGTATATATTTAGCTATGCTTGTATTTCTCTAAATTGGTATTTGTTACAAAATGCAATACCTGTAAATCAGATTGTTTATGCAGCAGAAGGAGAACAGGGGAAAAAATTGAATTGGAGAAAGGTAAAATTCAATCAACACTAGGTTTCTATAAAAATCAACTGGAAAAAATTACCGCCTCTAAAAATTTACTTCCGAAAGTGTGAAAGTTTGGATAATCCTCCATGCATGCAATTCCGTTAGAGATTCATAGGGAATGTCCCTTTATGGGAAAGTTTCAAGTTAAATAAAAAGGGCTTGATGATAGCCTTCTCCACCAGCTAGCTTTAACGCTGCTACTGGGAGAGAGGAGGACATTCTCTCACTGCTCAAAACACAAGCCCGCTGCTGTGACTGGAAAAGTTAATCTGTAAATGCCAACTAAAAATAATTCAACGGACTTGGCGTAACACTCCCTGAAGCTACTCCACAGTCTCAAAGTCACCACACAAACTTCAGGCTTCACTCAAAAGTAATGACTATAAGTTACCAGACTTAAAAACAAAACAAAACCCCAAAAACCCCAACCACAAAAATCTCCCTCAAGTTCTTATATTGTTGCAAACATTCTGAAAGGTGTTCTATGAAATTCTGATTATTCCAGAAATTTCTATGGATAAAACTGCAAGAAAGCCACATCCTGCAGGTAGCTTTTGGTATTGGGAGCATTTTCTCCTTATCAGCATTAAGATGTCCATTTAAATTAATTATGAAGATTTTAAAGTAGACACTGATATTTTTATCATTTTAAAAACTTAGAAATAAAGTTTTCCCTGAAGAAAAACTATTTCAGCGATTCCAGGAGGACATTTTGTTACGTGCCGCAATGTGAACTGGGCTGCTCTCTCTCAGTTGACGATATTTCAGCTGTTCACAAAATAGTAACTCTTTCCCTAAGCGATCAGACTCACCCATCCAGTCTCACGTCCGGCAAACTCCGGTTGAGGGCAATCAGGTCACTGGCCATCAGGTTAAACTGGTTGATTTTGAACAGCTCCTTCATCTTCTCCTGCTCGTCCTTGGGAATGAGCACAGCCTTCCCCATCTCTCCGGGTCCCTCTTGGTTTCGAGAGATGACGGCTGTAACGCAAGAGAGCAGAAGCCAACTTTTAGTGCCTGGCCAGCAGTTTTACCCCGCGCCGACGGGGTTCCCCAGTTTTGGGTGTTCATCAACAAACATTAAAAAAACCTAGCAACTCCACACAACTTTCTCTGTGCTCCACTGTGAGGTTTCTTCTCTACCTGGATCTGAATTTATATCTAGCTCCTTTCTGAGAGGACTAAAAACCCCAGATTTGGTCTCTGGCAGCTTTTGGTTGTAGGCAGGATGACAGTAATGACTATTTGCAAGAGATGTGCACCAGGATTACACAGCACAGCACCTGATTCTCCATCAGATTCTGCAGAGAGGAAAGGTTTGGAAAAAAATAAATCTATCCTGAAAAATACAGTATCCAAACTCCAATAGAGTATATTTTACATTTTATTAGAGACCATTTTGAGAAATATTCATACAGTCAAATTTCGATTTTAAGGAAAATTGTAGCATCATCTCATTCAAGCACACAAAACACGATAAATGAAAAGAAAGGAAACATCCCATGTATACAAACAATTATAAGTGTTATTCTAAAGCAAAGCTCACCAAAACCCAACAGAAGCATCATCAGCTTCCTTCTCTGACCTCACTGCGCAGCTGAGCAGGAGAGGCCAGTCTCCCTGCCAGCGACTGAGATGGTGTACCAACCAAGAGAACACCACCCGAATTCTTAACTCATCTCACATTAGCTCTTTAAATCAGCCTCCTGACTGAGGCTGAATAATTAATGCTGATTAATTGCATAGAATCACAGAATGGTTTGGATTGCAAGAGACCGTTAAAGCCCACCCAGTCCAACCCCCCTTCAAGGAGCAGGGACATCTCCAACCAGATAAAGATAGAAGAGTAATTAAATCACTTATTTTTGCAAACAAAAAAAAAAAACACGCTAGAAGAATAAACCCTTTTCTACAAAATGCATGGGAAGTAGACTAAGTGACTTTTTGAGGAAAAATCCATGATTTTTCCAAGCAGATCAGACAGCAGGGCTTGCTAGAACAACTTAGCAGGAATTTACATAAAAGGCTTTTTAAAAATAAATATTACAGACTCTGGGCACAGAAATTTTCTTTCTGTAGTTCTACTTTGTGCTTCAGTCGAGCGAAGAACACGTTACAGTATTACATGATATATTTTTTATCGTTCCCTTTGATCAGAAGTAGCACCTTTATCTGCTCTAACAGGGAGAAATGACGCGCTTTCGCTGCACCCGAGGGGATTTCCTGAGGACGGGCTCAGTGGTGGAGGTGCACCGGGTGAGATGCCGTTAGATACCTTTCCTCACGTCCCAGCAGCGCTGCCGCTGCCTCTCACCCGGCTTGGGGACGGAGTTAATGACCACGCTGCTAGAACGTTCGCCGACAGGAGGAATTTTATCTCAGAGAGCCCATCCCACAGTCAAAACCATTTAGAAATGCCACCGGGAAGAAATAAAGTATGAGAAGAACAGAGCCGTGCCGTGCTTTTGGCCTCTCCGCAGCTACGCTTCCCCGGAGAACTGCTTGGGCGCTCCTCATCCTGCACGGCACACGCACGCCCACAATTATGCATTGTACGTGCGATTAGATTTCCCCTGGAACATTTCACAAGGTATATTTATGTAACGCGTAATGCAAACATAAAATATTTGGGATTAACGGCTGGTAGTTAAACACCGCTAAATCATCGCTTTCTGGGGACATGATGAGGCTCCTCGAG
This sequence comes from Tetrax tetrax, assembly GCA_009806455.1. Lineage (NCBI taxonomy): Eukaryota > Metazoa > Chordata > Aves > Otidiformes > Otididae > Tetrax > Tetrax tetrax. The sequence continues at coordinate 199,477 of WHYT01016927.1, forward strand.
GCTGTAATGGGAAGAGCTGGTCCCTCAAGCCGCAAATTTTGTGTACGGAAATAAACTCTGCCTTGTCTTTGCTGGAAGAGGCAGAGGGCACAAATTTACCTAAATAGCAGCAGGGAGCAGGCAAAAAGAGTCGGTGTGACCACTGCGGCCATGGAAAAACAGGTAAGAAGCACAGAAAGGCGCTTGGCCAATGTCCTTTTCTCCGAGAAATGCAGCGTAAGTGGAAAGGAAGGAATTCCTCAGAAATGGGCTGAATGTCTCGGAGGAGGAAAAGGAGCGATGACAAGGGGAAGGAAGTTTGGCCTTGTAGCATCCTTCAGTCCTATCATCTTTTGGAAGAGGCATTCTCTGGTTTTCTGCCTCCAAAACCACATTTAAGGGTCCGTACCAGCTCCAAGGACCCCACAGAGCCCATCCAGAAGAGCAGGACCACCTCTCCATAACGCAGCATCGGCCTGCCGGCTCCCGTCCCGCTGGTGGAACGCAGCGAGGCACCCAAACTGAACGTCTCCGCAATAGTAAAGCAAGGTAACAAAATGGTTTTATTTTCTCCTGAAACACTTCAGGATCGCGCAAAAACATCTTAGTGACAGTTTTCTCCCGTAGAGATCAAAGTTTTCATTAAAACAAATTATTTAGGGGAAAAAACCCAAAAATAATTTAGCAACCCATATTACAACAGTAAACCTGCTGCCTCTCCTCGTGGCAAGCCAGCTATTGAAATTGTGTCTCCTACAACGTGAGGAGCACCACCAGTGAAGGATTTCGTGTTCTAAGCCCGAGGAACACCAAGCGGGCTGCAGAGGACGTTACGCTCCAGTGTAACCTCACCGCAAACTCCTTACAGATCCCCACGCGTTCGCAGCGTACCATCCCAGCCACTCGGATTAAACTCAGCCTGAACGCTTTTGTTTATTCTGCATGAAAGCATGAGCTGTATATTCTTTCATCTGCAAAACTAATTTTCGTTACAACATTCCGCAGTGTTTTATTACTTACTGAGGTTTACCAAGATAGAATTTCAAAGCCATTTTCCTGTCCTGAAGTTTAATACCAAACTCATCAGAAATGTCCTAAACAGCCTTTCCACTCCCCTGGCTTTACTCAAAGTGAAATATTATCAGATTACGTTTCAATCACGGTGCATGCATATCTCTGATGGAGAACGATATTTAATTTAGCTGTGGTTAAAATGCAGCCACCTCAGCTTATGAAATCTTCTGAGAGGACGCACACGGTTTACGAATTACCCACCGCACACCCCCAGCGCTCTCAGAGGCGTCACTAAATCCACATCCAGGAACATTTCCCGCAGTTTTTCCTCTCCCATATTTGAATGAACAAGGTTTGAGCCCAGACTCCGTGAGGAACAGCCCTCCGCCGTCTCAAACCCAACAGATGTGAAGCACACACTGATGCAACCGTGCTCAAGTTAGGAAAATAGCACTTTCCATTTTCCAACAATACGTAAAATATTGAAAGGAGAACCAAGTCAACATCACAATACCAGAGATGGCAGGAATATTTACAAATTAAGATCTTTTGCAAACATTCCATTTGACCAAGCTTTTCATAGAAAATGGAAATTTTCCTACCACTTGAGATTTGAGAATCCAAAGACAGTGTCAAGAGTTTTCTAACACCAATTACGTCACGGAAATTGACTTTCTACATGCAGAGAGGCAATATAAATATTTATACTAAGGGATCTATTATTTATCCAAAACAAACAAAACAATGTTATTGTTTTCCCAAATATTGATATTGTCATTTCACCGCACTTTCACGTTCTGCTTCGCCCTCTGCCTAGGAAGCACAGCACACTTCATTAGCACGGCATACTTCAAATCCACTTGTTCAGAATATTTTATGAAATACTGAATTTACACAAACCCTCCAAATTCTTACATCCTTAGATGAACATAGCATTTGTACGGCAAAGACACACCTCAGTTCTTCTTTCCACAAAGACTGTATTAGCTCTATCTTCTCACATTAAAAATTATGAAAAAGCTTAACAAAATACAGGCCTAGATTCCTCTTCTCCTCCGTCAATCACACTGATTAACCAACTCGAAATTGCAGATCTACCTGTCAACATTTAAATATAGGAAAGAAAAGAAGAGAAGCCTAGGGATGGAAGCGGATCTTCGAAGGCCACCTAGGCTCTCCCGACACCACAGGAGACAATGAACTGGACTCACAACATGATGTGAGTTGCTGTCTTTTGTTTCTTTAAAGAAATATTTGCTTTGAAACCTCTGAAAAGAGAGTTTTTACAGCATTTCAAGGAAACCTAGTGTGATGGTTTAGCCCGAATCACCACACAGTTTCTCGCTCACCCTCCCCCTCCCAGGCGGGATGGGGGAGAGAATTGGGAAGGAAGGAGAACTCGTGGGTTGATATGACGACAATTTACTAAAATAACGAAGGAAAACTACAATAATAACAGAATATAAGGATATTAAAATATACAAGGTAAACAATGTATGTTTTCTCACCACCCGATGTCCCAATGACCGATACAGCC
>WHYT01016927.1:202026-223629 GCA_009806455.1 Tetrax tetrax
CACAACAACTCATATCATCAGGGTGTTTATCAACATTCTTCACACACAAAATCCAAAACATACCAGCTACTGAGAGGAAAAAATTAACTCCATCCCTGCCAAAACCAGGACAGCTAGACAAAATCCAAACAACAAAGTAAGTTTCGGAACCATACTGGTACCTTGATGCACCTGAGGAAATAGAAAAATTTTCACGAGCTAAACACAAAAACTGGAGATCGGATGCTTTTTACAAATATTTAAGGGTTGAGTGCAGGTGGGTAAAGTTAAAAGTGTGTGTGGGGATCAGAGGAAAGAGAAATCTCAGCTATAACCAGAAAATAAAGGAGACAGGAGGTCAGACCAACACCAAAGTCTGTGCTGACGATTCAGTGTGTAAGTTAAGAAAAACTTGTTTGTCAAGGAATTTACAACAGAGCTATGAAAAACGTGGGAATCGAGGATATTGACAGCAGAACCGACTGGATAAAGTGTCTTCAGGCCTCTTCCAGTTTTTCATATTATAACTCAGGAAACCCAAACCAAAACCCTTCCTTTGTTTCATGCCCCTCCGGGAAAGGCTTTCATTAAATCTCAAGATGACAAATCCCTTCCCAGATCAGGACGATGGTCTGGCCTAGCACACTGCCACAAAGCAGCTCATAGATCACGGCAGAAGAGAATTCACAGGTTTTAAAATAATTCATCCAGAGATTTCCCTGTGCTGAGGTGGGAGCTGTACCCAGGTCGTTTGCTTTGTTGAACAGATCGCCATCAGCACGCGTACTCCCTTTTTACATCTATTTACCTTTTTGACAATGAACTGCGCGACTCAACCAAGCACCACTGGCAAAAAAAAAAAATAAGCATCCCCTTTTATTTGCTATCTCATACTTTCATTATTTTTTTACCTTGGCTGACACAGTGAATCCCTAACCAACCTTCTCTGCCTGTTGATGCTGTTACAAATCCTCCCTTTTTCTTCTTTGCTTGCCGCTTTTCCAAGCGGTAGAATTATTTAATTTGGTCTCTCCACACAGAGAGGCCAGACAGCACCTGCAATCACCTTCACCTGCCTTTTCCGAACCACTGGCTGCAATCAATGAAATCGAGCTTGGTTTGAATCAAGCACCAAAAGGAAAAAAAAAAAAAAAAAAAAAAAAAAAAAAAAAAAAAAAAAAAAAAAAAGAAGGATTTGTCCTTGGAGGGCATAAATTCATGTTTCCAGCAAAACAAACGAGGCTGCTTTAATGTGCAGCAGACCTCTTCTGTGGTTATCGTTCAAGACGTTGAGACCAAAGTAATCTACGATTCTCAGCAGCCTTCTGCACCTTCTCACACCCGCGTACGTTGAGCAGGAGCCGCACGCACCCAACGCTCTGCAAGGGAGGGTCGGCACGTGCCTCACGCAACCGCACGCCACTCTGTTTAACAGCTGCAACTGGCAAGGAGCAGTGATTCAGCAGTTCTGCTTGTGGATTTACTGAAGCGGACTGCAAATATTTTTGAAGTGTGCTTTTAAAAAAAATATCAAAAATCTATCAAAAATAGCTTTACCTCCAAGCGCCTGCAGATGTTTTTCATCATCCGTCAGTGGAGATAGGCCTCCTCCGGAAATGAAAACAGCCCCCTCACGAGGGCTTGGGAGAAGCGCTGAGGTCTTTGGAGGAGCGGGGAATAGAAAGCACAGAATTCAAGATAAAGGGAAAAGAAAAAGCAGAGCCCGTAGATTCCAGAGTATTCAATTTATTCAACAGTTCAGTAAAGGCTCTGCTCAGGGTCTGCTGCAAAATAAGCATGGAAAAAAAATAAGCACAACACAGCCCCACAGCGTCCCCGCGGTACTCTCAGACCCTCAGTGCCGATGAGCGGAAACCCCCAGCTTGTTGGTTTCACCCAGCACACGGCAAATGCTGTGAAAGGTGCAGGGATTTGCAGGTACCGTGTACAAACGTGACCAACAGGCACTCCAAAAACTGAAAAAATGAGAAATCATAGACTCATAGCATCACAGAATGGTTTGGGTGGGAAGGGACCTTCAAAGCCCACCCAGTCCAACCCCCCTGCCAGGAGCAGGGACATCTCCAACCGGATCAGGTTGCTCAGAGCCCCAGCCAACCTGGCCTGGAATGTTTCCAGGGATGGGGCATCCACCGCCTCTCTGGGCAACCTGGGACACTGTTCTACACTCATGGCATCATCCTCCTTCCGTGGGGACACGGAAGACACTGCAGGGACACACACTGCAGGGAGGAACCAGCCCGCCAGAGCTGGGTGTCGCTGGAGGTACCTTCTTGAACAACGGAGCAGAAAACTCCTTCTCAAGGGTCTGACTTCAGTCCGAACCTCGCTCGCTCTGCTGCTGCCAGGATCATTAGCAGGTTGAAAGGAAAATTTCCCAACCTTGGAAGAAACTGAGGAAATAATTGTGTTACTGCTGTTTGGAAAGATAAAAATAACTAGATGAGGATAAAACTGATCTTGGCATAGAGACAGGGAAGACTGTAGCTGAAGGGGTGCAAGCCCCACGCAATTACCGTCTGTCCGATGGCGAAGGTTTTCTGACGTCCCCATATGCAGAATACGTCGAGTAAAATGTGAGTGGCTTACCAGTAAATATATTTTAAAACATGACAATTTGTGTCTACTGACGACGAATATCTGAAAAATGTGTTTCATCTATGAACTTTTGGTTGAAAGGGGAATTTATGAAGAGGTCGTACCACAGCTGGGGCCTGGACACGAGGCGGAGTCGGCCGCCGCCTCCATCAGCACAGCTTTCCAGACACAGGTTATTATCCATCATGCAGCTCCTAATTAGCACTGATTTCTGTTTTACTACGACACTAATATAAGGCATAAAATCCATCATCCTTGTCTCGTTCTCAGAGGAGTCTCACGAACACCCGTGCCCAGGCCGGGCTGGCGCAGCACGCTCCCTTCAGCTGGGCGAGCGGGATAAATAGCGCTGGATGTGTAGGAACACGCTCCTAACTCCCCTGGGCCCCGAGCTCAGCCTCGCGCCGCCGCCCCGGCACCAGTCAGGGGACAAAACGCAACCACGAGCACCTCCTTCCAGCGAGGGAGTGCCATAGCTGTGTTCCGTGTGGATTCACACCCATTTTGCCAATTCTAGGAGCTTTCTCCTCCCGCTGCCTGCCAGCCTTGGCCGCCGGCACGGCGCTTCTCGGGAAAAGCAGGAGCCTGGCCACTTTCCTCACCCCTGCTGCGTTTTCCATGGATGAGGCCTGCAGTCTTAGCGTGGCCACTCGCCCGAGGGCTTGGGAATGACTGCCAAAAAAACACGGTCTAACTGGAAAAGGAACAACGGCACAGCTGGAACTGGAAGGGTGGAGATGAACCTACAATAAGGAAAGACGGCAAAACATCCTCCACCTCCGCCGTGCTGGTCAGAGCAGTGTCTGGACACAGATTAGATATCAGGAAAGAATGTTTTATGCTGACGGTGGTGGAGCACTGGCCCAGGTTGCCCAGAGAGGCGGTGGATGCCCCATCCCTGGAAACATTCCAGGCCAGGTTGGCCGGGGCTCTGAGCAACCTGATCCGGTTGGAGATGTCCCTGCTCCTGGCAGGGGGGTTGGGCTGGGTGGACTTTAACGCTCCCTTCCCACCCAAACCGTTCTGTGATTCTATTCTATGATTCTATTCTAAGACTGAAACCTCACTGTTAAAAAAAAACCAACCAACCAAAACAAAACAAAAAAAACAAAAAAAAAACCAAAAAAAAACCCACAGCAGTGGTTTGTACATCCCTATCAAATTTATCTAGGCACAGAACACAATATTATTTTCTAAAAAAAACAAATTATTTGGTATTACTGAAAATACTCGTGGGATAGTTTCACACAGGAGAATGGCAGGTCTTCAGCTGCCATTGGTAACTCATAATGAATGTGACAGAGCATTAGTTTTTGTTGTGTTTTGTCTTTTTTGACAAAAAGTTGTCATCCAGTATTGAATAACTTCCTTGAGTTTTCTTCCTACTGCTAAACAACATTCAAGAGAAAAAAAATGACAGAAGCAGTTGTTCTGGGCCACATAATCCTGCTCTTTGATTTTTCAAGATTCAGGTTTAAAAAAAAACAAACCAACCAACCAAAAACCCGTCTGGGAAATGTCTGCCACATGGATTCACCACGTTCTGCTGTATAACCATTCTCCGTCAGTTGCATCTCCACAGAGGGTATAAGGATCCCAATATAATCCTGATATTTCATCCCAAATAATTTGTTGCCATAAGCTCCGTACAGAATCCAACAAACTAGAGGATCAGTTCACAGCTCTTTGCCATTTACATGATGTATCTCTGCTGCTCAGAACTATATACAAACCTATCTGAATCCAGAACGTAAAGAATTCTACGTTTAATTATATGGTAACAATAAATCCTGTAAAGTTGTCATAAACATCATTAAATAGATCATTTACTTCACAGTACTTCTCAACATAAAGGTTCCAGGATGCTGAGAAAAATGAGTGCTGCTTTTCAACTGTAAAAGCATCAGAACTCATTTTAACTTCTGTCATAAACACTTCTTTATAGCTTCTCCGCTACACGCGTTGGCTATAGACGTCCCAGCCTACGCTGACGGCTACTGATGGCCTCAAGGCTGAAAGCCTAAGAGGGGCAAGGGGGTCTGGAGTGAGAGAATAAAGCCAACGTCAGAATTAAAAACCAACAAACAGACAATTAAAATAATTTAGGATGGATGTGAAGTCTACTTATAGGTACTGGTTGCCATTTCTAAGAGAGAAGATCTAACAGGAGGCATCTTCACAAAAAGATACAGAACGGTCATGAACATTCTTCATAAATTCCTAGGAAACCTACGCGCAGTTAAATGAGCATGTGATGCAATCTTCTCAGGGCAAAAGGTCTCCAGAGTTACTAAGCCTTGTTTACGCTGCAGTTGTAGTGATGACTAGATTTTGATAAAAATTCAAAAATCTAATTAAACATCATACCAGTTCAACGCAGTTCAGATCCATAACCTCTCCTTTTCGCAAATCAGCTGCCATACAGAGTTAAGAAACCACAGACACTGGGCTGAACAAACTGTTTCCCAGAGGATAAAAACAATTATCCATTCTAGTCCATCCCCTTCCAAATATCCAATCAATTAATGAACAATATCTTTATGAATGTGACAATGAAAGGCTTGTATCTTTTTCAAAAAATACAGCATCTCCAGATATGGCTTGCTTTAACTTTCCACTATAATGGCCTTCAAGACGAACTAGAGAATTAATAATGAATATATATTCAAACTAGTGGATGAATAATGGATATAGACTCAAACTAATGAATTAATAATGGATATATATATTCATTATATATATATTACAAATGAATAATATTAGGTAATCACTGAATGTCTGAAAAAGTTTTCCAGTTGGCTGAAGAAAGGTGTTGTGAAGCAGCCTCTGCAAAATCTCCACGGCTGTATCACCAGCCCTGGAAGACGACACTGTAAATATATCACTCCCAGTTACGCCGTCAGATGGTTTCGTCGTGATTCCATTTCACAAGCTATCGCCCTCTCCTCCCCCGTGCAGGCCATCCAAGGATGCTGCTCCAGAACTGCCACCCCGCCGGGCTGCACCGGGGCTCGGCTCCCCCCGCGCCGCAGCGGCCAGCCTCCCCGCAGAGAGCCAAAAAATCTGGTAAAGAGGGAAATCAAAGAGAAGTGAAGGGCTGTGTCTGCCTGCGACTCGGGGACTCTTTCGCAAGGCAGCAGCTACGACCATCTCCCGTACTCACGCGCAACGTCCAAAGCCACGGCCGAGGGAAAGCCCTGAGCAGGCGTCACGCACGGCACACGTGCGCGGGGACAGATTAACCGGGCTGCCCGAGGCTTCTCAGGAGACGCAGCAGCCTGCAAGGGAGCCCCCGCCTCACGTCCTGCCCGGGGACACACACAGCCGGCGTCAACAGCACTGATCCACCCGCTCTTCCAACGCTGGAAACGGGCAGTGGTTATGTTTCTGTTAATCCAAAACTTCTAGATTTCTTTTTCTACGTTGCAGTTTCGTACATAAAGATAAAACCAAAGCTGCATAAAGCAAGACAGAAAAATTGGCACTTTCTAATGGAAATAAGTCTCATAGGAACTTCAAGATCAGCAGCAAGGTTCAGCCTTGCTGCATCACAGGAAAAACCATCCTGGACAAAAACCCTGAGGAAAGGAGCAGATTTGCATGGGAAGCACCTGTTGGGATGGGCTCTCTGGGGCAGCCCATCGCCTCATAAGGCAGCACGCTCCAGCAGCAGGGATGCTTCCCATGGTCCAGGCATCCCTGGTCCAGGCGATGCTGCCTTCTACCTCCCACTCACCATGGGCAGGCACCACACAACGGCTGCTCTCTATGAAATATTTTACACTGACCTAATGGTATCACCCACGTACCACCTAACCACTGCTTCTACATCTACCAGTCTGGAAAGACCTTCAGCAAACAAGTTCATGTATATACATCCGTGCCATTTTTTGCTGCAGCAGCAGCAGTTCTTTATTTTTTAAAAAAAATCACCATTACAAACAAAGCCAAAAATGCTGAAGTAAAAGTAGATTAACAAATTAAGATTAATGGTGACAGTCAAAGCAGTCTTCTGCATAACAAAATTAATCAGACAGTAATTGAATGGCATGAAGGTAAGAAGCATATCATTTATTTTTACTTCTTAAACCTGCCCTGACCCCCTTGGCTGCCATGCTGGTATTTTAAAGTGCCTTATAAAGTCAAACCACTGCTGACATACAGTTTTTCTCTGTCAGCATTTTATCTGCTTTCATTAACAGGTTTGCTTTTTCCACGTTTATGAAAAAGGCAATGTTTAATAGCTGCCTGAATTTATTGTCACATATCTTCAGTAAATCTTTTACTAAAGACTCTTTGTGGTTGGTCTGCGCTTTCTTCCTGTAGGGCTGAGTATTTTCAGTCTACCGTGCTATAGTTAAACAAGACAAAAGTTTGGAGAGAAAAAGATTTCTTTAATTTTCTTACTTCTTCTGTTAAAAGTTTTGCAAATAAGCCCCCTGCGTGGGCCGGGAGGCTGCCACCGCCTGCCCCCCCAGCTCTGCGTGGGAAGCGGGAGGGCTGAAAACAGCATCCTCCTCCCTCCCCGCCTCCAGCCAACAGCACATTTTGCCATCCCAGATTCAGTCCTCAGCAGGAGGGTGAGAGTGCTGGCCGTGCCTTTTTAACAGATATTGTGCTTTGTTGAAGTGTAGTAAGTATTTAATTTAAAAAATAAAATTTTCTTCACTCAAAAGAACCGTAGTTCAATTTCCCTTATACGAAAACCTACTGAAAATTTTTACGTGTTCAAGAAAAACACTTCCCTCTCTAGACCTGTTGACCTAAATCACGGCGTGTGCTCAGTCACAAAGCTTCATTTTATGACCGGTTTAAACTCCCTGACTATTGGAGGCTGTAATAACTCCTGTCCTATTGTGTCACAGATTACTGCAACTGGTGATTTACACAAAGAAAAAGGGAAGATTGCCAGTTCCCACAGACAGTAAGCCACACTGGTCTGGGAAGTGATTCCTTCTCAGTTTTAGACTTGAGTTGGTCATTTCTGGCACTCCACAATAGAGAAAACAGCTATAAAATAATAAATAATAAACAAACACACACCTGCGATTCTTCGCGTCACGGCCAATGACTGCGTGGACAGAATAACTGACAGCTATTTCTGTTCATTTGCCAAGTCATTCGGCAAAGCCCAGCTCCTTGAGCAAACCACGCTGTTAAAAAAGAGTAAACGAAGCATGAGAGAGAAAAGTATCCGGTGAAATCCCTGTGGAAAACAGCTGCGTGTGTCCAAGTACCGCTGCGGGGAAGCGTTAGCGCCCGTCATGGCTTTCCTGACACCCTCACACTGCAAACCCCTGCACCGTGCCCCCGGGCGAGGGTGGACACCAGCTCCCACCCCTCAGAGGAAATCCCACTGCCCGGCACCGTCAGGAAGCACCCAGCGCACCCTGAGCACGCTGAGGCATCTTCCTCGCAGAGATTATTTCTTAGCAATCCCCTAAAACAAAGCAATTCTTCAAAGCCTCCAAATGACAAAAACCTCAACTTTTTTGGAGTGCTCCAGCCTCTCACGTTGTTCCAGCGTGTTGGCCTGGAGCTGGCTCCCTCTCCCCGGACCTGGAGAGCTAGATACTGAAATAACCTCAAAATAAGTTACCTATTAAATTTTATATTAAAATACTATACATAATCTACCTCCGCAGAGCCCCGTGTCTGCGCGCTGAGCAGAACAAGCCAGGGTAACGCGCTGCTTACGGGGGCACCAATAGGACGTCTCCTGAAGAACTTCCCTCGTCAGAAAACGTCACTGTCAATTCCCACTCCTGAATTAACAACGAGGTGAAGGGCCAAGCCCATATGAAATCACACCTGATTTGGTCGTAAACGGCGACAGGATGATCTGCAGTGTAACAGGTGCTTTTTTAACTTGCAGGCATTAAATTCTGCAGGTTTTATTAGACGCATCAAATTTTAACCATCAGCTTTCTGGCCACGTACATCTATCTTAATCCTGTTAGAATTAAGGACGGACCAGATTATCCTTTCCATAACAGTAACACATCCCAGCACTGGGTGACCCAATCCATCATTTCCCATCTACACACACCAGCTAAGTCACCAGCCTACACAGGCTTGACAAGTCAAGTTCAGCCAACACAGATCACCTCCTGAAGATGCACAGAAAAAAAAAAAAAAGAAGAAATATAACTAGAAAAAAATAAGCACGTGAGCTTAAATTGTAAAGTCTCCTAACAATAAAATACCTGAAAAATTCAAACTTGTACCTGAACATCATTACAAACTGGCTTTCCAAAAACCCAGAGCAACCTGCACTTGGAAGGGAAGCACACATGTAATGCCACAGTAGAGAAATTTCTAATTTACAGACAGGAAAGGAATCAGACTTAAATTCTATCAGTCTCTCCAGGAGTCCAATTTTACTGCATGCAAGTCACAGTCCCATACATACCTCGTTCAGTACAAACGGGTGTATATATGTATGTATATATGGGTGTATGGTGTCAAGCATATAAAATTAAAACATAAAACATGCAACTTTAAGGGACAGGGACCCTAAGAATAAATCACAATAACTGCAATTTAGGACAAATCACTAATGGAGGTATATGGAGGACTTGGGCGAATTATCTTTTGTAAAACAAACATTACTCCCTTTAAAAAAATCCCTAGAAGAGCAGAGGCACAGTGGGTAACTCCAGAAACAGTTCTTTTAGTGGTTCAGGAAAGTGCGAATACTGCCTCTATCAGGTTGAGCTGTAAGATATTAAAAGGCATTCTATACATACAAATGTGTGACATAGTAAATCTGAATGTATTTTATAAAACCAAATTATTCTTTTTAATTTTTTTTTTTTTTTAAGATGCCATCCGCTTTAGAACTTGAAACAGAATTTTTTTTTGCTCTTCTTTTGCGCCACTGCTGATCACCAGGATGGTGCTCGTGGGCAGAGCCAGCGATTCTCTCACACACACAACTCATCAGTCTTCCAAGAAACCGCATCCTACACGCAAACACCGGGTGGTTTAATTAAAGCTCTTCATGCATTTTTAATTGCTGAAATAGAATAAAGAAAAAAAAAAAAAAAAGATTGTTTATCTCAGACAAATTAGACAAATTCAGTCAGGCTGATGCATGTACGCAGGATACCAGGGACGATCAACACAGCACTGCATTTTTAGGAAGAGCTCACGATACAATAAACTGCACTTTATGGACACATTCTTTTTATTCAAATCGAGTTAAAAGAAAAAAAAAATGGCATTAAGCCATTTTAAACTAGTTTGTCATTAACAACACACTTTAATACAGATAGGTATCACATTTTTCTATGGTTTATACTGAAAGCTTACGTTTTTTGTAAGTGATGTCCCTGGAGGAGACAAGAGCACAACCACAAATACACAGCTGTAAAAGCACCCAGGTTTCTTGTTTAACTGCAAACACTGAGAAAGAAGCTCGCTTGAGTAATGAAAGCCAGAAGAAGCGCAAGAGAAACATCCCCAGTGATATCAGGACAGTATGGCAGCTAATGTCTTCCAGCTCGTAACATATTTCAGTGGAAATCCAGAACTGTGAAATGGAAAATATATATATTCATGCAATTAAATTAGGTAGTGTTTGTCTTGTCACTCTTTCCCAGCGGAACCTCAATGAAATTCTGTTGAGAACTATTTTTTTTAATCCGGGAAGAGTCACTTACTCCCAATTCCTGCCCCATATTAATTGTTCCGGTGCACTAAATCTCACAACAACGCTGGGAAATACATTACACTAAGTCATGGCTAGGATGAATGTACTCACGTTAAAAACACAATAATTCTAAAATTAGCCCCTCTTCCTTTGCTGAAAGAGCACAGCAGCATCGGGCCATCGCTGCGGTCAGGAACGCTGTAGTTTTTCCTTTAGGTTAATCCGTGAGCAGTCTGTCTCCTGGCAGCACAGCCCCACGGCCAGCAGGAACAGGAGCAAAAAAAGAAGGAAACGTGCAGTGAGAGAGCAGGCGTACCCCTCATTGGTCTCGTCTTTGTGTATTCTCTGTTTTATCACAGAAATTTTAAAAAGTGAAGGCAGGTGACCCGTCAGGCGAAGCGCACAGCGGTAATCCCACCTGGCGCTCGAGCGGGCAAGGGCACAGCCCTACACTGAGCTTCATCAACCGTGGCCAGGCTGGAAATTTCCTCCTCTGGAAATGAGATGGCAGACACTATTTGCATGAGTTTCAGGTAGAGGAAAAGAATTACCTCCTAAATTCTACCAGAGTTTGCACCAAACTCATCTCTCCCCTCAGACGATGATCTCACATGGCCAAACTGCTTGAGAGGAACAATGTAATGGGACATGGGGAGAAAAAATTCCCATCCTAAACACAGAGTGAAACACGTCGATTGGAGACATCCAGACACTTGGGAGCGAGGTCTTTGAACTCCCCACAGGACTTGAACTGTGCAAAAATATTAATGTCATCAACTGCGCAATCACTTATTTAGATATATAAAGAATAACCAAAGAAGATTTGAAAGAGTACAGTGACAAAAATGAATCAAGTAAGGCAGAAGAGGGACGTGAAATGTGCTGTCAACAAAAATAAATTTGTGAAGTGCCAAAATAGAAACCCAGCAGCCAAAGATGATCAGATCTCAGACAGAATTAACTCAAAAGCAAAGAGGGTTTCACAGTCAAGGAACCAGCAAGCAAAGAATAAGGAATTTCCATGCAAACTCCATTTGATGATGTTTTAAACATGCGCTTCTCAAACTCAATAAAATCTATTTCCAGCACAGCACGAGGTCTGCAGGGGAACAGCCAGGCTGCATTCAGAGGATACATAAACATGTTTATTCTTCTGAAGAGGCTTCGTGGAGATGTGACATCTCGTGTGCGCTTCGGCAGCTACGTACCGCGGCAACAGATGAGGAAATTGTCAATTTTGTACAGCATTAGCTAAATTAATGGATGTGTTAGCAGCATCGTTATGGGAGCGTGCAGTACAGGGTCTAAAGATCAAAACACTTCAAATAAATTTAAACCAGGCAGCTCACAAACTACAGCAACAAGTAACTAACCCACAACGATGAGAGTAATTACTTGTGTTCCCTGAAACGAACCCATTTAACAACAAACATTTTCAACACAAGGGAAGAAAAACTGCCTAAGCCTGTGGTATCCAGGGGAATTTCACACATGCATAGCGAAATCAAGCACAAAGAGGCTTGAATTCTTCTTGCAGGAGCTACGTAGAGTTGTTTCAAAAGGTTTCAGAACAGCAATAAGGAAAAATAAAACATGAAGGTTGAAAATTAAATTAAAATTAGCTCAGGTATTATTTAATCAAAAGGTTAATCTTTTTCTCCTCACAGAGCCAGCAACCTTTCTGAGCATTCATAAGCCTCGTACTGCTGCTCTGTCTCTGTAAAATATTCTTCTTGGCATCTAAGCCAAGATGCGGTGTGCAGGAATTCCAGCTCCACCGCACCACACGCAGCGGCAGCGCCCAGGCACACCCCAGCCTCGCTGCACGCGGTGCTTCCAGAGACGGGGGTTTCGTCATCGCCACGACAACATCCACCCCATCGCACCCAGGAGCCCGTCACCGCCGCTGCACGGTGCTTCCCCGGTGCCGCGCTGCCTGGCCTCCTGCCTTGACGCGTGTCTGGGGCACAGGCGAACTCAACCAAATTCGCACAACATCACAATTCTGACCACAACGGGAATCTGAAAACACAGAGTTGGGAGCTCCAAACTCTCCCCGAGTGCCTGACGCTCTCCCTTGTTGTAGGTCTCCTCGGCACAGTAATTAACATTAGCAATTACACCTCCATCCTGGCAGCCGTTTTTAATTACACCTTACAGTACTACAACAGAAAAAGGCTATTAACTCCTTCTCCTAAAATTGATGGCTTTTTAAAAAAAAAATTATTTTAGTGGTCATCTTTCCAATTGTGTACAAAAGTCACCTGAAACTCTTCAGGAAGAGAAGTCCTGACGTCTGCAGGAGTGCTGTAGGTTTTAAGTGAACCTACAGCCAAAGGTCATTTTACAAAACACCCAATCTTTCAGGTTTTATAAGATTATTTTTCTACACTACTAACTGAAAGAACATACATTCACCACACTTATTATATACACTATATATACACACTTAGTATATTTTGATGATGTTTTTACTATTTTTGGTTTTTATTCCTTCTACCATGGACTAGCATAAACAAACAATAAACTAAGGCCAGTTTAGTTCAGAAGTTAAATTTGAGAGACATGATCTACTTGTGAGGAAGCAGTTCTTTTCTCTGTCACCATGCCATAAAATTTAATATAAGAAACAGCATTTACTATTGTAGCATCTGCCTTGCCTAATTTGTGCTTAACAACTGTGGCTTTTTTTTCTCCCCCACCTTTTTTTTTTTCTTTTTTTTTTTTTCTCTTTTTTTTTTCTTTTTTTTTTTCCCTTTTTTTTCTTTTAGTACACCCTCAGAATGTCACAGCAACTTTTGTACCTCCAGAAAGTCACAAACACTCCCAAAAGAAAATTATTGCATTACTTCAAGCATGACCATTTAATTAAAGATGACATAACGAGCAGCTAAAAGACAGTTTAAGAAATCCCACTGTAGATAACATAATGCTTTCATTGAATGCTTGCATCTTCAAAACCGCACAAGTGACGTGTAAGAAAAAACTATGTGCATTTTCTAGAAGAAGAAAAAAAAAATTATCTACAGGTAGACTCAAGCTTACTAGCGATTGTCAATACAGAGCTAAAAAAAAAAAAAAAAAAAAAAAAAAAAATCCAACCACCCAAACCAAAGGAAAAAAAAAAGTCCAAACCCAACAAAACCTATTCCCCTGGGTTTTTTTTGGATGTATACAAATGCCTGCAGCACTCCTCTCCTCGCCTCAGCAGGGTGCACAAGGAAAAGGAACGGTCGCAGCTCAGCATCTGTAACAGAACAATCTAATTACTCATTCTTAAACAAAAGAACTAAGGGATTCTTGAAGTACAGCAAATATAATATCCAAATGTAAATGCTTTTTACACAGCACATATTTCAATTTCATCGTCGTGTCATACAATAAGCATCCAGGACTACCCAGGCACCTGAATAATGAACACCACCAGATACAGCGTCCTCCAGGAAATTAAATTAAATGCTTGAACAAAGCGTTTATCAGCGATACACATCTTTAATCTTCAAAACAGAAACAACCTTTGAGCACTCAAAACAACAACAAAAAAAACCCACTCCTATAAAAGCCTCTTCCTGCCCCATTTTTGCTGAATGTGGCTACTTCTTCACTTCTCCTCCAAGGAGATGACCCCAGCATCTTACCCGGGGCACCCCAAGGCTGCCATCAGCCCAGAGAGCATGACACGGACCCATCCCGCCCAAAACACGCGTGTCCCAGCGGGGAAGGACCACCCAACCCCGCCGTGATGCTGATGCCGTCTAAGACAACCACCAGCTCCACAAAAACACCCGCTAGCTCTGTGCCTCAAGCAGATTAAAAAGCAATTCAAGGCTACGAGTGCGCTCGTACCAAGCACTAAATCCGCCCGTACCAGAGTCGTGGCACATTCAACTCGGAATTACGACCTCCGCTGAGTAGCGAAACGAAGCAAATTGACATTTTATGAAGTTTAAAATGGAATAATTTAACGCAGTTAAATTTTAAGAGTCTAAAAAATGGAACCGACTGCTGAACCCGCTAGCTCCAAGTCCCAGTACACCTTACGATTTCCACTGGAGTAGCAAATAAGGGAGATGGCTGCTACATAAATCCTAAAACAAGAGAGTTTAACACGGTTAAATTATTCCTAAACCATGAAAGACTGACAAGTCTTTATTACAAAGGGCTCTCACCACTTAATGGAGAAAGTATTTTACGATTAAAGTTTTATTTGCTTTTCAGATACCAACATTACACAAAGAACATTGTTCTGGTAATTCAGCTCATTCTGGACAGCAGGACTACGCCGTGCAAGAGCCAACGATACCGCCGAATTCACTACAACAATTACGCAGGACGTTGGGTTACGGAGGTCTGTGGTTTTGCTTTGTGGTTTGGTTGGGTTTTGGGGGATTTTGGGGGTTTATTTAAATTTTGTTTGTCACAGTCCTGAGGCACTTTTATCAGCTTCAGCGGAGCCAAGAGCTGTCCCCAAGCGCAGAACGTGACCTCCTGCCTGGCTCCACCATACAAACTTGGACAGAACAGCTTCATCGTTCTTGCCCAGACAGCACCACCTCCGTGGAGGTCTCACAATGTTAAGTGTAAAAAACCTGAGGGTTTTACAAGTTACATGGTTGGAAACTGCCATTTACTAAATCAAATTCCCATGGAAAATAAGCACCAAATTGGCAAATCTATGCAGTGGCATCCCACGGACTTCTACTGCAGTTCCATAGAGACAAGCAAACACGACTGCAACCTGTAAATCACGCACAAAGAAGAGACATCCACCGTAAATAACCCGCGTTCATTTATTTCATTACTATCTTCAAGCAATCCTTGCTCTTCATACACATTCTCAATATTTGGTACTCAAATTCCTTCATTTCCCTCACCTGACAGACAGCTCTCACGTACGCACACCCAACACTTCTCAATCTTGGCTGGCACACCACACCAGCACGCAGGTATTTTATTTATTTCACGCAAGGCATGACATGGTACACCAATTAAATGAGTTGAATCAACTGAATAAAAACATGATAAAATAAACCAGTAAAGAATACAAAGATAGATAGATAGATAGATAGATTTCCCCCCTTACAAGCTTGTGCAAATTCATGTGGTGTCCTGCACAAGAGAGGATCTTTGCACCCCAGCTAATTCCACTTTGTCCTAGCTGGGATTCTGGATTTTAAAGGACTGATCCACGACAAACTCACTGCGTGACAATGGTGTAATACCCCTAAATGGTGCATCTAATACATTTCATAACAAGTATCCTGTTGAATAGGACTACATCTGCCATTTGCTATAGGAAAATCTAGACAAGCTAAGAACAACACACAAATGTGATTTATTTTGTCTAAAATTGGAAAAGACGGGAAAAAAGAATTAAGTTCTATCACTACTTCTGGTGCATTAAAAAAGAATGCAGTGCAATAATAATCAGATGCAACCTTTGCACTCTTGTAGTTTTTATACGAGCTGTACACATGCTCATGTCTAAATATTTTAAGCGCCTAGTTGAAATAATTACTTTAAAAAACCACACCAGAAGACAATCCACTTACAAAAGGAAGCAGAATTCCAACAAAAAATGCATTGGAGATTAGGGATCCAATCTACCTTGTTTCGCAACAGGAACAAACCAACCCAAAAAATCCCAAACACATTACACCCCTGTTCAAACTCACCAAAGGAAAATACTCCAGGCCCCGCTGAGCTCGAAACACGACCTGGCAGCAGTCTCCGAACGGGTCTCAGGAGACCCAATAGTTTCACATATACTTGCAAGTTCAGCAGTTTTTAAACTGAGGGGCAAAGAGAAGCTCTCCACACACACCCAGCTCACGTTGTGCTCGGTAAATATTTGTAAATAACAACTTTCAATTAGTTATGAAAAAAAAATGAGAACCTGACACAGGTTTTCAACCATGTAATCACTGCCCAATGTCAAATCCAGTTAGAAATTCAGTTTGAATAGAGGAAAACAGAGGCTAAGCGTAAATATCGTTACATTTCTGAAAGCAGAATGTTCCTTTACAAAGTAAAATGCACACCTTTAACTCTACACTAGTCTTTCATACATTAAAATATTATGTTACATACCACAGCAAGGGCACTCCTTCAGCACAGCACATCAAAATGTGTTGCTGACCACTGCAGTTTCACATAATTTGAGAAGCTGCTATTCACATTAACACAAAATAACATTTTCCAGGGTTTGGGGTTTTTTTTATGTCTTATAGTGCTGTAGTCAAAGTTTACAAGTAGGCATTCTGCACACAAAAATATTCTCCAGATGGTAAGCTTTAAATTAAGAGCAAGCTGTGCAAAGCACAGAAAAGGAAATTACTGAAAAGCCAAGCCACCTTTTTCCCAGGAATAACCCCACCAGTTGCAGGCAGCACACGGACAGAGGGGTGTCAACGATGGCGGCGCGCTCCCTCTTCGCTAAGAGAATGCCCACAACTCCACTAACACAGCGTGTTACAGAAACGGAAAATACCAGTACTGACCGACAAAACCTTATCAAAAAGGGGGGAAAGCTGTGAATTAGGGACCAGCATCGTACTTATTCCTACAAGCAAAGCTTTACTTAGAACTGAATTATATTTCTTAATTTGTACATTTGTAGTAGACTTACCTACTAAATTTATATTATAATTCCTCTTAAAAGGTTTCTTTGCTGGTCAGATTTTTGTAATTTTAATGCAATAAGGCCTTCTCTTGATTAAAGGAGGCCTTCCCAACGCTGTACGTGTCCGCAGGGTGAGGATGGTGAAAGCAGCACGGGAGGAAGAAGGAGCGGAAGATATTTTGCACGCAAAACGTGTGTGTGCAGCGCTTCTCTGTGGAAAATGACTTTGCAAGGGCCTCAAGCGTTTCACTTACTCTGCCAAAACGCTTCCATTTCCAAAGCTACAGATTTGTTTGGATGGAGATCGGCTACGGAGCGTGTAATTAACGGCGACTGGAGGGAGGACAGCCCCGTTTCCGTCATGGCTAACGCCAGCCATCCCGACGACAGGATTCGATCCTGCCTCCGAGATTCCAGCAGGCAGATTCAGCGCGGAGGTGAGCTCACAGTGCCGCGAGGACCGAGGGCGAGCCGGCACGGCGCACAAAACTTCATGTGAAAAAAAAAGATTTAAAGGGAAGAGAAAGTAAAACGGTGGGTAGATACAATCAGTATTATAAGGGCAGAAAATTGAGCAATTTAGGAGTTAAATGCTTCCAATTTATTTCCAACTTCAATCAAGCCCTAACGATACAGTCATAAAATATAATGTAGAAAGATGAATTTCCACATTAAAAAATTACAGGATGATATCACTCTTTAATTAAAGCCAGACAATATTTATAGTGAAAAAAGTTTCAGGTAAGTCAAGACAGACAGTTAGAAAAGAGACCAATATGCAAGATTAATTAATGACAGCAGCTCCTCTGAGCGTCCGTAAAACGAACTCAAGGATCCCCTCAACGTGGCAGGTTAAAAAAAGGGAAGAACACAAATCTTCACAGCTGTAGGAAAATACTGAAAGCAGAGTGCAACATACGGCTAATGTACTCTTGGAAAAAAAGGAAAAATTCAGAGATTTAGTAGAAAATGTGCAAAAAGGCTTTAAGGTATGACCTGGGGGTTTCCAAGTATTTCCATTAACAGTTCTATGGTACGTGTATGAATCAATGAAAAACAAAATACTTTCTGTACATGTACAAATATTTTTTAAACAATTTCAATAAACTAATTAACGGATACATTTTATTTCTCTGTTTAGCCTCAGAGAAGCTTTGAGCTCTTTAGAATAAAACTCAAGATGGAGCTGTCAAGTCATACCACTTTGATACAGAAATTCTCTCTAATGCTGAGAACCTGGTTTGGGTTTTTGTTTGGTTGGTTGAACACAGAGTAGAACCTCAAGGACAAGACCATCAACATTGGAATGAGTTTCACTCTGACTCTTCAGTTATTATGCAAATGAGCACTCACTTTTAGCTTGTCAGATTTGGCAATCAAAGCCCTAGAGAAGGTCTGGAGCTAAAAACGTTAATTATTGCATACACCAAGACTCCGCATGACATCTCAGAGAAGTCTCAAGGGATGGCACTCAGATACATAAACAGTCATGGCTTTGCAACAAGTATTATGATTTGTAATCATTAGTCAAATTCCATAGTGCACTAATACTGCCAAACACAACTTTAAAGTATGTCTTCGGGATAAAAACAATTGCTATTTATTTCTAAATTTTCCCCAAAACTCCCTATCACCCTGCTTCAGAAAAAAAAAAAAAACAAACAAAACAGCAGTTAACAATAGTGGCTTAAAGGTGGCATGAAACCCACGCATCTTCCTTTCAGAACAGAACGGTCGCAGCGTACGATACCTCACCTGATGCATCACGTACGATTCCGTACGCCTTCTCGGTGATTCCGAGTTCTCCAGTGCCTCATCGCATTTCTTAAACCTACACAGAACTCGTTCAAGATGAACAACTGCTCTGCTGCGCAAAGTTTCAAACAGTAAGGAAGAGACTCAAATCTACCTTGTAACTTGTAGAACGATTTAAAGATTATTTAAAATTGGGTTCAGAAGGGCCAATGGCAGTCTGAGTTTCACATTTTTAAGGCTCAATTCTTGCACAGATTTGTGTACACTATTTGCAGAGCTGTCCTGAAACCAAGGAAGCTTCATTCACCGTCTGGAAGCATGGCGTCAACAAGAAAGGAGTCATAATTTTTAGACAATAACCATTATAAAGGTTTCTGATGACAGAAGCACATGAGGTTTCCATGATTCCTTCAGCATTTTCATAAAACTATTTTCTCCTACGGAACTGACCGTCAATATATTTTGCAAGCAAGCAGGTCCAAGTGGTGACAGGTGCTTTGCAAAAATAAAAGCTAGTGCCTGCAAAAAGGCACGAAAACCAACTAAAACGCAGCTGGAAAGCGTATTCTGCTGTTGCCAAAGGAAAGCTGATCTTCTAAAATTCTGGGTGTCGTAGTTCAGCCCTGATCGGGACCAGACTACGCAGCCTTTCTTAGGCCCCACCCTCACTAAACAAAACCACAACACTGGGTTTCTGTTAGTCCTTGTAAGAACGACTTGACGTTTCTCAACACAGCTAAAAGACTGGCTCCTTTCTTCTGCCTTGCAACGCAAACCGTTTGTGTGTCTCGCTATGGGAATAACCGTTATTGAGAAAAGTCTTCGTTATAACACAAAACCTGACCACTCCTGTCCTGCACACGCGCACCTATGGAGCGTGTGATCACAAGCATCCTCAACCACTCATCATTTTCAATGGGCTGTTTCTCATAAAGTATCTATTTCTAGAAATGATGATACATTTTCCTGTCTATCTTGCATATCCAACTAGCAGTAAGATCATTTCCCTTCAAGTATTCTCAACTTTTTACAGGTTCCTAGGTTTGAACTTAAAGTATTACATTATACCTACATAATTAAAATGCCTAATATTTATTAATCTATCAGGGTAAGCAAATTGTCACCAACTTACATGAGAATTATTTTTCTCTTGTACTATTATACCTAAATTTTAAGCTGTTACTGGAAAAATATATACATTTATTAAATATACGCAGCCCAAATCAGCAAGACACACCTGCACTTCACTCATGAGCTCCGCCTTGACAAACACGCCTGGTGCCAAGATCAAGCAACACAACAAAACCACGAAAAGCTTAACTGAAAACATAGAACAGAGAGATAAATTTAAACGACTAACAAACAGTACACCCTGATAAGCTATACCTGCTAACGAAGTTCCAAAGAGCCAGCGCAGTCCTCTTACCCCCAGGGCACCTGCCACCTGGAAAACCCTAAATGGGCTTTATGGGGACAGCTGGAAAATGCTTGGACACCAGGGACAGTCATTACACTTCACAACAGTGGGGAACATCCAAGAGAAAAAGCAAAAATAAAACAAGCCACAAATCCCAGCAGTTCATACTCTTAAAATTTGAAATGGTACGTAGAATTAACAATATTTTATTCACACCTTTAGGTTACAGGATAAATCCACTCAAGCTTTTCACACCAACAATTTACTTCCAAGATGACAATAAAAAAGCTAAAAATAATCATTATAAAACCCTTACTCTATCATTAAATAAATAAATAAATCACATTTTAACAAATACTCCAGGAACTGATAATTGCAAGTTTTTAGATAGCTTTAAAATGCAGTTCTGCCACATACTAAGTTGGATAACTAAGGTTATTCAACTTCTGGCAGCAAGGCAGAATTGAGAATAATCTCAATTTTGTCACTAGCACGACATTTTCTGTCAGCTACTACAGATAGAAAGTACTTCTGACATCTTTCAGTATTTCTGTGTTTACTGCCAACAAGCCAAGAGCGCAGTTTTCCGTAACCGCTAAACAACTCCCCTACGTATTCTTACAGTGAAACTCAAACACAGTTCAGCTCAGAAGACTGGACACAGTTAAGACACTACAGCAAGACCATATGATACTAAAAAAAAAAAAAAAAAAAAAAAAAAAAAAAAAAAAAAAAGCTGAAATACATTTTCATACTGCAAATTTGAATTTTTTTAAATTTTACCTACTTACTAGAACAAGCACAGCATGCGTCACACTTGTATAATAAAGGTAATACTGTTCATTCCCACCAACCCTTGACTGACAGATTTTCCTATTATTTGGAAAGACATCATAGATTTTACTTCATTTTAACCACAGAACTACTAACAATATTTCAAAACACCGCTTACATATGCAGTGACATTTTTTTTTCCCCTTGTCAAATTTTCAGTAAAGCTGTTAAACTAAATTCCCAAGCAGCATAAAAGCAATGGAAAGAAATAAAATCATAAAACCTTCTGGTCACACAGAACCTCTCAGTGGGTGGGAGAGAAGGAAGGATGAGTGAGAGGGCAGGACCTTCATGAGAATTTTGCCTTGAGCAACTTCTACAGCTGGAGCACGTGTAGTCTGTAAGTACATACGTGAGATACTGTGTGCGGTACATATAGACACCACATAGATACACTCTACAAGGTCACTCTGACATCATTATTCAGATTTTTTCATTACGGTTTTTTTAGGTTAAATACTTTCAACAATAAACCTTGGGATAAACCTTACCTGTACAAAAATAATCAGGAAAGCAACACAAAAATGCAAAAATCAGACTTCCATGGGAGCTCAGAGACTCGGGAGAACATCATTCCCTTCCTTCTCTGCTTTTATGGCAAAGCACCACACATAACGATCAACATTTTCCATATGTCAGGATGATCACGTACAATAATTTAATCAAATCACCTCATATTTGGGGGGGGGGGTGGGGTATTATTAGTGAGTTTTTCCTGGTTTT
>WHYT01016927.1:223897-239001 GCA_009806455.1 Tetrax tetrax
TGTTTTTTTTTTTTTTTTTTTTTTTTTTTTTTTTTTTTTTTTTTTTTAAGTTGGCAATCAGAAAAAAGGACGTCTGCTGTGCTAGTCTTCTCTCAAGCTTCAGAAATGCTTTTTTTCTTGAACACAGTGAAGACGACCTATAAATAAGCTTAATGTGTTGTCACAACATCCAAATCAGCACTTTAAATTTTATTTGTCAACAAATTTGTGACAAGATTTCAGTGCAATGTACACACTCATCCATCCGTCTATTAAATCTTTACGGCGTGCCATTAAAAATATTTGCCACCATTGTTCCTGCAGACAGTCCAAGGCATACAGTAACCTGACAGATAAACACGTTACTATGGAAACTACCAAAATGAATGCCTGCTTTTCTAAACTTGGCCATAACCCCAAACTTTTATTACAGCATCCAAATGTTTCATTCAATTGCTTTATATGATCATAAAACACAGACCTTTTCTCTTCAAAAACAAGACACAAATTCATTATAGGATTTGAATCGATGAACATTCCTTTCTCCTGAGTTTTCTTCGAAATAGCGTTTTAATATTTTCTCCTGAATTTATGACAAATCTTTTTGAGAACATTGTTAATAACACAGAAACAAGAAACTGCATAAAAGCATTAGACACCAAAATAATGCTAAAGATTTGTCACCGCTTCCTGGAAATTTAAAACACACACTGACATTACAGAGTTGCATCAAAAGCATTATTCACGTTGCAAAGACAAGCCCTCGAAATGACAATTTCATCTCATTACTCACACACACTCATTTTAATTAATCACACTTCCTTTACCATTACTGTTCCAGTCACATGCTTCCCATTTTATTATTTAGAGAGAAATATTTTACTTCCCCACGCTCACTACATATTTTATTCTTAATCTGCACAGAAAACTGCCAACAACAACAGTCTTCAAAGACAGCTTTCCAAACAGAGCACACTGAATTTAACTAACACCTTTGAATTTGAAATTAAAGATTAGAGGGTTTTCTGCAGTCAAGTCCTTCTCCATTTCAAACTCCACTCGAACAAATGCACGAAAAGCCCTCTGACTCCAGGATGTGTTCTTCCCGACAAGACGCCTAGAGATGAATTTAGATCCTCTCTCTCTCTCTCTCAACTGCTGCACCAGGCACAAAAAAACCAAACACCCACCTGGCACAACAGAAACTTGGGGGATGACAGGATTCTCTACCAGTATTTGACATCACGGACGGAAGGCCATGCATCTAGCCAAACAGACCAAGAGAGATGAGGTCTTTCCATTTTTCAGAGTGATGTTCCTCCTCCTGTCAACAGGAACTTCAGGAGAGAAGCTGCACCTTTGACTACAACAGCTTTGCTGGTACACACCTCCTGGTTCCAGCCAGGCCAGGGAACTTCTAGTCATCCCACAGCATCTCACCGAAGCGATGATGGCCGTCTTATTAGACACGTTACCTCTCCTTGGTGGCAGCTGGCTTTATTATGATGTATGTAGGCAAATATCTTCAGCTTCAGTAACGCACACCGCTTGTGGATTCATTTCAAGATGTAAATCCCTTCTCTCAGCTTTTTAGGATTACGCACGGAATATTTGTTCAAAAGCACTTCATTTGTGTGTTTGAGGAACACGTCTTCCCAAGTTAATAAGAATGTATTTACAATCACAAAATTGCTGGAAGACAATAGAACCCATGAAGGGAAAGCTCCAGCATTTTTTTTTTTTTTAATTAAAAGGATCATGGCTTCAGCTTTTACATACCACGCCTTGTTCACAAGATTCCTTTAAATCTCACAGCTTGGAATTTCATAGCATTTCAGTACAGTGTAAAAATCTCCTTCACTGTAAGCTCGCTGTGCTGAGTAAACCAACTTCTGGTTTGTGCATTAAAAAAACAAACTTCTGCTTTTATTAAGACTGTTTCTTCAAGCAGACCTGAAAGCACGCTGTCCTGCCAGCTGTGAGCACTGTACCTTTCAGAAGAAACATCTGCTAGGAAAATGAGCTGGAAGGTGGTAGGGTATTTTCACAGTTCCCCCACGTGCCCCTGGTGAACAGGGACTGCCAAAAGGCCAGTGCTCATTTTCTTCCAAAGCAGGAAGTTTAAGCAACAAGTGTTGTTTCTTTCAACAGTGGCACAAAAATAGAAGCAAGTAAAGATGACTTGACTGAAAGCCAGCTCTAATCTAATCTAATGGACAGTCACCGCTTACAATTCAACATCTACCGTAGAGGTGTCATTATGAGTCATTTAGAATGCGGTAATTACAGCGGGAAAAGGCATGGGAAGTTTGCCTCTTTCACCTCTAAACACCCCCTTCCACATAAGCAGGATCTTTCCTCTCTAATGAATGACGAGGGTGATTAATTAAGTGACTTCCAATACTGGAATACCATGTCCCATTTAAATTTCTATTAGTGTATTGATTCTTCTTGTGTCTTTTTAATATCCTTGTGGAAATACTGTAATTATGTCGCTTTTTATGTTTACAGATAATCTGCATTCTAATTTAGAGGCATTCAGAGACTGACAAATACGCTACGAGTACGACAAAGGTGACAGTACCCACGCAGGCACTTTGCAGCAGAAAAGCAGCGCTGCGCTTCATTTCCATCCTAACAGCTCATGGCACTTACTGTTTAAAAAAAAACATTTCTAATTACTCCCCCAGAACACACATAGTTTCAGCAGAAATAAATGAAGACATTTTGCTAAATCTCCATAACAAAGTGAAAAATTACTCTGGATTTTATTTTATTTCCCACTCTGCATACTGACATGGCAATACATATGACTATCTAAGACCATTTAGGACATTGGAAAAACTGAAGAGTCAGACAAATTAACTTGGAATTTAGTGGACTGGAATATAAGTTTCATTCAAGAACAGACACTTATTTGCACAGTCTGTACAGCATTTCAAGTCTTTGATACAATAACACAAAACCCCATAAACTACATACTGTTACCAAATCCTCAATTATAACTGCCAATGAGAAAAAGTAGCTTTGTTGCAATTATTTATGCAAGCCTTTGTTTAGTGAATTAACAGCCCTCATCTACTAAACAATGTTTTCCTAAAACAATTTTTTTTTTTTTAATGAAAACATTCAGTGACTCTTGTTGACTGGCATTGTTGTGATTTACTCCATATGTCACCAAGCAGAGAAGAGGTACCAGTGAAGGACATGTTTTTAAACTCTGCAGTATTGTTTGATTATTTTTTTCCCCTTTTAAAAAAAAAAAACAATCAAAAACCTCAGTAGATTACATCTGCCTTTTCTCATTATGTTCTTTACGGCAGAAGCCTTTTAGAATTTCAGCAATCTCACAAAAAGAGGCACGCAACCAATTTCCAATAAAACTGTGCTAGTGTCCCCAGACGTTACGTGCACTTTCATCATTTTGCAAAAGGTGTTATCATCAAACAGAGTATGCATAGTATAGCAACAGGCAATATTTCTTTTACCTGGTTTAAAAGTAGAAATAGTGTTATATATTGAAGGTAACTTGTTTCTCAAAACTGAGAGCAATAAGAAGCAGAGCTGCTTTTAGAATTTCTGTGCAGAAACCTCATCGCTTTATAACAGGCACAGCACATAGAATTCAATAATTTCAATGTAAAAAGAAAAAAAAAGTCATTTCAAGTAGTCAAATGCAACAGAGTACTTAAAAATAGAAGTCCAATACCATGCTGACAAAAAAGTGTCCAAAAAGTGAATTCATACTTACATGCTCCAGATATTTTCATTTAAATTTGAGTGGTGGTGGCAGGAACATTTCTATATGGGTTTTTCTTAAAGTCTAGATTGACTTGAAAGTTGTTAATGTCCAAATAAAATTTATCATTCTAATATTTAATGTTTTTCTTTACAAAGTATCCAATTCCATAACAAAAAATGCAAGCAAGTAAAAAACATTTCACAAAACATAATTGATTTTGAGAAAATTCCAATGCATCCTTCAAAAACAATCTCTGATCACTTTTCTGTAGCTGACAGTATAGCTAAAATGGGTTCTTTCATTCACGATACGCCAGATTCTTGCCTAATATTTCTTTAAAAATACAATAATTCAATTATACAGGCGAAAAAAAAACCCCTATGATAATAAGCAATATTTAAAAAAATAAAATTTAAAAAATTATTTTTAATACCACTTAGCTATTTATATGATTGGCAGGTCCATGCAAAGTCTTCCAATCACATTTGGAGTAAGGACTGCCACATGACAAACCATCACCCAACAGTATTTTCATTTCAAGTTATTGCAAAGTTATCAACTCAACCGAACCATAACCCCAAAACGATTTTAAAGGGCTGACAATGATTTATCTTGCAGACAAAACCGAGGATCAGTGGTTTAATACACACATGTATCTATGAGAGGAAGGGCCTCAGACACAGTTTTTGTCTACTGCCAACAGTCCATGTTACAAAAGCAGGTGGACTAGTCAAATTCATTTTGTTCCAACCCTATTAGGAATTCAAAGTACCTTCTTCTTCCATCTGCTGACCCTAAACGCCTGAAGAAGAGGAAGGTAATTTACAAGGAAGAACACACACATATGTTTATGAAACATCCACTTCCTCTTCTTGTGAATTTCCTACAGATCGACACCCGTAACTGCGACGGGGAACCAACATCGCAGCTTCTCCAGGTCACTGTCCAGCTCACCGCAAGTCGAAACTCCTGCTTGTGTCTTTTGGGTGCACATCATCTGTCCTGTGGACCACTGCTCTGGGAATCAGCAAAAACCTGTCGCTTCTGTCAAGGTTCAGTTTTCATTAACCCCTCCTTTAGAAAATTACCCTGCTAAAAACATTCGGAGAATCTCTGCTCCGTCTGCATTTGAGATTTGACCCTCATGTTCCCATGTGGTAGAGAGAATCAAAGTATCTTTAAAAAACAATTGTTTAAGCAAGAGTTAAGAATTTAAAAGAAAGCTTACAACTGAGTATCACTCACAAGTGGAAAAGGAATCATAGAGCATCAATTCTCTTGCAGGTCAAATGATTTCTTATAAAAATGTTCTTAATATGCGTACCTCAGTTTTCTCTTCCACGTATTGGAGACATTTTATGAGTTTCATCGACAAAAACATACGAGATCCAGGCTTCGTTATGGCAAAGGTCAAACACTAAGATACGTGAAACAAATTCAGAAACCACTAAAGCACCACAGAAACTAAGTACTTCAGATGTCTGTTTGAACTGGAAAACTGATTTAGGAAGTACAGAGGAACATATGAGGCCAAATTCCTAAAAAAAAAAAAAGACCTTCAAAGCTAGCCGAGACCTGGCACTTACCCCTCAGAGCAGGCAGCAGAGACCTCTCCTTCTTGTCATCACATTTATTACACTCACTGAAGTACAGCAGTAAGAAGACGTCCACAAGCACCCACATGAGAGAAGTGGCCAGAACCACCTTGCAGTAAACAAATCTCCTCATCGCTTTGCTTGGTTTCTAGCTCAAACGCTGAGGAAAGGCAGCGGTCGCTGAGATGTGTCAGACTCCCACAGGAAAAATCCCAGACGGAAGCAAAGACAAGCATCCCACTGCAAGCAGAGAAAAGAAAGTCTGAATTATCTAACAAGTACAGACAGTCTGAACTGGAGGATTTATGGGAAAGCGTGGCGTGGAGATGTTTAGAGTATCTGTTTCTTTCCATACATGCAGGTACTTTGTTTTCTACCATCCTTCTATGAATTCCAACCATTCTGACTTGCATACATCATGGACAGTCCAGGTAACTTGCCTTCACTTAGAAACACATGCAACATACATACATATATATATATTATCTCCCGTTCATGCAATGTAGCAAATTTAATAAACACTACACAAACAGACAAGAAAGCAGCGCTAACAGATTCCACTCGACATTCATCATTTTACTGAACGCTAGACAGATACTAACACAAAGAAGAAAACTGAAATTTTACTTTTCCTCAAATCATGTGTTTATAATGCCATTTTAAATGTGGCCTCTGAACACGAAAAGCAAATTAACTTTTATCCTGCAGGAACATTTTGAGCACCACCTTACAACCACCAAAAACGCCTTGCGAAAGAATGCTGCAGTCACCCACCCACATTTAGGCTCCTGCCTGCAGGACGTTTGGTCAACAGAAGCTGAGCGTGAGGGCCTCCCTATCTACTCCGAAGGCAGGTTTGTACATTAGAGGACTATTTAAAACCTCACGCGTACCGTTATAAGCTGTGCTCCATGTCAAGATGGGGAGCTCTGCCTCGGCCATGTCCCGAGGGACATGGACCCATGTCTTGAGCTGCTGGGTCACTTCCCAAACGCCTAGAAGAGAACACAAGCAGAGGAAAGCCCTTATCACTTGGCTGTCTCTTCTAGAACGTAAAGGAGCTTCTTAGAATTCAAATAAGCTATCCTAAGTTTTGTCCACAGTTTAATCCTATCTTAATTAAAGCTAATTTCATACCTGACACACTCTTGGTTCTGAAAACCCCTCAGCTTTTCAACCCAGCGGTATCTCAGCTGGTAACTTTCCCAGTTTAACTCGCTCCTGGATGGCTTCCGTCACACATCACCGCGCTCTTGCCGCGCGACCTCACCCTGCCCCATCGCCTTCCAGTAAACTGGAAACAGGTTGCTTCCGTTTTAAATAGTTCCTAAATATAAGACATTTCCATTACTTTTTATTTACGGTTCAGTTGACCCAATGAGAAGGAGTGATTTAAATACAGCTTTTTAAGTTATCCTCGAAGGGCTGTTTTACTCTGTAATCATTAATAAAGTTTTCCAGCTGTCTTAAATACAAACACAGGCAATGGCTCTTCTACTTGCTGAAGAGAGTTACAGCCAGTCGATTCAAAATTTCCAGGGCTCAGGAATACGTGTTTCGGGTCAGCACAATTCATTTTCGTGCTAGTCAACAGGAACAGTTTAATTATAGGAAAAAAATTACAAAAAAAAAAAAAAAAAAAAATCAGATGCAAAGGTTTACACCAAGAACTAGATACAACGGCTGCTAACCCCAAAACCAAACAAAAATAAAACAGCAGCATGACTTTGGCTGCCTCTCCGAGGTTTCTTAGCAGTAAATAGCACTCAGCTTTTTCAGACGCCCAGGCAGCATCCTCAGCGCTCTTCTCCAGCTTTTTTTCATCCTCAGCGCTCTCCTCCACCTTTTTTCCCCTCCAACCCCAGCCTCCTTTTCCGAGAAGTTGACTTTTTGGCCACCTTTCAGCCACCACTTGTAAGAATAAAGCTAATTTTAAAACATTATCTAGCAGCAACAGAGCAAGGGAAATTCCTGCCCCAAAAACCTGCAGTTTGGCAGTGTTACAGGCAATAAAGGTTTTATAATAGAAAACAGTATGCAAATTTAGAAATCATCTGCATTGCCAGCTTTTCCTAAAACCGCCGCGACAAAATGCTGTGGGAAGGGAACACGATGGAGGTAGCGAAACGCGGGCAGAATTAAAGACAGCTGCAAAACCTCGGCTGGCCTTCCTCTGCTCTGCCCGCCTTCCCTGGGTGCCCGCGGCAGATGGGATGGGGTAAAGCGAAGCAGTTGTTCAGTATTTCTTCTCGTCACTCACCACGAGGCCCCGTGCCCTATTTATTTCATACCAGGCAAGCCATGCGCGGAATGAGCAATATTTCATTTTCTCGGGGGCTCAAAGCCATGGCTTTCACCGCTGCTCTACCCACTTGCCTCAAAAGCTTTTCGTTCACTTTCAATACATCTCTACCACATAAAAAAAAAAAATATCATCCTCTCTGTAGAAACAATGGGAGCACAGACTGAGGCCAAGACTGAAAGGCATTCACCGGTTTTGCTCCCCGGGGATGTTCCTGGAGTCACCCCCTTCGACGTTTGACGCGCAGCCCACATTAGTGCATCGATCCAACAAAAGCCCCAATTCTTGAGCCAGTATTTCCCTAGCAGCGCTGAAGAGGGACCAGTCCTTGGGTCTCGCGTGCCTGGATCCCTCAAAGCCACCCATCCCCTCCAACACTGCTCTAGCAGCATCAGCATCCACCACACGAGAGCCAGCTCCAGCCTGGCTTGTGACTTCATGGACTAAAAGTATTAAAACTGCAAATATACCACACATAAAAATTTCATCTCAGGTGTTAACCGAAAGCTTCTAGCCAGAGTAACACCTTTCTGGAGCACTGAATGTGGCTTTTTGTAACAAGCCCGTTGATCACCTCGACCCCAGCTCCTCTAAGGAGCCACCCACCTGTTTCACAGACCAGTGGTTTCCCCCAGCTGCTTCTTGTCTTCATACTTTATTGGTGAAACCTGGGGCAATTTCAGGCTCTGTTGCAGACTTAGGAGATGTAAACTGCAGCAACATGGGTGTGGGGGTCAGAGGGGTAAATCCAACACAGCAGCGCTTCAACCACAACACACAAAAACTATGTTGAAAACAAACTTAGTAGAATTTTATCTCCACACATTTTCAAATGGCCAGTTTCTGTAAATCTGTATGAGCACATCCCTGGATGGCCCCTTAATCTCTTGCCACTGTTAAGACTCACTATGAATTAAGCATCCTAATCCTTGAGTGAGACAGAAATAAACTGTTTACAAAGGTTCCTCCAAAGAAAATCAGAAGAACTGCCCAATTTATCACTCAGCACTTTTACTGATTTAATACAGGAGCACAGTTAGAGTCTTAGAGTCCATCTACATCCTAAAACTGTGAATACATCTTCCGAGTTAAGATCAATGCTCCTCTCCCCTCAATCTGATCTCCCAAACCCGTGAGACCGCAACCTGTGCGAAGCAGCTAGCGTTGGCCATCTGTACTCCCAGGAACACCAACGCTGACCAGTGACATCCAGGTGCTCAGATAAGAAAGGATACAAACTGCAAATTATTATTATGAAAGCATAGTTTCAAAACAAAACAGTCAATTTCTTAAGGAATGAAATCTAAAACAGAGCTGAATATCATTTTTCAAGTCAACGTTGATCTTAACGTTAGCTGTAAAAGCTTAACGAAGTGCTAGAGGAGCCAGGGCCCGATAAAAACGCAGCTTAATCTACCGGGTGCTATAGGAAGACACACAGGACGTGAGGAGGAACGCTACACCTCCTTCCTTTGCCAGATGTGGCCACATCTGCATGCATCCACAGTGTGCTGCGGTGCAGCATCAGACAGAGGTTGCCTAGCAACCGGGGGGGGGGGGGGGGGGTCCCCTGGGTACCAGGCTCTGCCAAAAAGCCCCCAGAGCTGCCCAGCCGCTCGCCACGTTCCCATCGGGTGCAGCATGGGTGACGCCAGCCTGGCTCCCCAGACGGCCGGAGGTTTGGGGCTTGCTCTCAGGGAGCAGAGGGGATTTGTTTCCTCTGCTGGCAGGTGCTTTCCAGCTCCCCCAGCCTCCCTGGGAGCAAGAGCCCGCGGCGCCCACAGCTGCGTGGGACCAGCCAGCAGCAGAGGGGATGCACTGGGCTGTACCTAGCCGCACAACCTCACACCCAGGTTCTAACACCCAAGTTTTGCTGGGCGCTAGAAGAGCCTGAACTGACAGGATGACGACAGCAGCGCAGGAACAGAAACACAGCCCAGCGATACCTGTGCTGCCGCTACCGTGGTTTGCGTTCTCGGAGAACGGGAGCTGCATTTCCAAATCCCGTCACAGTTACTTCTGCGGGGAGGTAGCACACCTCACGGGCGCAATGCTTCACAGCTGAAAAGCCGAATCAAAACCACCTGCCTGATGATCTGTTCTGTGTGCTGGTTTTTTATAGTACAGGTTTGATTAAACACCGCTGTACACAGCTGCACATTTCCACGGAGACTATTTCCCCAATACCTCTGCACAGCACCAAACTACAAACAGAACTCCTCCTCCTCTCCTCCTTTACATCCCTCCAAAATAACAGTACTGTGGGGGAAAAAATAGGCTACTGGGGGGAAGGGGGCAGAAAACCGCCCTGGTTGACCTTTTGGGGTACACATCCATTACTGTAGAGAGCCTTCAGACGGCAGGCGCATCAGAAAGATGAGTAAGAGGATGGAGTTACATTACTGCTACGACTCCAGCAGCAATTTCCTGCCTTTTCGTTATTTAATGGAAGCAGGCTGCATTTTCTCCTGAATCTGTTATTTGTCACGCAGACCGTTCTTCTAACATATGCGACTTAACACCTCAGCCAGCACTGAAATTTATCCCGTTTGACATCTCTATATGTTAGCAAGCATCTCATTTCCCAGCCTTTCACATGTTCCTCTCTTGCATACTTGAAAGGATTGAGGCTCAAGGCAAAGAAATAGAAACCTCAGTATGGCCACAGACACCGTTACGACACTGGCCACGGGAGTACTAGATAGGAGAATATCACTTTATGAAGCGGTTAATTCAGACTATTAAATTGCTGCTGTGGATAAACCCTTGTTATAATGCAACGTTTGACACTCAAGTGATGTACATATTACTGAGCACTGAGTGCGGGATAGTAACAGAATACCTAATTTTTTTTTAAAAAAAAAAATGAATGCAACTCAGTAGCGGGAGCGTCCATAAAGCCCTCTGGTACAGCGGCGTTTCAGAACTGATCTCCAGCACACATCTACTGTCGGAGCCATTTGGACCCGACTCCTGCAAAAGATGGGTAGGTGAGCTGCAGAGCAATCAGAAAGCAGCTTGCTGGAAGAAACTCCCGAGCAGAAATAGGAGCGACCACAAATGGCTTTTTCAGACCTCGGGAAGGCAGACCGGAGCTCAGCTCAGCTGAAGTCTAAGGTTTCCAGCCTTCACCTCCAATAAATCAAAGGATGAATGCGACTGCTTCTCGTAGCTTTCCTGTGATTCAGTGAAGCTGCAGGAGTAAAACCAGACAACAGCAATATTCAAGCAGCACTCGCAGAAAGATTTGGCGTTATTATTTTTATCAGTGTGTGCTGCAGCGTCAGAGCCCAGCGCAGGCAGTACTGCACCGAATGGCCATTAGCCAGCCTGAACTGACAGAACCCAGTTAACACGTAACGGCATCCGTGGCATCAAGGAACAGGATCTAACAAGCTGAAGTCCGCTGCTTAAGCTTTGGGTAAAATGTGCTGCATTGCATTCTAAATTAAATTTAATCAAAGTCGCTACAAGGGCAATTACCATTAAAAGCCAGAAGAGGTAAGCTCCCTTTAAAAACTATGAAGGTTTGCAAGCCTAATTCTAAAATAAAGACATTTAAAATGTATTTTGGTTACAAAAATCTTATTACCAGACTGAACTAACCAAACCTTAATATACACTACACTCTCCAAAAAACATGAATTGTCATTTAATACCATAGCAGTTTATTAATTATGTACAGCTATCTGCAGAACTTAAAATGCTAGAACTGTCGATCTCCCAGATCAATACAGGAAGCTCTTTCACATTTAGTAAGAAGAAATAAATAAATAAAGTCAGGTATCTCTAGTTAGTTACCCAGTGTTTTGTGTTTTAAGAATTACTTTCTCCTCCTCTCTCTTTTCCCAAAATAGGCTGCTTGACATTTAAAAATAGACCTATTCTTCATTTTAAAATGCATTTCCGTGACTCAGAAATTAAAGTGGAAAAGACTTATTAATTCATCTAACCAAACTTCTTTGTAATGAAAGCCTACCCTTTATCGTGCGCTGCTTTGTTCAGACTAGAGTCAGGCAATGACTAGCACCAGTTGCTCCCAGAACTGGTACCTCAAAGCACCACATCCCCAATATCCAGGCAAGAAAAGCTTTTTGTGTTCAGAGCCACCTCACTGTAAGGCACGTAGCTTGCAAACTACGTCAGATTTGTGAAGAATTCATCTGGATTTACTCCATCCTTTAAAGTGCATGCCTTCAGATACGACCCTTGTACTAAACCCAGCTGTTTCTGCCAATGTGTTGGCACAAAGTATCAAAAAGATAAAGACAACTAAAAAAGAAAAAAAATCAAACAAAAAACCAACCAAACAAACCAACCCCCCTCCTCTAAATGAATATGGGCATAAACTCAATACCCAAATATCAGAAGACAATCCCAGGTGCCATAATGCACTGGAAGCTCAGAGAAGAAATGCAAAGTCCTCCTTTCATTCGTTTA
Organism: Tetrax tetrax; assembly: GCA_009806455.1. NCBI lineage: Eukaryota > Metazoa > Chordata > Aves > Otidiformes > Otididae > Tetrax > Tetrax tetrax. Next base: position 235,956 of record WHYT01016927.1, read on the forward strand.
TCCACATCCTTCCCCCAAAGCACATCCCATCCAGTAAGAGATACAAACAAACCAGAAGACTCTGGTTCCCAACCTCATGGGTTTCTCCTTGCCTTGGTAGCCAGACCTGGCATCTCCCCTTTCCCTAACCTCCACCGACCACCCCACCAGGTGACAGGCAGGCATCCCCCTTGCAAGCTGCTGCACGACCTCGTCACAGCTAATTAGCAGATTAACCTGACTATATTTATTCTGTTTTCAGATGGTGGGTGCTCTTCCCACACACCAGCGAAACTAAAAAGTAACGAGCACTTCAGCAGCATTGACGACTTGACAGATACCACCCAGGACCAATTTTCCAGCTCTTCAAACAAGAAGAAAACGGTGGAGCAAGTCAGGCCACGGGAAAAGCTATGGGACAAGTATCTGAAGAAGAACACAGCCCAAGTACCAGAGGATTTCCCCACGAACCTTTTAACTAACACGTGGCTTGCCAGCACGGACGCCACGCACCCCACGGAGACAGGGGACCAGCTGCCCAGCCACCCCAACACACTTGTCATCAGCATGACACCGTAAGCCCCCAAAAAGGGCAGGGACCTTCTGGGTGTACGCCCGCCCGCGTGCGGGTCAAGGCCATGGCACAAGCCGGCGCTCAGCACCGCGCAGTCCCAGGGCAGAAGTGTCGGAGCACGGAGCTCAGCAGTACTCGCCGGCTCCAACCTGAAAGCAGTTACGCAAACAGCAAGCGTTGCGGCTCACATCAGCTGGGAGGACCTACCCACCAAGCAACACCTGCGGCCGCATCCAGGGAAAACATGTCCTACACCTATTTTTGAAGAGAGGGACCTGTTGATCCTTTTTTTCTACGTACCAAGACCAAGCAAACTCATTTATAAGCCTGTTGTCACATCACGCTTACCCTGACTTAAAACTGATCATCACAGAAGTAGGAGAACATGCACTATCCTTTTTTTTTTTTTTTCCAATTCATTTCCAAGTTTTTGAAGAAAGCAGGTTTGTTAAAGTGCACAGCTCTCCCTATACTGGGTTTACAAAAACCAAACCGTATTTTCCTGTCTTGATAAAAGCAATGTACAGCCAAATGGAGCTCAGTTCTCCCATATTTTCAGAAGCATTCTCCTGAATTCACTTGCTAATGTGCAAAAGCCACAAGGATCATGTCTTGCAGAGAAAAAGGTTTCCTCATTTCCTGTTTCCAAACAATTCTTCTTTTCTTCTTGGATTTTAACTTTTCTGTCCTCTGGCAGCGGAGTTAGGCAGTTCTCTAACTGTATTTTGCCTCAACCCAAAGAAGTGCACATCACATTGCAAGGAAAGTAACACAACTCGATTCTGCATGTTCCCAAAAATAAACTGGTCATGAGCTTCTGCTATGGCTGATAAAGAATGTTTTTACAACTTGTTCTCCCCTAGAAACAGGGTTCCTGCGGGTATGGATGGTGGGAGCAGGGATGTCACCCCTCTTTTTCATGAAAGTTCAGGGGAAAAAAAAAAAAAAAAAAAAAAAATCACAGATTTTTCTAGGGTAGGTGGGAGGCAGGTGTTAACAGGCACAAATCCCAGAACCACATAGGCTTAAGTCCTCCCCTACAGTCCCATTTGTGCCTGAAAGGCGCAGTTGTTTACACTCATATTTTCTCAAAGCTCATCCGCAGTCAAACAGGCGACGGCGAGTCTGGCTTTCCATCCTATTCCACCAGCATCAGCATCTCCTGATAGCGCACACTCGTCTTCAGGAGCTCACAGGCACTAATCACTCGTGTACCAACACAAAGATAGGAAGACAGAGCACATTTTATTTCCTAGAATACTGCTTCAGTGGAGAAATCACCTCTAAATCTCTGAAAACTAATCCCAGGGGAATACAAATTTATGCCACATTCATACTCTTGACGTAACGCCGTCCAAAACCACTTTTCATAAACAACAACAAAATCCTAAAGCGTTTGTAGTAACAGGCCATCTAAAAAAGATAAAGTACCACTTTTGAAGTTATACCATACCCCATTAGCCTTAGCACCTTTGCATGGCTTTACCGACAAACACGGACCGTCCAGACCCCTGGTAATCAGATGTGCCGTCAACCAAGGGCACAACAGAGGAAAATTTAAAAAGACTACTTGAAAAACAACGCAAGCTTTCAGGCCTTACCTCTTTCCTCAAAGTCCAGTAGCCACCAACCAGATAAAGCAATCTCTGCCCCTGGCTTCCCTCTGCATAGTTGTAAGCACGTCTTAATCTCTCATTAATCTTTTCTCTATTTCCAGTCACCCAGGAGCACACAAACGACTATTCACCCCATTCTCATTTTGCAGCAAAGAACAGTATCAGCTCTACCAGTCTTTTTTTTTTTCTTTACTATTTCAGATTGATGAAATTTCTTATCAAAACCTGTAAAATAAACTTTTATTTTCTGTAAGCTCAGAAGAAGTTTTTACCTGATTCTCGGGAAAGCAGCTGGCATCCTAACTACATAATGTTCCGAAGAAAGACCCTACCTTCAGAAAGGTGTGCCGAATCTCATTTACACCGGGTTTTGGCTGTTTTCACCCCCGTGAAACGAACAGAAGCGGCCGGCCGAATGCAAACGGTGCATCCTGCGCTGCTGGGAGCGGAGAGACAGGGCAGGGAAATCGGGAACAAACCAGACTGGGGGACTTCCAGCGAGCTTCGAAACCTACGGCTGGGATTTACAGCCCAAAGCGTTACTCCATCTCTGCCGCAAACATACTCTATCTGTACTCTTCCAGTGCCGCTCGCATCTTCGCTCGCCCCCTCGAAAAGCGGAGACAGTATCAGGAGAGAAAGCTGCGTGCCAGGACTGGGATGGAACCAGTTTGGCACCGCTGCCTCCAGCCCTGCTTAAAAACCTCCCCACCGCGTAAAATCCACCTGGCCCGGGCAGGGGAGGCGGCGGGGCCGGGATGGGGAGCAGCTCTGTCCACCGCACCGCTCCCCGGTACCGGCCCCGGGGAGGGCGGCTCGCCCGCGGACCCTCCGCCAACACCGCGCACCCACAGCCGACCGGGGGGGGGGGGGGGGG
>WHYT01016927.1:239021-257043 GCA_009806455.1 Tetrax tetrax
GGAGGGCAGGAGGGTCTCGGTCTCCCCCCCGCCACGTCCGGCCACTGCCCCGCCGGTGCGTTCCCCGTTAGGCCGGTAACCGGTTGGTTACCAATGGATGGGAGCGTGGAGAAAACGGGGCGGGGAACACGAGAGTAAGAGCAATCCCTCGATGATCGTAGCTCATGAAAAGTGTTTATGCTCCAGGTCAGTCACGGGTGATGCGGCTGGCAGAAAGCGATGAAACCGGGCTGATTTGCACCCAAACCCAGCGCCGCCCCTTCGTTCCACTGAGCTCTCGGTGGGGTGTTGTGAGGGGCAGCTGCCTGCTCCCCGCTGCCAGCCAAAGCCTTGAGCCGAGCCAGCCTTTTGACAGTTTATTAAAAATGACACTTTTTCACGCTTTCTCCAGTTCCCCGGTAGCGGGGGGAAGCACGCGTGCTGCACTTTCTGCAGGAGTGACCAGGCGTCGAGCCGCTCCGACCCTCTGGTCCCAGCCCTCCTTACCAAATCCTGCAGGAGAACCTGTGGTAAGTTACGTTTACATGTCAAAATGTCATGTTTCTCCACTTAAAAATAAACAACTCAACTACTTGTTGTTGAAACATGTGCCCTGAAGCAGATGTGTTTCAGCATTCTTCAAGTAAAATTCCACGGAAGCTTCTGCCGCCTTGCCCAAAGACTCTTTATATCCCAGCAGTGCATGTACAGTCCGGATATTTTTTCAGAACATCACCCACAGATCTCAGAGGCCCTACTTCTTGTCTCAAAAGTGGCAATACATTTTCCACGTTGGCTGGAATTTTATTACTTTCATGAGGGAAACCTCACTCATTAGAAAAGGAAAGCAGAAGAAAAAAGCTATCCATCCCCGTTATGTGAGCAGCCAGGTAAGGACCATGTAGCTGTCAACACATTTTTCTCAGCGGGATAAAAGGTCCCGGGAGTTCTGTATTTTGATCCCGCGGGTCGATGTCAGTGCGCTCCTCTCTCCTCCTCCTGCCTATGTGTGACCAGAGTTGGCAGCAAAGTGATGAAGTCCTGACTTACAACATTCTCTTGTCAGTTGTCCAGCGTCTTTTTTTGACGCTGAAAACTAACTGCGTAAACTAGCTGCTTTGACACGAGGATGAGAAACTTCTTGGCATGTTGTATTTCTTGCTCCCCTTACAAAATAATTAATAAAAGCATTTTTCAGTGCGCTCTAAAATAACATTGAAATAAATTATTTGATGGCCCTTGTTTCTCTTCTCAAAACTTAACCAAAACATTGCTCAGAATTTTTTGACATCTCTTTGGGGTACAAAGGCTGTGCAGTGTATACGATAATGTACACTGTAAAATATTAAATGGTTCCTAAAGTCGACTCGATATAAGCAAAGCAGAGAACTCAGCCTGGTGCAAGACGGGAAATCCACAGTTACGTGTTTCACTGGGGGTGAGCAAGTCGATTCCTCTGCATTGCAGCTTTCTTATCTCTAACCTCGCACGGGCGTTGTAAGCATTAATTGCTTCCTGGAAAGGATGTTAAGATGCAGAAGTGGATGTTGCCTGCACAAGTGCAGAGTATGCTTTCTCTGTTCGTTTTTGCTAGTGAGAGTAGTGTGTTTGTTCCGAGTAAAAGTGGGCTGCCATGGTAGAAGAAAATAACAATCCACAGGAGTTTACCCTTAAAATGATACTCTCCTTCAAAAGTAATAAATACGAAATAAACAGCCAAATTCAGTGAGTGCCTTATTCCTTCAGTCCTAACGTCATGTTAGATTCTGGGCACGCCACCTGTTTGGAAGAGCACTTTAAAAATACCTCAGAGCGTGGAAGGACTTTTTTTTTCACCACCCGACTAGTAACCATGCACTGTCATCGAGCAGAAACATTCACTTCTCAGCATCGTTTTCCTTTTAGTTTGTATAACAGACAACTGCTGTCTTTGTTTGTGAAAACAACAAACCTCCAAATGGTGCTGCGGTACTTACTTTCAACAAGCTCCTGGCAGCGCACCTGCACAGATCTTTAAACTAGCATGTAAAAGATATTTTCCATGTCAATTTTTTTCATTCTTCATTTTTCCCTAGTTGTTCAGAACTAGATTCTTCTGTAACAGCGGTTATTTCTGTGTGCGTACCAACACTTCGGTCTCTGGCACTGCCTTTTCCCAACGTTGAAGATGTTGATCGTTCACAATTCCGGATTATTTCAGTCGTGCGTATCCAGCAATGCTGCTTCAGTTGTGCCGGTGGTTCTGCAGTAACCTATCTGCTTTGTCTGCTCTTATTTTCTGGTTTTCTTATCCTTTAATACATCGTGCCCAAATAATACATAAGGCCAAGGAAAGGCTGCTTTCTCCAAGCTTAGATTGTGGCATTACGTAGTATTAGTGCCCTTTTTAGAATTAACATATTCCTGACAATTTTAGAGTGCAAAATTAAGCCACGCAGGTACAAGAATGAATAAAACACGGAAGGGTAGGTATACAAACTTTAAATGTAGGGCTTGTGTAACAGCGTGGTGTTTGCACCGAGGCATCTGCTTTGTAACTTACGTGGGTGGGCCACGTGCTGGTAACCGTGAACGGAATCCCATTTTTCAGGAAAAAATTCCATAATACCTAATGCGTGACGGAAAAGGGCACGCAAGAGAAAAGTGGACATATTTGATTGAATCAAAGGCAGTGATCTGGCGTGGATGCTTGGAAAACAGTGCAGGAAATAGTGAAAATAGAAAATAACTCTTCTCTCAGCAATCTGCGTTTCCAGCAGTTAGCAGTGTGGAGTTTCCAGTGTGGGGGCTGCACTCGGCCCATCGCGTTTAACATCTATTTGTAGATCTGTGAATTCCTCTTAACATCTATTTTAATCTTTCTTGACTTTTGAAGTCAAGCTTGAGCCACAGAGTTCCGAGATTAACTATACACTTTGTGTACGAGTACCTCGCCTTCCCCACATCAGCTGTGTACTTGCTGCTTGATATTCTTACGGGGTGGTCTTCCATTTCTGTGTTCTGAGAAGTGGTGGACAATTATTTTGAATATGCTTTTTAATGACATCTGTGATTTCACGGGCTTCAGTCTTTCTCCTCCTTTAGCCTTTACAAGCAGAAGAAAAGTCCGGGTCATTTCAGCGTCCCGTATACAAAAGCCACTGCCCATCACCGCTCATCCTCATCTTTCCCTATGCCTTTTTGTGGAGTTTTTTCCTATTAGAACTCCCAAATTCATAGGAATATAGAGCATCCCTTTGCTTTCCAGATACATATCCCAGTCAGACCAGTTGTCAGTGGGTTGATTGTGTGACCTGCCAGAGTTCACGTCTGCCAGGCTTTTACAGGCTGGAATTGAATAGCGCTTAGATAAAACCAGTGCCCTTTCTGGACAAGTGCTTTCAAATATTGTGTTGCATTATTTAAAATGTATATATTGTTGTGCCAAAAATTGTATTCCTAGCTCTACTGCAATATCTACCGTGACCTTCTAACCAATCTGTCATGCCAGAAGGTAACCTTTTTTTTTTTTCTGGCAGGTGAGGTTGGAGGAAAAAAAAATGTGTATGTTTATTTCCTAGAACAGATCCTTTGACTTGTGTATGATCTTATGCAGAAAACAAAGCTGAAGGAGGAAGCCAATTTGTTTTCATCTGAATTTTACATCAATAATTACACGAAGTATAGAACCCTTTCCTACCACCTAATAGAAATAAAACGGGCTGATAGATAACAGACTGGCAGTTATTGCGTGTATACTGCCTTTCAGTGAAATTCATCTATTATTTTGGGGGTAATGGCAGCCTATGCTGTTCTACTTGCTCAGCGTTATTGCTTTTGCTATATTACCTTTTCAAATGCGGAACCACAGGTAAACCAAATGTAGCTATTCATCAACCCCATGAGGTATCGCGTAAAACGTTAAAGCCATCCCAGCTAACGCATCGGTTAATCCTGTACCTCCTCTGATGGAGGCTCCTGTACCGCTACGCAGCCCGGTTTTACCGTTTGAAAAGAAATTGGATAACCTTCGAGATAAATTTTCCTGCCCTGTATGAGAAGGTTGAAATACCCTTGCATTTAAATACTTTATGTCCTGTACTCCCTTTATGCCTTGAACACAAATCTGAGAGCTTTTTTAAAGCAGGGTGTGACACTCAGTCCGCTCATCTGATATAGTGGGTGTGTGTCATGATGAGTTACATACATTTGGCAGGAGTTCAGGTACTTCAGACTTTAGCTTCTTCAAGACTCTTAGACAAATGTCATCTGGGCTTTGTGACTTAATTTCCTTTTTCCTTGCAAGTCTTAGTAACTGCCTGTGTCTTGCCTTCCTTATTTCTAAAGGGTAAACCTTGGGCTGCTCCTTGCTGGTCCAGTCTTTCTGGAGTCACTTACCTCTGTGTCTGTTTTCTGAATTAAATAGAATGTATTTCTCTGGTAGAAGTCAAGTAAGGGTGTTAGCATTAATACTACTCCATGTTTTGCTCCTTTCTTAGATGCATCAGTCTGCTTGAAATTTAGAAAGGTAAGTAAGATCACTCAAGCTGGAAAATGTATAGAACTGAGTCTAAACCTTTCCACTGAGTTGAGTCTCTCTCTCTACAGCTACGGACCCCGAAGGAATCCCAAATCTCAGTGAGCTCTGTTTCAGGTCCAGCGACAGGCGGTGAGGAATACCCCGAGGTCTGTGTTACCTCCGTGAGCCAAGCTGTGTTGGAGATGGTAGAGAGCATTTCTTCCCCTGGTTCCTCTGCGCACGACCTTTGGCTATGTGCGTACTGGAACTGGCACTCGGATCTCTGCTTGGTACCAGTTAGTGATTGTAAAAATGGTGAGGATGGTGATGCAAAGCACTTGTGATGGAAGAAAATATTGGGGGAAACCCCTTTTTGCTCTGAATTCAAAACACTGTTGTCCAGATGCATTACCAGAGAATTAACTTTGTCGTCAACCTATTTCTTCATGTTTGATAAAATTTCTTTTCAGAAATAAAGGATTTATAGCTTACTTTCCCTCCATGCACATTATCATTTATATAACTGACAGCTTCAGTTGTTAAAAGCAGTACATGAGGTTTTTTCCAATAAAGGGCTCACATCTTTCTGACATTTATTACAAGTTTATTACTGCTATACCCTTCTCAGTGAAGCTGTTTCACTCGTGGTGGGAGTGTCTGAAGTAGAGATTTTTCATTACCTGAGTCTTACCATTAATTTTAGGCCAGAAGTAGTTTCATTTTGACTGCTTGTTAGAAACAGGAAGGGCATAGAAACACATGAAGTCAATTAAGCTAAGAAAACTCATTTGCGATAGAAAGGGAACGTTAAGGTACATTTTTTTTTTCCCCAGGTGATGTGTTTACCTTTTCAGAGTAGAGAGAAGATGGGTTAGTCACTTTCTTGATTTATTTAGAATAAAAATCACCTCCTAGAAGATTGAGTGAGCTGGTTATGTTATATAGAATTTTTTTACTTCTGCATCACCATCATGGTGATTGCATTAAGACAGCAGAATCCTTAACCGAATGCTTAATTGAGAAGCATCCTTTGTCCCAGATAGATAGTAAATCAGATTCCAAAGAGCATTTCCCTCTCTGCACACTTCTGTTGGGGGCCCACGGTTGCAATCCTAGCCCCTTAGATCGTGGAGCTGAGCTAGTTTATCATTTTTTCCTTTATGCAGGACGGGATCTGGTCCTCTATCTAGAAGTGCATCACATTTCCGTATTTGTAACATTTGCTTTTGCTTCTTGGTAGCGTTTTGGGTGTCAGATAAAGATCTGCCGCCTTGCCAAACCTCAGTCAAATTTTGATCACGTCTACTCTAATAATTTCTCTACCTTATTCTTAGTAAAACTTACGTAATAAATGAAGACATCATTTTAGTAAAAGTGAATACCATTTACCTTTCCCCTTCAAATGATCTCCTTTTTCAAAAATTAAAACGTCCGTTACTAGCATTATCCTATCAATTGTTTGGGGTTTTTTTCCCTTAATCTGTGCTTCCAATCTCCCTCTGCACGAAGGGCAAATTTTACTTCAAAATCCTGTGTAGAAACAATGCCTTATGAATATTGGAGGTTGTATAGCTTTCTTATTAGAAATAAAGTGTCTTGAATTCACACTGTAAAACTGCCTCTGGGATTTCAGCACATGTTCTCTTGGAGACCTTGGAGGCGTTGATCAGAGAGATTACCGTCTCTTTGGTCTCAGCTCAGAGGAAAAATAATGTTTTACAAACTCATTTAGAGTTCTTGAAACTAAAGAACTTAGGAATGGCAGTCTTGAATGGAAAACATGAGAAGCCAAGAGGAGTTTGATCTAGTTGCATGCAGGTCATGCTTGAAACAACTCACAAACCACAGGAGAAATAATTCAGAGAGGGAAAAGGAAGGCTGGCAAACCCGGAAAACTGAGCATTGATTGGAGGCAGGCTTGGGATCCGGCTATCCGCAGCATCACCTTACCTTCTTTCTGGCCCAATTAATACTTAATGATTCTGTACAAAGCGATAGGGCTTTAAGAGGATGGACTGAGAGAAGTTTCCTTCCTGCCTCGTTAGGCAGCAGCCTCCCCAGCTCCCATGGGAAACGGGAGCTGCAGGTTGGAGTTCTCTTGGGCGCAGGGGGAAATTAAATCCCAGTCCTGACATCCTGTGTGGGCACTGCGGCCACCGAACTGGGACAGTGCCAGTGGCACCTCCTCGCCCTGCCAAAGGCACATCAGCAAATATTTAGTGAAACTCGCAGCAAATTCTCCGCATAAGCCTGTTAGTATGTGCTAAACGTCGTATTCTTAACTTCCAGACTAATATTCATGGCATGTGAGTTGAGAAAACTGCAGCGATATTTTAATCAGAATTATTCACCTGAAGTAGCTGTTAGATATTTATGGCATTAATTCAAGCTTAATGGCTCTCTGCCTAGGGAAATCTTTCATTTTAATAACGCATAGATCACATCCAAGGGTGACCTCACTCATATTTGGAAAACAGGTATTCTATATACAGTGTTTTCAGGGGCTTAGTTTTGCTTCTGTCAGTAACAGCTGCCACATTTTAAATGAGACATCACATTTTCATGTGTATGATAACAGCCAACAATCTTTTTGGCACAAAAATAAACCACAAATGTTCTCACTTCCCAATAAACGAACAGTCATTACCCATTGTGGTGTAAACTTGGTGTCTCACCGCACATTTGATTGACTCTGTGTAAATGCAGAGGGATTTGGCCTTGGGACCTACAACAATAGCAGAAATATCACTTGGAAAGAAATGAAGTGTGCTATAAAATGAGAAACCAGATTCCCTTTGTGAGTACTCTTCCCAAATGGTTTCCTGAGGCGTTACCCAAATGTCATTTATATTGCCTGCAGAAATTCCCGTGTAAAAAATGCATTAATTCAGTTTAATTTTGCAAGGCGTTATATGGCTCCATCCGAAACCATGCAGTTCATTGAAATTTTTTTTGGGGGGGGAAGACGCCACCCACCCCTTGGGAGAGCATCTGCTGGCTTAGAGTCAGCCTCCGCAGAACGTTCCAACCTGGAAGCGGCTTCACGTGCCTCCTTCGGCGCTGCTGTCAAAATTTCGCGCGTGACAGAACGCACAGGGTCGCTATCAACCATTAACTTCTTCCTGCCTCAGGGCAGGTTTGGCACTCCACCGGCAGAAATGGTCTAGCTTTCTCCTGCTTCTCTGCGTGCGTGTTTATGTCTAGGTTCACTCATCCTGAAGCACACGTAGCTAAGAACGAGTTAAATTCCAATTACAGTGCTGCGCTGTGGGTGAAAATAAATCTTGAGTCTGCATAATAAAGGGATTTTTGAAAGTTGAGTTCTGTGACAGTGCTAATTTGTGAACAGCTGCCCAATTCTAAGCTTATTTATTTCAGACTTTCTAATAGAATGATGAGTGCTCTACTGCTGAAACCTTTCTAATTAAGCTCTTACAAAACAGAAAGCATTATTTACAACTAAGAATTGGTTAGTTTGAGACTTTTTCTTGCTATTCATTGATTAATTAAAGCCAGAGAACAGTTTTAACGTATTGACATCATCTGAAATTGGTCTATTTTATGTGAGCGTAAAGCAGTATATAAATGGTTTACAGACTCCTCCTTATTAGGAATACTTTGGAGAATTTGAAATAATGGATTTAATACTTGCAGCATCCATAGATGTATACCCCGGCTTCTTCTGACTACTCCTGTTTCCCAGTTTACCCAGTTAAGACGATGCGGCAGCAGCCCGTAGGGTCAGCGCCAGGCTGTGTTCAGCTGCACCCCTGATCACCAGCAGAAGCCACTGCCGTTCTGAGGGATGCTCTTGGGTAGAAGATAGGTGGAAGTCCAGCCAAACTTTGTGGGTTTATTGGGTTTTGTGGCAAAAGAGGGCTTTGTGAAACTCTGCCGCTCATCGGCTCGCTCGCACCTTCCAGCCAGGCTTTGTCCTGCTGGTACCTGAGGAACTGAGGCTCTTCTTGATTTTCACTCCAGTTGTTCCTTCCTTTTAAGATGAGTCTTTCTATTTTTCCCTGACATTGCAGAATCTCAAGGTGGTTTTTTCTTTCCTCTGGTATCAGCCCCATCACTATTTTCCTTCCTGCAATCATTAGACTCCCACTGCAGCCAATTAATCCTGGCCACGTTCGTTTTGTTGATCAGTTCAGATTTGAAAGAATATTGTTTGCGTCTGAACTCAAAATATGATTGCCTAGCACAAAGCTGTAACGTGGCTCGTTCATTTTTAATGCTTTTTGTCAATTTGTCTTTTTTGGGGGGAGACAGAATAGACATTTATATGTATAGAAGCAAAATCATCCAATGTGATCTCATTACTCCATGCTTACCAGAATGAAAATGCTGGTAGAGGAAACGCTCTCAAATGTCTCTGAATATGTGAAAGATAATTTAATATTTCATTTCCCATAATTTTTGCAAGCCTTTTACATACTGTGCATCCTATTGTCAAATTCCTCCTTCTCTCCCTAAGTGTTCTGCCAATTACAAGAACACTGCATGTTCTCACATAAATTTATGAAGACTTCTTCCACAAATATCATTCCTTATTTGATTTTTGAGATTAGCATTTCACACCACGTCCTTATAAATTCCCTTTCCCTTTTTCTAGTCTTTGAAGGCTGTTGACATTTTCTCTCTTTTTTCTCAATACTCTTATTTTTCATTTTGTAAAGGGAAAATATTAATATGATTTGGGGTACCGCTGATTTCCCTATTTCATATCTCTGAAAAATAATTATCACTTGGAAGAAAATTATTCCAATACATGTCCCTCGAGACTTTAGAGAAGATTTTATTGAAGTTCTAGCTGCCAGCAGGTATGGAGTTGACATGAGCAATTTTCTCTTGAGTTGGACGTACAGAGTGAGATTCTAGCACTGTACTCCTGTTCCTGCAGAGGAGTCACGCTTAGCGTGGTGCCACTGCTCTAGATTGTAATTATTTATATTTTTAAAGTCGCACATTCTGTCAAAGCTGCTTGGTGCCTCGTGCTGTTCCCAGTAGGGTATGTAGGCGATTGATCATGAACCTGTCGCTGGGAGTTTGTTGTATTTGGTGGCTCCAGAACCACTTTGAGCTAACTCAACAGTGCAAAAGTCTATCTATTAAAACATGGTTTCAACCCTTATTTTCAATCACCTACATAAGGGGATGGCACACCTGCTCACTCTGTGTGAGGAAATGAGATCATGAACCAAGCGGAGTGATGTCCTTATTTTTCAGGGAAGAGTAGCCTCCGTATTATTCAATAAAGACACTCTAGACACTAAGTCTAGCAGAATCTGCTTTCCTGGAGAGCTCCTGAGCATCTCTTCAGCGTGGCATCCCTGAGCAAAAACAGTTAAAAGCTTGTGGATGTCTGAAATTATAGGCCGGTGTGAGTTATTAATGAAATACAAGCTTGGTAATAAAGGACAAACTAGTAGATGTCTGGCAGAAATATATAATTTACTCTAAGGTGAAAACATAAGTAGATAATTTCCACTGAGTGAATATCATCTGAGTATGACTTTGAAGAGGAAAAAAAAAAAAAAAAAAAAAAAAAAGAGACTTTACCCACGTGACCGAGAGCAGCGTGCAGATCTGCGGGTCCAAACCAAGCACCTGTGGGCAGCGTACCCTACGCGTGTGGGAAGAGACAACCTGAAATTTCACCGATGGCTTTTAATTGACAGAAAATCATTTGTTCATCCAAATCTATGGCACAATCTTCACTTCAGATCGTCATCCTCACAAGAGATTTTGCTTAGCCATTTGTGAAAAGTAAAGATAAATATTGAAAAAATCATATTCATGAGTTTTTTAAATGGTCTACTTTTAGTTTTAAATTTCCACTCAGGATTAAGATGTTTTTCTTAACTGAAGATGGAAAGAGTTTCAGTGGTGTGGCAGTCATGGATAGTATTTTAATAAAAGACTAATTAAAGACTCAATATACCAGTTTTAGCTATTTAATATGTTACCATTTTTCCAATACTACACTGATTTTTGTAATGGATTTTCACATCTTAAGAATGTCTGTTTAGCGGGAGGCAAAAGAGCAGCTGATTTGTTTGTGGAAGAAGCTATGATGTACTTACTGAGTCTAATGGTATGTTTTAGAAGCACAGCAGTTAACTTGCCAGTTTTGGTCTTGTTTCTGAAACTTTTCCAATGTTTAATGTTTACATAATAGACCTCAGTGAAAACCTTACCATCTGAAAGAAAAATAAACCCCAAACCAAAACCATTTGATTAAAAAATGGCAAATCATTAAGAAATACTTAAAGTAGCAAGAGTATGAAAAAAAATATTTTTTTCTTTATGCCTTACAACAGAGAGAGGTTGGAGGTTATCATGCCAACCGCACAAGAGATGTGGCACAGATTTATTTTTTTTCTTTCAAAGCTATGTAAGTAATAAACTCTGGTAGTTAATACATAGGGTGTAAGAGATGAGCTAGCAGAGAATGCAAAGATCAGACAGTCAGAGATATAAAAACTTTAATTATCTCCGAAGCAGGCAAGTTGCAAGAGAGCAAGGGGATAGGCTTAGCCGCAAGAGTATAAAGTAATTTTGCAGGATAAAGCCTCTCTTGAAAAGCTAAAATATTTATCTGTAGAGGTTTTTATTATAGAAGAAACTGGAGACATATCTTTTCTTTGAATGTAACAAAGTTGGCTATCACAGTCGGAGAAACGTCTGAAGTAAAAAAGCAGGGGTCAGATCAAACCGGCCAAACTGAAGTGCCACGTAACTCCGTGGCCAGCTAATGCTTTCCTAAGAGATCTGCAAGAACCGTGGGAATTGCAGATAAAAAAGCGAGTAATAGAACCTGAAATATAAATTAAAGATAACGTAAAACAACTAAGCTTTGTACTTGAAAGCCTCTTGCCAAATCATCCTGTTTACATCAAATACTTCTCTTTCAATGAGAACATCAGCAAAGGAGGTGATAGCAAAGAATATTCAGATCAGCTTGGGATTTTCAAGAGATGACAAAATTCTTCTGCAAGACTAGAAGTATTTCAGTGAGCACAGTGGTTTAGGAGGACAGCTGAACAAATTCACCCAGTACGTACATCTTCTGCAAAGCGTAGCCTGAACACCGGTGCGACCTTAAGTGTTACTGTCGGAAAAAATGCCTGGATGCCATTGTGCACGGGTCTCTGAAATGCTCCATGCTAAAGCCCAGTATTACCGTGACACACAATATGAAACCTTTAAAAACACAACCCCTGGTCAGGGGCAGACAGCAGCGTGAGAAGAGAAACGACGCGTGCAGGCACGGTGCAGCCCGGAGCTGAATAGCGAACAAAATGCAAACTCTTCTTGGTCTATTCAGTGGCTACTAGGGGGGGGGGAAGCTGAAAATGTTTTAATGCACTGCAAGAATGCATTTGGAGACTGGTATTTCACTACTGCCCTAGAAACAGAAATGTTTCCATAAAGATAAGAGAGCAACTGAACTGTAGATAGCAATGGTAGCAAGGGAAAGAAAAGACAGAGGGGAAGAGATAACTGGCCGGTGGAGAGAAACAGTACTGGGGAAGAAGGAGGTAAAGAAAAGTGAGGGGAAAAAAAAAAACACAAACACCTGATCTTCCAAAAACCTGCCTTATCAGCCAGAGACAGAAAGGCTGTCTTTAGAAAAGAAACTCAGATGTGAAAAAATTACGGTAAGAGCCAGAGAAATCCCCTAACACCTAACCGAGATAGGAAAACTGCAACTGAACATGAGGGAATCTGAACTGAAGACAACAAAAAGATGAGAAAGAATACTGCTGATCATTTCTTTTGGTATTTTCAGCTAATGAGTCTTATAATTGGGCTAGCATGTGGCTTCTGGTGTATTTTCTGAATCCTATGGAACCTATGGCAGAGCGTCTGGGAGGGAGGTGGCGGGTGACAGCACATCTTGCAGACCCCTTCTTAGTCCAAGTTGTTAAGTGAAATTGAGCTCCCCAAGCAACTTGTAAATCCCTGGTCCATACGTGGTGGGGCTGAGGATGATTCCCAGCCCCAGGCGTTGGCAAGCAGTTCGGCCTCAACCTATCTGTGTGCGGGGACAAGACGAGCAGGACTTGGCCATGCTGCCTGCTCACCTTTTTCCTCAGCTGGACAACACAGGAACGTCTGGGAGGAAATTACAGCACACACCTGGTCCAAAACCAGTAGGTAGTATGTGAGGTATACTCCTACTATATACCCAAATATATATATTTGTCAAAGAAACCACCTTTCTTTCACATTCCTCGCCCTTTCTAAGCTCTAGCAGATGGACTTGATTAAAATAACGTTGCTTTGCTTGGGAAATGGATACAACTATAAAAATGGATGGTTTGGAGAAGTTATAATGCAAATAAATTTTTTGCAGTGGCTTAGAAAAAGCCATTAGCTAAATATTTCTACTGCTTCTGTTTTATAACCCATAGCCACATTCCTACTAAAGAAACTATAAATTATGACACAAAATGCAATTACAGAGTGTAGTGTTTGTGCTACTGATTTGTGATCAGTAAAACGGGGCAATTCATCCTTCTGCAAGACAACCCAAACAATAACGGTGAAAACCTAACAGCTTTCAGCCGCCACGTATTTCTCAGAGGAGTGAATGATGTTCGGCAGACTCTTCTGCAGGATCAGCAGAGCCACTTCAATCACCCTGAACCTCTCGTCTAGGAAAGCAGCGGTTCCCTCAAATCCCACCGCTTTTTCTTGAAGTCAGCGCAGTTTTCTGAATATTGAACGCTAAAGCCGTAAAACTTTAAAGACACACCTTGCCGCGAACCCACGTCTAGGTTAAAATTTGAAATGATTCAGGTCTCACTGTCAAAGAGAAGAGGGATTTGGCAACGCGTGTTATAAAGTCAGCTGCCAACGAGATGATCTAATAAAGCAAAGATTCGGTTAATACTGGGTACCTCAACTCTTCTGGGGAGGTCGTGCAGATTCTGAACTGCACCCAAGCGCATCAGCCAGGAGAGCTTTGAAAAAATACATTTAGGATGCACTTGAAGGGCTTTATTTTTGTGAATGCTGGCACAAAGTGAGTTTAGGATCGGTAACTTTGACTTGCTTGTTCACAAAGCTTTGTTATAAAGCAAAGTATTTTCAAGAGAAATGCAAGTTCTTGCAGGAACTGGTTGACTAAAACAGAAGCAGCTTGTGCAGGTTTTTGTCGTTAAGCCAGAACCAACCTGGTCAAGATTTAACCTCAAAACCATATGACAGTTTTGCTATTAGTTTATGGTGGAGAAAGATACATCGAAAAATTTCTTCAGGCAGTGCTGTACTGTGGATTGCTTGAATAGATTCACAGTGCAGCAAGTAATTTGGGACAAACAAATGTGTGCCTGCCCTAGAAGATCTGCATTTGCCAGACACGCTATTTCGCCACATGTTATTTGACCCAGTTGAGCGGTACGTGGGACCTGCTCCATCACCCCTTCCACAGCAGTTAAAAGTTTCTAAAAGCAGAGCTCGATTCACTGGATGTTAAAAAAATAAACAGCCTGCCTTACTGAAGTAGGTCACTCCTTGAGATGCTCCGCTGCTGGCGGCATCCTTCTCCCCAGGAGTCGGAGCAAGGCACTCCTGTCCATCGCTGTAGCTCAAGGCACTGCGTTGTCTCTCTTGACCTCGTTGGTACATGAAAGCTTTGCTGACTTTGCGCTATTTTTGGAGTCAAGCATCTCAGTCGCTCCCCTGATAAAAGACCACTTGTACTGAACTTGCCTTGTCAGAGATCCTTGGAAACCATCTACTTGGAGAGTGTTGAGTCCGGCTCCAGGGACTCAACTCTGTCTACCTCACCCATTCTTCCCAGTCAGCTCAGGACCACTCCAGTTCCTCATCCTGAAACTCCCTCGGCCCCGTTTGTTGCCCTGGCTGTGATACAGTGATGGAAATGCCAGTTGGCAAGCCCCCAGGGCCACACACATGGCCTCCCCCAGGATGTCCCCAGTGCTGGACCACATCTGGCTGAGCACTGGGAACCTCCCAGGCAGCCGTCAACGACAACTAACTTCGGTGCTTTAGTAACAAGAGCAAAGAGTTGAATTTATGCGAGCCAGTAAAATAACTGTTGCATTAGTATTAAGTTTCATTAATCTAGGAACAAAACTATCTGTAACAATGTCTAAGGTTCTTTTGTCTATCTTGGCAGTTTGGTTTTTACAACTTTTTGTTTTAATGGAATGTTTAAAAAAAAATGAAGAGAAAGGCACTTAAAGTTGTATTTGGCGGCACAATTTATAAATGAAAGCATGTATTACATGTCAGAGAAATGACTTTTTCATTTACTGATCTGCATAAAGCTAAATGTTTGTTTTGACAATTGGCCTTTGCACAAAAAAGGCATTAAGTCAGCAGCAGTGAATTATTTATAAGACCTACTTTAATGGGATTATTCTCTGCGGACTTAAAGTCTTGAGCATGGTGCTTTTTTTTTCCATTAGTTGCTGAGACATTTCGGAAGTCAAAGATCTGTGATGCCATTTTTTCTTCTAGTTTTTGCTCACCGTCCCCCTAGGCTTCAGCCTCCCGCCGCACCAGTTTGGGGCACGGACCATGCTGGCAGTGCTGGGAAGGGGCTGCTCCCATGGGGAATGCATTTCATGCACCCATGAAAGCCTCACGGAGCACCTTGCATTAAACCATGGCTCGTTGGTTCTCCAGGAGAGAGATGAAGGCTTTTAAGATGATGGGGAACCGACGCTCAATCTCCTCCCCTGGCATCTTCATGCTGCTGCTTCGTGGCCTCTGATGTTTATAATTAACAGTTACTCCACAACGAGCTCGTTCTCCGAGCCATAACCAAGTCGTAATTACTGTTGCCCAGCAGAAACACGTCTGTAGAGCTGTGCACAAGTCTTCTGCATCCACATATTGTACACAAAACCAAAAAAAAGGTGAAAGGCAAAGAGATCCGGTGTAATTAGCACTGAAGAACTGAGAGACCAAAGTGTCCTTGGTTCTGTCTCTGTTGTTAAATAACAACTCTTCTGCGCAGCCGATATCAGGGCCTCCAACATCCAACACCTTGGATTTCTGTAGCTCCCAGGCTAAAACTTTGGGAAAAGGCTTCAGGAAATTCAGCATCTGAAAGGAGCTGATCCAGCCCCACCTGAGCTGGGAAGTTTGAGAGTGGTTACTTGTGAACTTTTCTCCAAAGGCATTTATTTTGCTTATTTATCGTATACTAACAATGCTGGCCTTGAATTTTTACGAAGTTGTGTAGGCTCTACATCAATATTTCTCCCCTAAAAGCAGCAATCAGAAAGCCTCACATCCCAGCTCTGCCTTAGGTGTATTTGTGCTTGAACTAGAGCTGGAAATGTTCAAAAGCTGTGATCCGTACAGTGAGCAAAGGGGTGGGGAAAAAAAAAAAAAAGTCAAAAAATCAGCTCTGATCTTGCCTGCAGCTTGCCCAGGCGGGGCTGGGTAACCACTGCTGATCAGAAACGGAGACTGACACCAGACCGACCAGACTCTGCCCCGCTGCTGGGCTTCACGCGACGGTTACGCGGCCTTGGAAATGGGATCCACGTTGGTGAGGAACAGGGTCTCGCAGAAGAGCCGGGTGAGACTCCTCAGCCTGGGAAGCCAACGCACAACACGAGCGTAAACTTACCTCTAGCTGTAAAATTTTATCTCTGTGGAGATCAGTGTGCGTGTGGTTGAACCTTATGAATACCCACTCTTTCCAGGCTGTAAGTTTTATTCCTGGGTTTTGCATTTCCAGGTCTGCGCTCCAATTCCAGATAGCCCTGCTTTAGTCTGGACAATTATGCACAAGCATAATTCCTCTCAAGGAAATTATCTATTTATGATTTATCATACACAGATGGAAACAGCAATTCGGCACAACAGTAAAATCATAGAATCACGGAATGGTTTGAGTGGGAAGGGAGCGTTCAAGGCCATCCAGTCCAACCCCCTGCCAGGAGCAGGGACATCTCCAACCGGATCAGGTTGCTCAGAGCCCCGGCCAACCTGGCCTGGGATGTTTCCAGGGATGGGGGCATCCACCACCTCTCTGGGCAACCTGGGCCAGTGCTCCACCACCCCCACTGAATATATATTTTCTATTGCGATGGAGTTACAGAGAAAAGCAATGCAGGTTGCGAAATGCAAACAAGACCAAGAAAGGGAGATGCTGCTCTACAGAAGAGGGGATGGGGACTTTCTTGTCCCGCTGCAGTGGAGGGGTCCCAAGGAGCATACACAAAACCTGCCCCGCAGCAGAGACCAGCCAGGCCCTTTCAGGAGGAGCAATATCTTGTGTGGCATTTGGGCATTTTGGTGCCTAAAGCACCAGCTTGGTATCTAAACCCTTCCCTAAATCTGTGCTTGAGCTCCCACGTGGAAAATGGTGAGAAAAGCTTTTCCTCAGCAGCCAGGCTCCCTGAGCACGTCCCTGCTGAACGGCAAAGCCGCTCCGCCAGCAGCGGGAACAGGGAGATGCTCAGCCTAGGAATACCACCGCTTGCAAGTCAAAGTTTGATTTTTCCCGGTGAGGTCCTCTTGCCTGTTTCTTTGGGAAGCTGTTAAAAAGGTGTGAAAGGTGTATTTATTTTGCGATGTTTTAACAGTAAGTACCGTTTTGGGGGAAAGGTCTCTTGCATAGTTTCAGAATTCCTCTTGGAATAAAGTGCAGCTATTAAAACTTCAAGGCAAGCATATTTTTATTCCAGAGGTCATGGCTACACGAAGGGTTAACAACCCAGCAACGCACTCTGCCAGCACACATTTCTGGATTTTGAGTTCTCCTAAAAGCCATCTGCGGGCTATTTCCCCACAGCAGCTGAGCCTGTGCCACCGCTGCCGCAGGGACACGTGTTGTCCGGGAGCGGCTTTTCTCGAGGACGGCTCCAAGCTTGATCCCTCCTGGCTTACCCTTAATGCCTCTCCTGACCCGCTTTACCCGCTAAACCTCGCCGGGTGATGTCTCACCCCGCTTCGCGGCGCCCACTGCCAGCCCAGCCCTCGCCGGCAGCATCCCCATGGGTCCGGGCTGCGCATCTTTGGTGCTTTGAGCATCTTCCTAGTTTTTGTATCGCTTTCCAGGCCATGAGTTTATTTATGGGAGCTGGTTACTCCTGAGTTTAAAATATTTCTGCATGTATTCTAAATTTACAAGGACAAATGTTGTGGAAACTGTCTCCTTGAGGACTAGTTCTTAGAAAGATGCTTTAGTCTTTACGCACACCTTGCACTGAGCGCAATCCCTGCATGGTACAGGTGCTGCCAGCCCTGGCAAGCAGGGAATATGAAATAATTCAGCGTTCAAGGAGGAGAAAGCCATCTCCTCAGCCCCTGTGCACGGGGTCTTTCCGTGCACGCCAGCACGCTTTGGGATCCGGCTGCAAAGTTTCCAAAGCCGGGGTCTGGGTGGCTACACCATCACCAGAGGCAGAGAGATCCCTTGCCCTGAGGCAGGGAATTGCATTTGTCACTCCCGGCACTGATAGGTATTTTCCTGGGGAACAGTGGAAGTGTGGGACAGGTACTAGTACATACTAAAAAGAAAAAAAAAAAAAAAAAAATCCCTTTTTT
>WHYT01016928.1:0-22502 GCA_009806455.1 Tetrax tetrax
TTTTTTTTTTTTTTTTTTTTTTTTTTTTCCTCATTTTTTGAACTGATAGATGTCTCTCCTAAGTCTCTAGCAGCAGAACAACACTATTAAATTCTGATCAGTGAAGATCGGGTACAGTTGGTATTGCAGGTTACATCTGCATTAGTATTTTAATTCAAATAAAGGGTGTGTTCTTGAAAGGAGTTCCTAGTCATTCTTGCTTGCTGCACTTTGGTTCATGTCACAGTGGGATTTGAGAGTGTGTGAACTCTCTTCCTTTTGGAAGAAGCTAAAACTAGAAGGTGCACTTCAGTTATGTGTGGGTGTCATCAGTCTAGACAAGAGCTAGTATGAAATAAACACATGAAAACATGTATAGTGTGGATGTTGGATCCTCAATAACTGTTTATTTTTAGAGTTGTGCTTGTTCTGTATTTAGTTGTTAATGTAGACATAGCCTGAGCCTACCACCAGTAGAGCAGGTAAATTGAATACAGCTGTAGCACAACAGCACCAGGAACTGATCCCTAAGCTTTCAGACCGAACTGTGACAGCTACTGCCTAAGCTGTGAGACTCAGGTATCGTAGCATAAAAGCTATAGCTCAGCTACAAGGAGAGAAGCAGCTACAAGAAGTAAGCAAAAAAACACACTTGGAATAATCATCAGCATTGTCAACAGCTTTTTCAGAATTTTTTTTTTCAGTAGCTCAATGGTTTTAATTCAACAATTTCCATTACTGAATGGCTCCTACACTTAGAATGTTTAAGTGCTGTAGCAGCATAAGGATAAATAGTTTTCCTTCTTGTAAGGGTTTAATGACTTAATAAAATAATGCTGCATATTTGCTGGAACAGTAGCTGAGACTCATTGGCGTTTGTTGAATTTCTTTTCCCCTCCTATATTCACTTAGCCTTTGTGACAATATAATGAATTAATGTTGTGCTTGTTGTTACCATCTCAAGTATCTGACATCTTTCTGTTCTATCTTGAGTTGTTGATTTAAAATATTCTGACTTTTTTGGCACTCTCAAACTTCCTCTTAGGATTTCCATTCTCAGTGAACCAACGTGATAATTACTAGTAGCCACTTTAAAAATGCTACTTAAAATGGAAAAACTGAAGTTTTGCATGCTCTTTTTATATCATCCTGTTCCCCAAGACATTGGTGAACTGAGTGGCTGGTGTCTGTGTGTTAAATAACTAAACAGGTTATGAAGATAAGCTGGGCAACTGATTGCCATTGCTGTACAGATTTTTTTTTTTTGTACTTTGAGTTTGTTTTCAACCTGTTGCAGATTTAGGTTTCCACTTGCATCACTTCACTACAGCCTTTAGTTTCAAGTCTTCTGTATTTCAAGGTAGTTTCAGTGTCGTGGCTGAAAAGCTACAGTAATGAGAGAATTTAAAATTTTCATAGGTAGCAAAAATGTTTTTGTGATTAGTACTTTTTTTAACAGGTCTTTGTAAATGATATATATTGCCAGCAGCTTTGTTAAAGTTTAACTCCCATTTTTTTGCCTTGACTTTCCTGTGAACCAGTCCTCTTTGGGGTTAAAGGGCATCATCAGTTTAAACACTGAGATTTGTATTTCTAGCTTGGAAACTAGTTGCTGATCTCATGTTTTCAAAAGAAGTCTGACCTAAAAGTCATATTAGAATTGAGTCTGTAGTGCATCTAAAAACCACTGAAAATTGCAAACTTGCTTCCTACAGCCAAGTCTTGAATTTTTTGTCCATCCAAGGATTAATGTGTTATGTGAAAGTCTATACAGTAAACAATCCTTTGAAAAGCACTGCTAGACTGTTGTAACCTTTTGCCAGCAAATGTACTGTCCTAATGTAAAAGCCTCTCATCGATCCACCTTCAACCTGTGCATACTGGAGGATCTGACCAAAGCTCTCAGTTCGGGTTCTTATGTTTGGGATTGACTCCGGATTGACATGGCCTTAGCTAGATCTTAAGGGATCTGAACAGAGGGTAACAGGAGTCCTGTTGGGGCAATGACCATAGACTTAACAGTTACCTGATGCAGAGGAATAAATGCAAGCCATGTTTGAATTGTTCTCCCTGAAAACTTTCATCTGACTTTTATTTTTAGACATGGGAAAATCACTCTCTCACCTGCCCATGCATGCATGCAAGGAAGATGGTTATGATGGAGGCACAGTGTCCGATAACATGAGGAATGGGTTAGTTCACTCGGAATCGCACAACGAAGATAGCAGATGTGGAGATGTATCGCAGTTTCCCTACGTGGAATTCACGGGAAGAGACAGTGTCACCTGCCCAACTTGCCAGGGAACAGGAAGAATTCCACGAGGTAAGTTTTCCTTATTTGTTTTTTTAACCTATAGATTTACCTCATAAATATGTGCAGTTGTAACTACAATAATCCATAACAAATAGCTCTCCTAATCAAGATGAAGTTTTTTTCATATTTTTAACTTTTTAGCGCTAAGCATTTTGTTATGATTATACTGGACGAATGAAACAAATTGAGTCAGCTTTGGCTGCTACCTCTTGGGTTTTCTCTTGTCTGTACAATGCCAGTGTTCCTTGCTTCTCACCTTTATATTTGCACATAACCCCAGCTCTTGCCAGTTGAATTTTCAAATCTTTGTTTTTGTGATGTTTAATTGCATCTTTTTTAACTACCTATTTTAAACTATTTAAGTCAATATATAACTTTGCAAAAATATCTGCAAATACAGAGAAGGAAAAATAGACCTGTGCTACAACACCTCTTCTCTGATAATTTATAGTGAATTTTCTTGCCCTCGCTGCTGCCAGTGACCCTCAATCTCCTTTACCCTCCCTTTGTCCCATCTGTCCCTGCCAGGCAGAGTACCCCAGCTGGGAGTTGAAAAATACGTAAGATCTCTGGCTGCCCCGGGAAAGAAGTAGACTGCACAGCATTACTCTTCGTGCCTAACAGTTTTGTTTACTTGCTGCCATCATGCTTTACTTTTCCTTTAAATAAAACATTTTGCTTTATTGCACTTCTCCCCTATACAATAAGCGTGAATAACTATTTAGGAAGAGAGCTTTGAAAGGAGAGTGCAGGATATCTGAAACTGGGCAAAAGGAGAAAGTGGCAAATGCAGTTTACCAAGGCACAGCCTTCTGCTTCAGCTGTAAGATCTTCCCTTTGATGAGGGGGAGGAGCTGGTGAGAAGGCTTAGTGTTTGAGACTGCTCTGCTTTTGCCAGAAGTCTTACCCAAAATAGATTATTTGGTATAAAAGATCTCAGAACTTATTTTGCCCAGCAGCTCAGTAAAATTGACTCATGCCTGTGCCATATTGTCATTGTACATGTGCTTCAGGCACAAATACTTCTCTCACCTGCAAAAAAGTGGTAGGGGGCACAGGACATTTAAACAGTTGTAAATACTATAAGAGACTTGTGTTCTGCCTGTTAAACCTGATACTATGATGTATTCTCTGAGTACTGTGAAATTCAGCAAATTTGAAGTGTGGAAAAGCTACGCAACTGAAAGTTATCTTAACTGAAAGGCTACCGAGGAGGAAGTTTGTCCTGTTAGCTTGCTAACTTGAAATACTTGATAATATCAGTAGCAAGTTTTACTCAAAATAGTGCTAGCTAAAATGTAGCAATAGCAGGATTCCTATATTCAAAAGCTTATTTTTTTATAGGATTCTTGGATGTAACACTTAAACAAATATGAGCTAATTAATTTATTAAACATTTTGCAGTAGCTATTAAAAATGCATGTTGTCCATACGTTCTAACAAAATAATGTGATTAAAGCTAGAACTTTAAATGAGTTATTAGAGCAAGTAGGGCTGTCGTTTTAATTATTTAGTACTTTAGAAAAAAAAAAAAACTTTTTTTTTTAAGGGGAGAGGGGAAAAATTAAGTGTTCACAGAATGACTGCATGACAAATAGGGAAGACTGTAACACATGATAGGATGGCTAAACTGTAAACACATGAAACTGCTTTGTTTCTTGGACAGCTTTAGCTTTTCAGTATAGTAAAGTATGAAAGTAGAACAAGACAGCACAGTCCTAAAGTTGAAGATACTTCACTGAAGCTGAGGTGAAAATTGTTTTAAACTGGTAGAATTTATTTTAGAAGGTTGATTTTTACTACTACTACTACTTGCTTAGTTAGCATGCTTTGCTCAGTAATTCAGCATGGAATCATTTCGAAGCAGTTGATTTAGCTAAGTGATAAAACTGGTAAAATTCTGCATTTGATTTAAAAAATGCAAATATGACTTGGTCCTGATGCCTCTCTGTTTTCATATGGATCAATCTTAATTCAGTGTTCTTGTACAGCAAATAGCAAAAGCTATACAGGCGAGATGTAGTCTGTGTATTTTCAACAGCTCATCTGTGCTTGTGTTCTTTATTTCCACCCATATAAAAATACTGGCTAGTGAAGTAACTTCTTGTTTGGAGAAATTCCAGTAGATGGCTTTTGACTTTCAGAGAGCTTCAGCTCAGTCCCATAAGAAATGGTTGTATATACCAGTGATTTCCAGAATGCGGTGTATGTGTAACTTGTATCAATTTGGGTGGCTGTGGCAACATGTTTGTTTTTTTTTCTTAAACAAACCTGACTTCTGCTTTTCAGCAGAATACGTGTAGAATGCCTTCTGGATCAGTTCTTACTGCCCAAGCTTCTGAATATTTTCTAGTATGACTTTATATGGTCTGGCATAGAGAGCTGGTAGCTGTTATCTACCTCTGTTTCTTTTGAGGAAGTAGTGCCAGAGGCATGTGGCCTCCTGTACATGTGTGCAACACAGGCAAAATTTGTTGCTGTTTTGGTCTTTGTGGGCTTGGTGTTTTTTCCACTCTGTGTTGTGTAAGCCACATTCTAATTCAGAGGGTGACATAAGCTACAGTAATATTCTACTTGTGTCCTTATCTGGAATTTGAATGTTTATCTTTAGTGTTTATTCTTTGGTACATTAAGTTATAATGGACACTCTTTGTTTCAAGTAACTGCAACAATACTTATTCTTTGTTTGTTTAAATTCTGAAAGGGTGTTTTTGTTTCCAGGGCAGGAAAATCAGCTGGTAGCATTAATTCCATACAGTGATCAGAGACTGAGGCCAAGAAGAACGTAAGTTAATAGTTGTGATACGTGAATCTACAATTAATTCTTCTCTTCTAGTTAAAATTCAGCAATTTAAAGGAGATAGTGTTAAGAAGAATCAAGCAAAAATCACTGGAATGTTTTCTTGCATTCAGTATTGAAAGAACCCTGCTTGTGAGTAATACAGCCTTAATAAATAACTCTCCAAGAGTTAGATGTTAACAGGTGTGCATATTCCTGTCATAGTATGTCTTACAAAGCAGTACTGTATCATCTCTTCATGCAGTTATTTATCCGAATATTTACAGTAGTTATGCAAGTATTTCTCAATCTCTGTAGTATCTTAATTGGTCTAGGCAGATATGTTTTCAGTGTTAAAGTCTAAGTAAAGTGATAACTTACTTTGTAGTGGTGGTCCAAATAAGTCACCTAGAATGTTGTTTGTAAAGCTCTGAGCAGCTAGCAAAATCCACGAATTCATCATTCTGTTACAGCATATTTAATTTTTTTTTTTCCTAGAATCAAAAGGTGCACTGCTCAGGGCTGCTTGTTCTGACACTTTTTCTTTTCTTGATGTTCGAATGTTTCTGTAGTAAACAGAAATGATGCTGGGAAAAAATCTTCAGATGATACCATCCTGAATCATATATCTGATGTAGTAGTAGTACAAAATTGAAGCATATTGCTTTACTGCAGCTATAATTTTCTCAAAATTAGAACACTAGAGCCTTTTATTTGTGTATTTTTTTTATTATCATGCAAACACACATCTTTTCTGTAAGGTTAATTGTGAATTTTCTGTTCCTTAGCGGAAGTCTAACACTTTCCCTGAAAGTCTTTTGTGACAAAGAATCCCATGAAAGGCATGCAAGACCTTTATTCTTCTGAGTGCATTGTGCAAGAGTCTTGCAGAATGACAAAAGTTCTGCTATAAATAAGTTTTAAGACGAAGTGCTTATGTTTCAAAGCACATAAATATTTACCTCTTCCCTCTCCCTCAAGTTACAAATGTTGGTATAACCATACGTTTTGAAACTTGATTTTTGATGTATATATAAGAGTAACATCTCTGAGATATAGAGATGAAGTGCAGTGTAGCTTTTTTGGTTTTCCCTTTGGAAGCTAGAAATAGACTGAAGTGGTTGTATTCACTAGTCGTGTTCCTTACCACTTAAAAAATAGTGGCATGTTATTTTAATTTAATGTTCTTTTGACTCTTTAAATGTGCTCTCTTTTTCTCCAGAAAGCTCTACGTGACTGCTTCTGTAACTGTATGTCTACTGCTTTCTGGACTGGCTGTATTCTTCTTGTTTCCTCGTTCAATTGACGTTGAATACATTGGTGTGAAGTCAGTATATGTCACTTATGAACAGGGTAGACGTATAATATATCTAAATATTACGGTAAGTTTAGCTATCTGTTTGGATGTTTGTGATTGATAAATGCAACAAGAGATGCTACTATGACAGTTTAACATACATAGAAATTGTGATCTAGCTGGTAAGCTTAGCTAGTGCCTTAAGAAGTAAAAGCAGATAAGACAACCTGCTTGGGCTGGTTCCTGTAGCTATAACTAATAGAGGTGTAGCTACAGGCTGCCGTTGGATCTTCAGTTTTCATGGGAACAGCGGCTGTGGAGTTGCATACATATTCCATTGTTTCTGGAATATGAGTGAAATGCAGTGTGTGTATGTAGGAATGTTGTTCAGTGTTGCCCTGGTATTACGCATCTGTCAAAACTGATTTTTGAGGAAGAATGGTTTCTTAGCCACCTTTAAAACTTAAAGGAGTTCCTACCAGATGCTGCTTGACCTATTGGTAATGTAGCCAATACAGATTGCCTAAAGTCTTTTGGCAGGGTTTCTCATTTTAAATAAAGCAAAGCAGCCATGGGAGAAAAGAGTCCTTTGACAGCTAAATTTCCTGGAAGGAATAATTAAGGATAGGAAGAAATGCAGTATTTGCAGTGGAGGGTGGTCACCAGGGAAGTTCTTACTCAAGAAGTTTGTGCTGCTCAATATATTCACAAAACTTGAGAATGGGATAAAATGATGGTCCCTTGCTCCCTTCCTCCGCCCCAATCCTAGAAGGCAGGAAATATATGTCGTAAGGGCCACCAGCTCCAGTTCTCCTCCCAGCTCAGGTAAATGTTAGCTCTATCCTAGCCAGAACAGGATATTATACTTGCATAATTTCAGGTATTACAGTCTCGAGCACAAATTTCAAAATGTGTGCTCATCAAAATACACGGAATGGATATCTGATAGTGTTTCGTTTTGTTTTTTTTTTTTTTTTTTTTCAGAACACACTAAATATAACAAACAACAACTATTATTCTGTTGAGGTGGCAAATATCACTGCCCAAGTTCAGTTTTCAAAAACAGTTATTGGCAAAGCACGGCTAAACAACATCACCAATATTGGTCCTCTGGATATGAAACAGGTAAATAGTTTCAAAGTTGAATGCATGTTAATCTTCATATGTAAATCTAATAACTTGTGTTTTCATTGCCTCTTTTTTTAGATTGACTATATGGTGCCCACAGTCATACAAGATGAAATGAGCTACATGTTGTAAGTGTACTCAGCTTTAAACATATCATGAGTCTTACTAAAAATTACAATGATGCTAAAACCTACTTTTCTCAAAGTCTTCAGAAACTTATTTGCAGAGACGTTGTGGCATTTTCTTTGCTTGAGTTTAATGGTACTGAAAAATAGTTAAACCATAGTTGTTTCAGTGGTTTAATAGAGACTTCCTGTACCTGGCTCTTGGCACTTTGAATGGTATCTCTGTCCCAGTGTTTTAGGCCTTGGCAATAGCTAGGACCTGCTGCTTTGCGGGGTGAAAGTGCAGGTGCGTTCCCCTAACAAGTTCTCTGGTAACTTTCTGACAAGTTTCTCTGGTGGTAGAGGGAATTTATTTTTAATTCCATAGAAAGCAATTTGTAACTCTAATTTGAGGCTAATTGGTATTTCTTTTATTCCAACCAAGTGTATACAATGGTAAGCAGTGTTTGTAGCCTGTCCTCTAAGCAGTTTTATTCATAGCTTCTGAAAGTTCACTTGACCAATAGATTATTAGCTCAGTATATCTTGGTAACAAAACCAAATGTTAGTTCTCTTAGACTGAAATGCAGACTGAATAGAAAGAGTTAACTATTGAGACCTCAGATCTCTGTGCAGTTCCAGTGGATATCAGCCCCTTGGAGTGAGAGAGAACCTTATAGCTTTTGAAGTGTTGGAATAAATTGAAATAAGTGTGAAATAACGAACTGGGGACTAACTCTAAATAAGCAGGTGGTGGTGTTCTTCTGTCACCTCTTAAAATAAAAGCATGTAAGTTAGCTTTATGTAAACACTCAATCCTATGAGTCTACTTACCCTTTGGATGCATGAGGAATAAATAAGTGGCCTTCGTAGAACTCATGCTAATACCTATCTAGTCATGCTTTTGGTGCAGTAATGTATTGAAACTTCTTTCATAGTCACACTGTGGCCTTAACTTCAGTAATGCTGTTGAGAGTCTGTTTCCAACAATAGCTGCAACTTTTACCTACAAGCTGGTGACTAACCTTAGAAAAATGTGGATGACTGGATTTGTGTAGAGATGCAGACAGGCAAAAGCTGCTCTGCCTGTGGCCTGAACTGAATGGATTTCAGGCTTTTGTGCTTCATGGCTGCAGCCTCAGTGATAGTGTGGAGCAATGATGTGCTTACTGGTCTAGCTTAGAGGTAGATTGTGCTGTCTTGGAGTAGAGGCAGAGAAACTGTCGTGTGTCAGTCCCAGTATGTAATGTGGACGTGCCCTCCTTCAGGACAGCAAGTGTTTGGGAATGTTACTAGAAGAGCAGACTCTAGTCTGTTCTACAGAGGTCATTTGTATGCATGTGAAAATATTCATCGCTTCAGCACAGTGATGCTAAGCATGGGCTATAACTGGTAATAAGAGACCCAAAACTGTAGAATTTTTTGTCAGTTAAGGATCTGAGCTCTTGTACAGGCTGATACAGCAAGGTCCTAGTGCTTGTGAGTAGCACTGACTACTTTCGTGATGCATTTAAAATGTACTGAACAGAATTTGAGCCACACACAAATGTGGCTAACAGTTCTGGCTTACACAGCTGGTATTAGTTGACCTGTTGACAGTTGTTGTTTATGGGTTTCTGCTCTTTCACTGCATTGTGAGTCTTGAAAGCCTGGATTTGCTGTATGAAGTGACCCTGGAGACAGCAAGTGAGCTTCCTTAGTTTGTACACCCAGCCAACATAGCTTCAACTAGTCTTAATGGGGTTTTGTATTTGCTACTGTGTTTGGACTCTTTCTGCACACAAATATTTAACTTTCCTGTGAAGACTCTGGGATAATATTCGTAATACAGGTAGCATTGGGGGTTGTACAGTGGATCACACTTCGGTGTTTCACCAGCTAGTCAATTTAGGTCTTGTGTAAGTAACAACTAGCAAGTTGTTTGGATCCTGGAGAGTATGTGTCCTGTAAAATCAGCTTAGGTTGAATGCAGGAGATCTCGGAGGCTTGAAATGTCTGCATACAATCACCCGTATTCAGCAGACCTGTGTAATTAAATCAGCATCATACAGGGCATTTCTACACATTTTAGAGAGCTGGCTCAATGTGGACTTCACGTTCAATGTAGTTTCCTAACTACAGTTTTGTGTTGTGTGATGTGTTTGGTTTTGGGTTTTGTGGTGGTTTTTTTTTTTTTTTTTCTTATAAGTTAGTTTGTGTGTTTTAGTTTTTTTTTTAAAACACATTTCTTTGCAGATAATCTGGACTTAAAAAAACCTTGTATGTTGGTGATGTGCCTCTCTGTTTGTCAGCCAGTGTGCGCTGTTGGATACAAGCTGGCTTTACATTATGTTGCAGGTTGCCTATGTTTTAAATTAGAAAACTACAATAATTGAGAATATTTGGCATTATGGTCTAACTAAATCCTGTTTTAAGCCTAGCAGGGGAGGGGGGAATATTTGTCATTACTGCAGATATCGATATAAAACAACTTTAATACCAAACTCTTTTATTTATTATATAATTTGGATAACCTGTGTTTATTCACTGTTTAATACTTCATCATATGTTTGTTGGTGCTGGGGAAAAGAATTATTATGGCATGCAAATATTGTGGGTGGCTGCCATGCAATCTCATTGTACTGATCCCATGCCTTTCGTTCCAGAGCTGATAAAGTTGTGACCAGGAGCAATTTATGTAACTGGGGGGAGAGCATACTCTAACATAGTGTTCTGTACATAACTGGTATGTAGGTGCATGTCGGAAAATGTAAGGTCGAAAAGGATGTTTCACAAGAGAAAAATAGCTCTGACTTCAAAATCTCTGCAGATTGGTTAAAGGTTACTTTGCATAATACAGAAGTGGATGAGTGCAAAAGGGAGTTTCTGAAGCTCGTGATACTTTTTGAGCAAGAGTAGCAAGCCTTCAGGACTTTTTTAATAGAAATCGCTACTTTTACATGAAAAGATGCTGAAGCTGGCATAACATCTATGTTTTGTTGTAAATTTTCCTTTCTGTATATAAATTTCACATGAAGTGAAATTGCAGGCAATGATATCTGTATCCTTTCATAGTAAAAGTCTTTATCAGTGATGAAATGATACTGACATACTTTAATGTAGTGGTTCAGGTTAACTTTTGTTAGCTTCTGGAAGATGGAGTGAACGCTGTTTCACAGGACACTTTTGTTGGCAGGTGTTACATGTAAGCATGTACATGTGAATATAGTTCATGTGAAAGCAAGGCTGTATATAGAAGTAGACCTAGGTGGGTGTGTTGGTTTTGTTTGGGGGAGGGGGGGGCGATGCTACGGTGGCAGGTTCTGCAAGAAGGTGCTAGAAGTTTCCCCTTTGTCCAGTGGGCTCCACCAGGCCTAGAGCGGACCTGTCACTGGCCAGGGCAGGCAGCTGGTGGCAGAATGTTCCCTGATAATGTATTTGAGAAGGGGAAAAATAAAAAAAAAAAAATAAAAGGGAAGAAATGAAGAAGCAGAAGCCAGGGCAGAGAGAGAGGTGTGAGCCTTGTGGGCCTTGCAGCCCTCACCCTCTGACCTCCTGCCAGGTGGCCGTCTGGACCCAACTCAGTCCAGCCCAGCTGCAAGAAGTGGAGAGGAGATGAGATGTGAAGAGAACCTGAGAGGCATCTACGTGAGCTGATTGTGAATAACTTCTTGTGAGAGGAACGGCTGCAGGCACCGATGTCAGTCAAGAAGCAGGGAGAGGAGTAATGTTGCTTCTGGCAAAGACTCCCCTGCAGCCTGTGGTGACGACCATGATGAGGCAGGCTGTCCCCCTGCAGCCCATGGATGCACAGAGAGGAGCAGAGATCCACCTGCAGCCCATGGAGGACCCTGTGCTGGGGCAGGTGGATGCCCAAAGGAGGCTGTGGCCGGTGGAGGGCCTGTGCTGGGGCAGGTGGTTCCTGAGGGACTGCACCCTGTGGAAAAGGATCCCATGCTGGAGCAGTTCATGAAGGACTGTGGTTTGTGGGAGGGACCCCACGCTGGAGCAGGAGAAGAATGTGAGGAGTTCTTCCCCTGAGGAGGAAGGAGCAGCGTAAAGCAATGTGTGATGATCTGACCATAACCCCCATTTGCTATATTTGCTATTTCCCTGTGCTGCTCAGAGCTGGGGGATGGGGGGGGGCAGGTTGGGGAGTAGAGATAATTGAAATGAAGTTAAGCTTGGGAAGAGGGAGGAGTGTGGGCAAATTGTTTTTGTTCTCTTCCTCATTATCCTGCATTGGTTTTAATAATAAATAAGCAGTGTTCCAAGTCAAGTCTGTTTTGCCCATAGTGGTAACTTCACTGATCTCTCCCTGTCCTTATCTCAAACCTTAAATTTTTGTTATGTTGTCTCTGCCCTATTCCCTTGGAGGGTGGGGGGAGTGAGTGAGAGACTGTGTAGTTCAGCCCTGAGCAGGGCTAAACTATGATCGTGAGTATACAGTCACTGTCAGCATTTTTAAAATATTTTAGTTGCCATTGCTAGCAACTCCATAGTCTCAATATATACAGATAGAAGAATTTCCAGTTGAAGCCACAATTCTTGCTTTTTTAGATAATTACCTGTAAAAGCTCGATGCAAATCTAACAATTGCTTTTCTTTTTTGCAGTGACTTCTGTACTTTAGCATCTATCAAAGTGCATAATATAGTAGTGATGATGCAGTAAGTATGCAGACTTTCTATTTGTTGGAAACAACTTCAAAAGTCATGTAATTATCATTGGAATATTACTCAGATATACTTAATCCTGGAGTCTGTACATCACAGATAAAATGAAATTAACTTGCTTTCTAGTGTCTTAGCTTCATAGTTCTTGAAACTGAACTGTGTCTGTTGACAGGTTCTCCTGATGTAAAGACACCTGAAAAGGTGGAATTGTTATTACTGTATCTGGGCTGCAGCCATGGATCTACTAAAGTCTCAAGTACTTTGAAATAAGTTTGTATATCAGCCACTGTTCAGAAATTCGCTGAGATCTCTGTGATCTTGAAGCAGCTGCAGAGCCTATACTCTGCCAGAGTCTGCTTTTTGTAGCTGGTAGCATAAATAGCAGTATGGTGCGGTCTTTCTTTGAGGGGAGGGAGGTGTAAACCAACTATGGCTGTAGATTCTATAATAATTGGCTTTCTCCTCACAAAGCAAGGTGTTAATGAGTAAACCTCAGCTTTACTATCATCTTTAGAAAATAAGTCTGTACTGAGGGAACCCAGTGTCTTCATGAAGAAAATCTATGGCGGTAAACTAATGTTGGTTTTAACTTTGATTTAAAATTTATTTTGGTCCAAAACTTTTTCCTTAAAAACCTTACTAATATAGAAACACTGATCTTTAGAATAAGAAACTCAAGCCTCTTACAAAACAAATCACTTCTGTTTTGTCTTTTATAGAGTGACAGTGACAACCTCTTACTTTGGCCACTCTGAGCAAATATCCCAGGAGAGATACCAGTATGTGGACTGTGGAGGAAACACAACCTACCAACTGGGCCAGTCAGAATATTTAAATGTACTTCAGCCTCTGCAATAAAAGCACCTGTTGGTTAGTGTGGAACGACTGCTGTTGATGCTCGCAGAGATTCTCTGAATAGGACTGGTACTACGTGAAGGGGAGAGTATGTGCATGTAAAGCATAGCGAACGTGGCATCCTGTTCACTTTAGATGCAAGGAGGGAAATGGTGCAAAATGTATATAGATGCACTTGTTAAATGTCGTGTTTTCCCCTTCTGTTTGCTTTCTGTTACTGTGAGCACTTCTGTCAGTTGTGTGGTGGGAGGGAGAGGGGGAATATCAGGTTCTTGAACTGAATTGGGACCTTTCCTTACAGTGTGGTACGTCAACTTAGAGTAACCGTGTGTGTCTGTGTTTAGGTGAAAAGTGTCACTAATGAACATTTTAGAAAAGTTGGTACTCATAAACTTTAAGTTATACTTCAGTTCTTGACATTTGACTATTGAAACTGGCAGTATTACTACTTAAGTAACAAGATTACTTTGAGGTACCTGGATGTGAAACTTCTATTAGTAACCCAGTGGCAATAGTTCTTTGTTTTGGGATTATACTTTTCTGTTGCTGTACATGATTGGAGGTGACATGCGGTCTATGAAAGCCAGGAAAGCTCCTTTGGATAACACTATACTTGAATGTGCAATTACTAGAATCTGGCATCTTCTCATATTCTCTTCTGCAACCTTTGGGATGTTATAAGGAGAATGTATCATGTTAGATTTAAAATTGTGTTTAAAATTAAAAAAAAAACAACCCCAGAATCATTACTGACAAAGGAAAAATTCAAGCCTGTAGAAAATGAATGGGAAAAGGCTTTGACAGTCTTTCTGCTTTGTTTTCTAGTAAACTTTTGAATACAACTATTAAAATCAAGATTGTGCAGTCGTAACTAAGTGGGAAATGTTTGAGCATGGGTTTGGGCAGCTTGATGTAAATTTTCATAATTTTAATTGTTTTAATATATTATGTCTAAGCTACTTGTAAGTGTTAATACATTGA
The DNA here is from genome assembly GCA_009806455.1 of Tetrax tetrax. NCBI lineage: Eukaryota > Metazoa > Chordata > Aves > Otidiformes > Otididae > Tetrax > Tetrax tetrax. The sequence goes on from WHYT01016928.1 coordinate 14,092, forward strand.
GGTGTGTATGTTTAGTGCACAGGCTCAGTAAGCAATGCTGTAGTTACCTGAATCTCCACTCACAGTTCACATCGAAGTTATATAAGGGAGAATAAAGCAATTCTTTCTGTAAGAACAAAGCTGATGTAATCATGAGACTGACTTATAACAAAGCTATTAAATAGTTTGCACAATGAGAACTTCTGGGGTTATTGTCAAACATGGTGATGGTAAATTTTGGGTCCAAAATTGCTTGTCTTCTGAAGGCTGTTCGAAGGGTTAGATACAAAACTTTTTAACTAACTAGATCAAAATTCTTTTATTTCTGAATTAGATAAGATGCAGCTGTAAGAAGGTACTGTTGAGACTGTTGCATTGTAATGAACAATACATTTTTAAAAATAGATGTTGCGGTTTTTGTGCTGCCCATCTGCTGGAAATAAGCTATATAAAATGAATTAGCAATAAACACTGTGGAAAAAGGCTGCTGAGTAACTTCTTGCAACTAACAATCTCTTACACGCCGGTACTTCGGTGAAGGTATATATCTATATTATGCTTTTCTTTGTCGGCCTTTCTTAGATGGACCTAATTGCGTGGGTGTGGGGAAGAGTATCAGTGATGTAAGACTGATTTAAAAGAAGTTAAATAACCATACAAAAATACCCTCCTCTGTTTGAATTGCTATGAGCACTTACTCTGAATGTCTATGAAAAATTTTGGAACCTGAACTGTCAGTTTCATGTAATTGTTGATAACATGAAGATGTCAGCTTTTGGCTTTGGAGAACTTCTGGAGCTGGAATGGTCAATTCTGATGACTCCCTGTAGTTACGTTCTGGTAATTATTCTTGAATTTGGGCACTTAAAAGTTAACATTCTTTATTATAGCTTACATTCCTAAGGGAAACTAGTTCACAATTGACTCTTCTTAGAGTGTAGATGAGGTTCAGTCCTGTGGGTGATGAAAAGCAAGCAGAAGCTTGTCTGAAAAGATACAGGTGATAACCAAAGACCAGAATGGTGGGGAGATGGCTAGCAGCAGAGAGGTGAACTCTTCTACGTTATCTGTTGTAGAAAGATTTGCTTATATTGGAGAGTCGTGAGAGAATTCTGGTTTAAATCATGGCGGATCTGAAGTCAACCAGCAACTGAGAAGGATTTTTGCTCCTAGGCCTAAGTATTTACACCTAGAGCGTTGGTGGTGTTTGGGTTTTTAAAGTAGAAAAAGAAGAAAACAGCCATAGGCAGATATCTATATCAATTTAAACCAAATTTTTCTTCAAAGGATAGAAGGTAATCTAAAATAACTGGAATGGCATAATGATAAAATTATTTGAACAACCATGGCGGGGGGGGAGGTCACAGTGTTTATACAGTGTTGAAACTCAAATTGACCTTTGAAAGTTTGGCAGACATGCTGAGTAAAATACATACTTAAATCTGTGGATCTTAAGTTGCATGAAATGCTTGGTATTGGCTAATTTAAAATAAAGAATTACAAATGGAATTATTATTTCTGTGTATGTGGTGGAAGAGGGAAGATAAAACTCTTAATATCTGTCATCTGGGATATCTAATGGAGGTCAGCTTTGACACTGTCAATTTGTGGTAGACTTACTGAGTGACTAAGGGTTCTCATTTTAAAAAATAAAGGATAGGGTAAAGATCCTGTTGTTGAATCCTCAAAATTAAGTCAGAGAAGAATCAAAGGCTTAAGGTTCCACATGTGCTAGTATGTCCTTGCAAAACTCGAAGTGTATTACTAACCAAACATGACAAGTATTTGAATTTAACTACTAATTTTAATATAACATCTTGTCGGATAATCAGGATAGCATCTGTTTGAATACTTAACTTTGACTTGATTTCTGTGGTTGAGCTTGGAAACACGCTAAGGGAAGTCAGTATTAACTTGTATAACTTCGTAAACAAGCTGTGAGAATACATTCAAGTGACAGACCTGAAATGATTTCACACTTACTTATCTTGATTTTTAAAATTAAAAAGGCAAGCCTTTCAGCTCACTGTAAATCAGTAAGTACAAATTCTTTCCAGAAGGTCAGCTTGAAGAATCTTAATTTTTTTTTTTCTGGTGTAAGATGGTTTCTGAAGGACTTCTTCCGAAGCGATTTGCATTTCACTTGTAACTTCTCCATAATCTTCAAATACTATCTAATACGTATATACTGATCTGTATTCTAGTACAATTCTTTTCACTTGAATTCGTGGTAGCAGTTCCTGTGCGAAACCTTGCTGCATGTTAAAATGGAAGCTTTCTTAAAACACTGGTCCAGATGTTGCATTGTGATGGCACAATTGAAAAACAAAACTTAATTTTGAAATTTTACAGTTATTCTATATAGAATATATTATAACTTAAATTAATATGGAACACTTCAGTGTGTAAAAATATTGGCTATTTGGCCATTCTGATTTGGGGAACAAAATAATTTTACATTTTAAGTATAATGCTTTAAAAATAAGTGAATTGATAAAGCCACCAAACAAACTCGAAGATCTAACCATCAAATATCCATTTGCAGGTATTTAAAGGAAAATGCTCTTACTAAAAGATGTAGCACCTGAAACTTGCTCTTGAATTCCTGGTGTGAGGAGAAGCCTGTAGAAGCTCCCTCATAATTTGTTTGCTCATCTTGATATTTAAGGGATGGTTGCCTAATTCTTAATCTTTTGTGAAGACAAGCATAAGTATCTTTTTCCTGTGTGGTATAATTTTGAAGTTCTTAATGCACTTCTAATGTGTGCATGACCTTGCTATTAACACTGTGGTGTTTATGTTTTGCAGACTTAAGTACATGCCTTAGTTGACTTTGCTCCAAATTGTCCTTGAAGTTCTGCAAATGAATAATTTTTTTTTCATAGTGATGCATTGCAAACATAACTCTGGGCTTTTTAGCGTGTGGTGTATGAAGCGAACCATTTAAGCAGTGAGTCTCGAAGTGCTTGGATTAAGGTCTTTAATCGTCTGAATCAAATGTTGTGCCCTCACGATGAGAAGGAGAGTGCTTGGAGTAGTATGCAAAAGATAATTTTTAGATTCAGAAAATGTTAAAAGAAAGTGTTAAGTCTTATTCAGCATTTAAGGCTTCCCTTTCATTTTTTTTTCTTTTGTGGTAGTGATGGAGTTGTTGGTTTTGCTTTTTTTTTCCCCACCCCTCAAATCTGTAGTGGAACTTCTGTCTGTTCCCAGACAGCATCTTCTGAAATGAGTGACTTGTTTCAGAGTTGGGCAGCTACATGAAGCTTAACATCAGTTGGACTGGACTTGGAGAGTTAAGAGATAAGACTAGCAGTAATACCTCTGAGAACTAAATTTTTTTACTCGCCTGTCTAACAAAATGCCACAACCCTGGCAATGCTTCCAGGTTTAGTGTTACTTCTAAAAGGGAAAGATAAGTAATTTAAGTGCAACCGATGTACTTTAGTGATGGACTACTGCAACCAGCAAAACCTTTGTTAGTGTTGGCCCTGATCCAGCCAGAAAACTTGGATTGGTTTTTGGCTTTGGGTGGAGGAATAAAACCCAAGCCAAACCCCAACCAAAACATACTGAAAACAATAATTTGGGTAAGGCAAAACCATCTGGTGTTTGTCTACTTGAGAAATCACCTTCCTATTTTACCTTTAGCTGGGGAATTCTAGCCATTACAAGAGGGATAGTTTGAGGTAGTTTGTTCTACTACCCGACAGCTTTTGTGACGTAGGCAGGCCTATTGGGCAGGAGCAGTTGTCTACAAGGAATCTGGACAACTTAAGTTAGTGTCAGCCCTGCGGTGTAGTGCGAGGCTGTTTGGCAGTGACACGCTGATCCTCACACTGTCCTCTTCCACCAGCCATCATCAGGGTCTTACAACCTGGGTGCTGTGGGAACAGAGACTGGAGTACAGCTGCCTGATACTAAGGAATTTGAGCTATGTCCTTGAGCACCACTTGCTCAATAACAAAAAACAGCAAGTAGAACAAGATAAAGAAATACCAGAGGCAAAAATAGTAAAGACAACTAAAAGTTTAGACCCAATCCAAATGAAGTTTAAGGCGTGTGAACAGGATATTGTGGCCAATCCAATTAGATGTTTAGGTGCGTGCACTTGGTGTGTAATTTAGAAAAGTTATAAAAGTTTGATGCGGACTGAGAATAAAGGTCTCTGGAACACCATCCACGGAGGCTGTGCCCTTACTGCAACAGGGCACATATGTCTTTTGGGTACTGAAACTGCTGTTGCTTTGCATGGGCAGGAATATTTAGTGCCAGACATGCAAGTATATTCCAATGCCTGAATATTTTGGGTCTGACTGTCAGTGATTTAGTTTTGTTTTGGTTTTTTTTTTTTGTGTTGTTAAAGGAAGCAAACTTAACCACTCTTAACATCCGCTGTAGAGTGTGCATACAATAGCTTAAGATATGTATAGAAATACTAATGAGTGATAACTATTTTTGTAACTTAAGAATTGTAACTGTTCTTGTCACTGTGCAACAATCAATCTATCAACTTAAGCATGATAAACACTATAAGTCAAGGGGTATTTGGGAATGACTTGTAGGACCTGGAAGATATCTTAATGTAAGTTAACTGGGACAAGGGATCTTGTTATTTAGGGGTTCAAAATCTGGAGTTAACTTCATTATGGATATGTTTATAGACAGGATTGTTTGATTTGAAGAATGATATTAAATTTTCTATTTTAAAAAAAGCTTGAGTCATGTATCGTTTTTTAAAATTAATTTAATATTTCTCTTCTCCTTCCGTATCTCCCACAAGTTTTTCCCCTATCTCCCCGTATTTTTCCCACAAGCTTTAATGTATTTTCAATGGTATGACTTAAATTTTTTTAACTATGGGCATTCCGTGATGTAAAAACTTTGCAATCCACTTTTTTTATATTATGTTTCATTTTAAGTCTAGTAATCTGGAGTATCTGAAAGCTAAGCACTATATGTGACTGACTTACTATTGTCTGACTGGACTACTAAAGTAAGAGTTAAACACCTAGGCTGCTGTGGTGGATTGACCCCAGCCAACGGATGGGCCTCCATCCACTCACCAGTATGCTATTCCCCCTGGTAGGATGGTGGAGAGAATCAGAAGGACAAAAGCAAGAAAGCTGATGAGTCAAGATCAAGACAGTTTAATAGGGGAAGCAAAGCTGTGTGCACAAGCAAAGCAAAATAAGGAGTTTATTTCCTCTCAGCAGGCAGGTATTTACAACAGGAAGACAAACACCGTAACCCCAGCTGTCTCTCCTTCCGCCTCCTTTCCTCAAGGTTTCATTGCTGAGCATGAGCTCATATGGAATATCCCTTCGGTCAGCTGGGGGCATTTGTCCTGGCTGTGTCCCCACCCTGATTCTTGACCACCCCCAGCCTGCTCCCCGCATGGCTGGACAGAGCAGGAGGGGAAAAAGAGGTGGAGGCAATGAAAAAGGAAACCACTGTGCTGTACAAGCACTGCTCAGCATTAACCGAGAGATGGGTGTGTGATCAGCACTGTTCTAGCCACAGACCCAACATGCAGCACTACATGGGCTGTTATGAAGAAAATTAACTCCATCTTGGCCAGACCCAGTACAGCTATTTACAACCATTATTGCCTAAAACCTTTACTCTTTAAAAGCTGGGCAACAAGTAACAGGGCTTTATTTGAAGCATTCAAACATGTTCAAATGTTACAGGTAGTCTGTTACAGATGTTTTGGAACACCTTCGTGGTTTTTTTTTTATGGTTTCTCCTAGAGAAACCTATTGCATATTCATGACTGCCAAATTGTTGTTCTGGTATGATTTATAATGGATAAATAATGGGGGCTTAGGGTGTGTGGGGGGGAGGGTTTAGGTTTTGTTTCAGCTTGTGAATCTCTAAAAATCCTTATTTTTAAAAAAGTCTAAGTTAGATGGGAAAATCAGTCATGTTTGCTCATTTTCATATCATCTTTTTTTCTTTCACAGAGTTGTCGTAACTGTTGTCCAAACTTTCCTACTTGGATAAGCCCTCTATTGAACACTGTAAATGGCAGAACAATGCAATAACCTTTAAGCAATATTTCACTGTACGTAAACAAGAGCTTGAAGACATGTGAAGAACAGCTTCTCTATTGTTCTGCCTGTCTGGGGATAGGTAGGTAAAAGTATGTCTTCAGCAGTGAACAGTTCTATTTGATACAAATACTTCAGGCTACATGATTTGCATTCCTTTCTTGTTTGTTTTTTTGTTGGGTTTTTTTTTTTTTCTGCCTGGAGGAGGTAGGGGAGTAGAAAAGTGAATTCTTACCAGCCAAATTTCAAACATCACCCTATCCACGTGGTGAGTGTGAAAAGGGATTGGAAGGGAATATACTGACAGTTTGAAATAGGTAGACAAATGTGAATTTGGACAGGTTTAAAGACCTAAAAATTGCTATTCCAGAACACCTGGAGTAGTTTTTAAGATCTAACTACTGAAAGATCTGACATCTATAAATGGCCTGGTTTCAAAGACCCAACAAAGACAAAAAATCCTAAAGGTTTTGGAGGCTTTCCTGGCTGGCTGAAGGTTGCTTTCCTTTTACTACTTAAAATTTCATATAGCTTTCTATGTAATGTGCAGATCTTTGGGATACGTTACTGTGCTGATACACTCACCTGAGAGTGCTTTGGGTACACTAGTGATGAATGACACTAATTGCCTTCCTGTGTGAAGATGATGTCTATCTGGCAACTTAAAGAATACCAAATCACACATTTAATTTTGCTAGAAGTCTCTTGATGTCAGATGAGGTAAAGATCCCTCTATGTTTTTGTTTTGATTTTTTTTTTCTTTCCATTTTTTCCTTCTCCAGGAATCCCTGTCTCTTAAGCCTAAGAGCTGAGATTCCTCACTCATACTTGCTGTGTATGGGTAGCAGGTGCCACACACTTTAATGAGCTGTCATGGGTACTATGGAGCTGACATCGCTCCATAATGGGGCTGTTTTCTTCATGAGCCAGTGCATCACCTAATCAGCTTCTAGTTTTACTGTATTAAGGAGCTGTGGCATTGTTGTAATGTAACATTTCACTAACTACAGTTATGGGTATTTGAAATGTAATGATGTATATCATTCTTGAAAGGTTTTTAGGAAGTAACATTTCTAGCAGCCCTAGCAATATAGCCGAGGTTGAGAAATGAACGTAATTTGCCTTTGTCTGACTTTTCCTCTGACAGTTGTACCGCAAGGCCGTTGTTCTGGCACTGGTCAGCAGAGTCATAGAGGAGTTACCTCAATAGGTGGTAATAGCTAGAAAAACAGTAGATAAAGACTTACTGACTGTTTTTCATGAGTTTTGGAGGTGTCAAGTCTGTCTTAAATAGCTTAGGTTTGGGGAATCCAAGTAGCTGTCTGCATGGGGATCCATTTAAATGATTTTACTTACCATAAACTTGAGACCAAATTTTACATTCAATGCGTTTAAACGTGTTGACACAATCAGTGCAACTGTTTCACTTTCCATGCTGACGCTAAATTTGTTGACTTTTCAACAACTATACAAAGAATTGTTAAAATAAGCCTTGGAAGTCTGAAACATTGCTGCAGAATATAGATTGTAGAACTCGTACCATCTACAGCCACTTTGGCTTGCTGCCATCCAGAGATGGGGCAGGACTGGTATTTCCATGCCACTTTTAACATGCTATGTGATCTGACATGGTTGACTTCCCTGTGATCAAGAGAGGGTCCTGGCCTCTTTGACATCTTTGTCACCCTGCGTGGAGCACTAGGATGCAGCTTTTTGGTATTGGTAAATATTCTTAGGGGTCAAGTGTTCCCTTGTAGATTTTAGAAGGGCCAGCGGTGTTCATGGTAGGACCCAGTGGATGTAAGCCACTCTGTTTTCTGGAAGCAAATCAGGCTGTTGTGTAGACATAGCTGGTGTCTTGCTCCTGCAGATGGCTAGCAAGCTTGCCTTTGGCTTGCTCTCACTAAAAATGCAAAATAGTAGGACAGAAGGAAGCTGAGACTTAGAAAAAAATAAAATGTGCTAATCTTATGTTGCATGCTGACAACTACACTGTTTGATATGCTAATACTTGAAAAATCCTATTTAAACTGAAAGCTGGGCTTCTCAAACACAGGAGGGATTCAATTTTCTTCTCAAAAGAGCAGTAGAAATGCTGAATACAACTCAAGGTTACTTAGTAACCTTGATGAGACCAGCTAAACCCAGGGGAAGGAGTAGGCAGGGTCCTTTATATATAAAACAGAAAAAATTCACCCCCCTCAAAAAGGAGGAAAAAAAAAAAAAACACACACACAAAAAAACCCCCAAACACAAAACCAAAACCAAACAAACAAGTTCCCCCCAACTGCTATTGCCAATTTATTTCCAGATTTAACTGATTGCTACTTACAGTGCAGTCTGAGGCACCCTGGCTTTTATTCTGGTGTTGTTGAATCT
>WHYT01016928.1:22522-43846 GCA_009806455.1 Tetrax tetrax
TTTTTTTTTTTTTTTTTTTTTTTTTTTTGTACATGAAAACCAATTTGGTGGGGTCAGTGTGCGCTGCTGCCTTCTGTCCGCAGGTGGTGCCAGGAGCCTGTGGTGTGGTCCAGCAGCAGCCTCCTGAGCCCGCTGGGTAGAGTTTGGGTGATGCTTGAGGAGCTGAAGGGTGCTCCCTGAGGAGGGGAACCTGGTTAAAAGTGTTTCGTGTTTCTGCTTCCAGAAGCAAAAATAACCTTGCAGAAAAGAGCAGAACTGTCCCGGTTGAACTGTTCAGATGGACTACAGTTTCAATCTAATAAACTCAGTATATGACTTCCATTCTGCGTGTATGAAATATTCCTATTCAGAGGCCTGTTTTGTATTTTAACATGTGAAAGACCTGACCATGTATTAACTGAGCAGCAGTTAAAATACAGAGCGTCAATGCCAAGAAGGTGAATTCCATGAAAGACCTTGAGCAATCCCTGTTTGTGTGTCTATAGGTACATAAGGCTTACCAAACTTAAAAATCTGTTTTCCCTCCTCCTGCTTTTCTTGTGATGACCTAGTAACCACAGTTTACTTTGAAATTCAAGCTGAATTTGTTTGGTTTTTTAAAATCCATTATTGTCTAATTGTGCTACCTACTGTTTTTGTTCTATGCCTGTGCCGTACCAGCAGTGCACCAGTGACTCTGACAATAGTCTTTTTCAGAAGACCAGAAAAACGCTGCAGAGAAGCTTGCTGCCAAGGTATGGGGCTGGCTGTGGGCTCTTTCATACTCAGCTCACTCCCTGCCAGCAGCCCAGGCCCTTTTTTTGTCAGAGCTGCTCCCCAGCCCCACGATGCCCAGGCTCTCTCATTGCAGGCATTAATCCTTCTCAGGTGGTGCAGGGCTCTGCATTCATCCTTGCCAAATTTCATTAGGTGTCTGTGGACTGTCACTCTGAATGGTAGCCTTCCCCTTAAGTATATCAGCTGGTCTCTCCAGTTTGCTTTCATCTGCAAACTTGATGAGTGCAAGCTTTTGCCTTCTTAAGGTTGCTAATAGAATTTTAAACATGGCATATCCTAGAACAGACCCATTCCCAGTCACAGGACTGTCCATTAACCACTGTCCTTTGAGCCCAATCATCCAGCCAGTTTTTAAACTAATTTATCTGTCCACCTATCCAAAACATAACGTCCTTGCTTAGATATAGGAATATCATGGGACATGTTATCAAAAGTAATGATAAGCTGGATATAAATGACATCTACTGCTCTCCCTTCATTCCAAAATCCAGTCAGGATGATCATGATCTCCTTTATAAATCTGCTCTGACTGCTCCCAGTTCACCCCCTCCTTCTTCCCAGGAGTGTCTTCTAAGAGGATTTGCTCTGATTTTCCCAGTGAGGCTGAGTGCTATGTAGCTCCTGGATTTGCCCTTTGGCCCTTTCTGAAGGTGAGGGGCCTCCTCACCTCCAAGGGTGAGGAGAACTTGCCTTTCTCCAGTTGTTTGAACCTCAACGGATCTCCACAGTCTTTCAAAGATGGCCAAGAGCGGCCTTGCAAGGGTGTCAGCCACTTCTCCCAGGAATGCAGAAGGTGAGCCTGTGCCTCTAGAACAGCAGCAAGGGGCCAAGGACATGGGGAAGTAAGTGGTGGGAGGCCCCAGGTGGAAGGCAAGCTTTTGTAGAAGCTCTCCTACCAGAAAGGGGTTTCCAAACCCTTTCAAGAAGATGCAGTTGGACAAGCTGGCAGGACCTGGGACCTTCTGGTAACTGCTGTGATACTCTTTGGCCTTTTCCCCATCTCCAGCTGGAGGCTGGCTGTGGGACTCCAGAGTTTCCTTGGAAGGACTCTCCCTCAGCATATGCTTCTGCCAGTTAACCAGTAGCTGAGACGTGTCTGAATGGAGTTGTATTCTCTGCTTGTGCTCTCTGCCTTTCCTTTCAAAAAACATTCTCTTCAAGTCCCCGAAAGGACTCCTAGTACTCCTTCAGCCTCATAAAAGAAGTAAATACTTGAGAAAATGGAAAAATTGAGTGTGGGAATAGTTGGGACCTACAAAATTGATTGCCAAAGCATGCACCTGCTTTCAGGCAGAAATGTTTGGATTACACAACTATCAATTTCAAAATTTCTCTGGAAGAGACTGATGTAACATTTAAGCTCCCTGTAAATCAGCATTACCTCTTACCCCGCTGAAATTGTGACCCCTGACTGCCACTGCATTCAGTAGGTTTGGATCTTTCCTAAACCTAGGCCTCTGCAAGGTCACTGTAAATCCGTGGGAGCGGACGGTACCAGCACAGCGGTTAATATCGTTCCCATTACATTAGTGTGAACACTGGTAGAATCGGCTAAATGAGTGTTAGACATAAAGGTGCTTGTGTGAGAGGCTCTGTTGAGATTTCTGGACTAAAAAAGCACCGTTAAGAGTTGTTCTTGATTAAAAACAATAGCTGTGGCCTCTGTCCCCAGGGGCACCTCTGCCGTTACTGAGGCAGCTCCAAGACCTCATCACTGCAAGTTTCCCTTAAAGTGTCAGAGAGAGACTTTAAATACATATTGTCTTACAGAGTCCTAATATGTAAAAAAGAAACTTCTTGCAGTGTGCAAATGTACCTGTCTTGGTATCAATTTCTGACTCTGTTCTCCTCTAGATGTCTTCATTGGTTTTTTAAAGTACTTTGAAAGGTACTTTGTGCTGCTACCTAGGGAATGAAATACTGAAAGTACCTGTTCAGACTTTTGAGTTTTACTATATGATCATCCTTAGGTAGCAAGTTATTAAAGAAGTACATTGAGAAACATGTCCCAAATTCAGTCTCTAATACCCACCTCAGAAAAATCTTATTTCTCAGATGTGCCTCCCTGTGTGGTTTTTAGTGCAGTCACATAGTGGAGTTGAAGTTTGTATCTAGTAATTTATTTAAAACCAGGTGTGTTGCTTGATGGCTCAGACTTGGATTTCAAAACAAAAACTTGTGAATTTGTTCCCAGGCTCTTAAGTTGCCACCTTTAAAGAGCAAACTGCAATAATGGATTAAAAAAAAAAAAAAACCAAAACGAAGAGCAAACCGCCTTACTTATTTTGAAAATGTGGCTTTTCTTATCCCTTTGCTACAGAGAGACTTTTTAGGATATAATATCCTCAAGATATGTATGTTAACCATCACTGCAAATCAGATTTTGAAAGCAATTTTTCTGTGGTGTGAACAAGAGTCTATTTGAGAGTTACATGTATCAGTGTATCTGGAGTGGTGTCTGTTTTCTGCAACACTTAACTTTGTAGTAAATGGATACCTGTCAATAAAAATAGCCTGGGGTGACTGAGTTACTCCTTAGTATCTGGGGGAGGGAAAATTCACTGGGAGGACAACAAATGCAGTGAGCAGATTTGTTAGTGTTTCGCATCCAGGCTCCTCCATAGTTTTCATGTCTATAAGGTATTGAAGAACATCTCTGACATTATAGAATATATTTGCAGTGACCGTGCAAGAGACAAACTGGTCTGGGATTTTAGGCTGATGAGGATGGTGTTTTGCTTGATTTTTTTATTATTATTATTTTCTTAGTCTCCTGAACTATTTGGATAATAGATACCGTTAGCATTATTACCTTACAAGGTAATCAGCATAGCCTTGACCTGACAATGTCATGCACTCAGGATGGACTTCACTAAATACATTCCTGGATATAATATACCTAATTTATTTTGGGAAGGTCATCTAGGCAGCTTTTGCATGCTACTAATGTTGTGATGCTGAACTATGAGTGGGTGGAATCTCATCCATTGCTACTTCTGGGTAATTGTTCAATACCTAGCAGCCAAGCATGTACAGGTAACAATTTCCAGCAATCCAGAATGTCTTTGCTGTTATGTCTTCAGAAAAATTAGGATCTAGGTTTGCAACTGTTATTGTGAGACTACAGTAGATGCGGTCATCTTGCTAGACACTGTGGCCCCGCCCTTTGATGAATTGCTGTAGTGCAGCAGAGCAGGGTTTTTTTGTTGTTTTTGTTTCCCAAGCCTGATCATTTGAACTAATTACCAAAGAGACTTACAAATGAATGTACCCAGGTTCCTGGGGTTTGGATTCCCGCAGGAGGGTGCGTGGCAAATAGCATGGATGCCTCGCAGCAGCAGTGGTCACTCCGTTAGGATGGCTGATTGATAGCAGGAGGTGTGCGAAGCACGGAGTTGTGCAAGCAACTGCCAGGAGACATCAGTTGGGGCTGTGTGGAATCTGGCCTAAATTTCATCTGAAGTTGTCAAGAAGAGCAATTACTTTATTATGGAGGTCTCAAGGATGATTGGTGATTCAGCCCGTGTGTCCATGTATGCTCCTGCACGCATACGCACATTTTCCCATGCGGGCTACTTATCCATTGCATTTGCTGTCTCCCCTTTAAGTCTCTGAATGCTATGCTGAAAATATGTGGTAATAAAATTTATCATTAAATTAATACTATTCAAAAAAGGATGGTTTGGGGTCTGTCATCGGAAGGTAAAATTATTCTTTAGCTGAAGTAAACAAATTCTGCTCTGGAAAATATCCATTCAAATTGCACAAATGATAAAGAGTGATGTCATCAGGGGAGTTTAAAGCTGGCTTCACAATTAATGATGGTATAGAAGTCACAGATCTTTATTTCTACTCATTACCACTGGTCGTGTAGTGCCGCAACCTCAACTTGAGATCAGTGAGCAATTTCACTGAAAAACATCGAGTATCCTTGGGGGAAAAAAAAAAAAAACAAACCATTTTTTAAAATGACAAATATGGAATCCTTGTCTAACTAGCAAAGCATAGTCATAGTCATACTTAATGAAATATCTGAATGTATAGGTACATACAATGTTACTGAAATGTTAAGTTCTTATAAATAAAATCCTCTCTCAAATGGCAAACTAAGCCCCTCGGAGCTGATGTGATACATTGTGTAATAAGTGCTTTGGTGAATCTTCTTGAAAAACAACATCAATTGTTAAAAAAAATACATATACATATATATGTAATAAATACATATTCAGCTAATATAAATAATACATGTATATACTTGTATATAATATGTATTTTTAGATAATATAAATTATGTATATTAAAATATATATAATATGTGTGCGTGCCTGTGTGTGTATCCAATATCACAGCAGAAACTACGGGGAATGAAGAATGCTAGTACTTTACGCTGAAATGCTGACTATATTTGGTACGTTGATAAAGCAGACCAGTTTTGAAATATCTCCTGGAAAACTAACAAGGTTTGCATCTGTGTAGTACTTTCCGAAATGAAGCCATTCATTTAGAAGATGAATGACTACGTCTGCTGCAACTTCTGGCTTCTGTGCTTTATTCTTAGGCAAGAATATCACTTCTTATTTAACAGATTTGAATTATCTGCTACTCCATTTGGCAGGTGGTGATAGGAAACAGTGCAACCTGGGGAAACTAAATTGTGCAAAGAATCACTGCCAATGAACTGACTAAAAAAAAAAAAGAAAGCTCAAAAGTAAAATGAGTTCCTGCATAGCAGTAGTATCAGCCTATAGGTGTTGGAGGGAGGAATTGTAAAGCAAATGGAAAAATCAACTTTACAGCATTGTTTAGCAAAACAACTCATCTAATTTTCAGCTCAATTTTTCATTTTTTAATTATTTTTTTACACAGAAAAAAGAATCATATAGTAGCTTGGTCTTTTTTTTTTGCCTGTTAAAAATACCTTAGTGTTTTCCTTTGTCAACTTAATCGTTAAATTAGAAGTATAGAACAAATCATTTTAAGTAATTTTGAAAATTTGTAGTTCTGTTAATAAAATAATAAATGTGCCATGCATAAGAAAAGCAGTCATTCAAATGCAGCAAGAACTAAAGTGTAATTACTTGAAATTCTAGTAAAATTGTCTTAGTTGGATAGAAGGATGCACAACTCTTCCATGGTGGAGGGAGAGGATGGTTTATCCCTTGCAGCCCTAATTCTGTTAAAAAGTAATAGAAAATAATCAGGATACCAAGGAAGCAGTGTCCTGTATCTTGACAATACATTTTGGACAGTTCAAAGCTTAAAGCACTTATTATTTTATATGAAAATTTTTTGAATTTTTTTAACTGAATTCTTCCAAATGCATAAGTATAGGACAAAACTTAATGTTCGAAACAGTTTTCCAGAGACATATCTGGCTTTTCTTATCGTAATATCTTGATCCTTCTTTTATATACTTACTTATTCTTTATTTTCCTTCTATATACATTTACAGATTGTTGTTCAAATGTCTTAGTATTAAATTATCAATTTTGGCTAAAATTTTATATTCCTGGAAAGATTTATATTTTATTTTCAATCAGAAGAAAAATTAAGAATGTTCCAGGAAGCAATATTCTGATTAAAATATAATTTGGAAACTTAAGCTATGAGGATGTTATCAGGTAATGTATTTTACTTTGCTGTAGGAGCAGGGTCCCATAGGCAGCTTCTGTTCCTGTCGTGGTTCGGGAGTGGGGGATCTGGCTTACAAAGAGACACCGGAGTTTCCATGGAATCTCTTGGATATAACCAAACCCGGGATTTTGGGGACCTAAAGTTGGTTAAATCAAGATGAGAGGCATTTGAATTTGGTAAAGGCTTCAGTGTGAGACTAATCATGATGATTGGTTTGTGTACTAGAAAAAATAAAAACTCTGAGAGTAGACATTAAACTTCTGCATAGGAAGAGTGATGGTACCAGTACTACTGATACTGTGACAGCCTTCACCCATAGAGGTTATTTCTCTTCAGTGAGTAAAAGTGCACTGTAATTTTGACCTCTGGCACATGAAAAAGTGTGTGTATGTGTACGCATATAGGAACACACATTTGAGTTATTAAGCACTGAAGGCCCATGATACAAGACATAAATGTTGATGGCATGAATGAGGATAAGGATTATTCTGGTTTTTGCTGATGAAGAGACTATTAGCCTTTAATATTGCCTTGTTTCAACTGTATTTTTGCAGAAGAATTATTATACAATGACTATCTCTGCCTTCTTTGTAATATGCTGATGGTCTTGACAGATTTTTCAGGAGACATGTGGGACTCATTTGTTAACAGTCCCAGGAGGGATGTCATGATGATAAATAATGACTGTTTCATCCAGAGTTGCCTCTAGAGCGACGTTCCCTCCGGAACAGGGTGAGTGGGGAAAAAAAAAAATGGCTAATGGCCCAAACTGAATTGACATGCAGACTGAAGTTTTCTTATGACAGAATATCAAGCCACAGGCGGGTTCTGTGTATACATCACCTCTCTGTGGTGTGTTGTTATCCAAATCATTTCCTGACATTCAGCAGCCTTTTCCACTTTCCTCTGACCTTATTCCTGGCTATGAGTGGTGCAGCATCCACTGCTTTTTGTGCCTGAATCACAAAGATGAAGGGCCTGATAGTTTCAGAAGATCTGCAATGTCTGCCCAGGCAGGCAGCTGGAGTGGGACTGTAAAGGAAGAAGGAACAAACATTAGAAACTTCTAGATTCTGGGAATGAATTACTTGATATCCACAAAACAAATTAGCAGACTTGAAGGAAATAAATTAGATTATAAAAGAGATGTTCCTACTTACAGGTTTCTAACCTCCCAGTTCACCTTGGGGCTGAGGTGCCATCTCATAATTTATTTTCTTACATTAAATTTTTGTTATTTCCAGCAAAAAGAATTACACATTTTGCTGGCAGGAGATTGCTTAAAACATTGTTTTCCATATTGTCTGTTTCCATTTATTCTCCTGAATACATATGTCTGCACATATTCAGAGTATGTAACTTATACACAAAATTGTAGGGGGAGCTGCAGCAACAAACATGAATAACAATACAAGGTCAATAGTATTCATTAAAATATTGCTAGCAAAACTTATTCCTGCCCGTCTGGCAAACCTACAGCATTCAGTCAGAAACATCCTTTTGTGTCGCAGCCTGCAAACACCAAGTTAAACAGTGAATGGAGAATAAAATGCTCATTGCTCTACTAGAAACTAACCATGGACTAGATGCAAGCTTCAGCATAGTCAGCAGAAGGCTCTCACTGAACTGGGATTTTGGAGCAGAGTTTGGCTGAATCGTGGAAGTTCTTTTTTATGCTAAAATTTTGATAATTTATTTTGTTAAAATTTTAAAGGTAACTTTTATTAAACTCAGAGTTTTGTGAAGTTTATGGTTTTTTTTAAATATTTGTTCAAAAGTTATGTTAAAATATTACTTAAAGTATTAATATAATTTAAATAGGAAAAAAAAAAACATTTTTTTTTTCTGTTAAAGCCAAGATGAATGTTGTCTATTAGATAAATATGCTTATTTAAATTTTTGGTTCAGGCAGTCATCATTCTGCCATTGATTTTAATGCGATCTGGAAAGGCTGACGTCTCTAGAGCTATGATAGTATTTGCCTTCTGCTCAGAAACAGCACAGAGCTGGAACTGGGGAAGAGTGAAACAGGAAATGCTTCTTGATCCAAATAAAACCCAAGGGTTGTAACAGAATGGGAAATACTGTCTGGACACTCCAACCCACTCTATTTGGTCGTGTACTGGATGTGGCAGTCCTGTTGGACAACTGGAAAGTAGCCCTTAACTTTGCAGTTCAAAGGACCTTCAAGCCTGCTCGTCTGGTGACCCTGACAGTCAAGTTGACTGTTGGAAGTGCAGGGACTGGAGGACAGGGCAGCATTGCCAGGGTTTCAGCGTGTCCGTCGGTTTCAGGTGCAGACATTACCCGTGAGGCCTGCGTTATGAGGCATCTTACACTCCTTTCTGCCTTGGCCCTGAGTGCCTGTGGCATTTCACACGCTTCTGCCTCTCCCCAGCTGGTGCTGTGAAAGTGCCTGCAGATGCTCCATTGAGGTGGGCTGGCAGAAGGGACATGCTCTCTTCCATCTCTTCCATGCGTCCTGCAGCAGAAGCCCTCGAGCCTTTCCTCGGGCAACTGCAGTACTCAGTATGACAAACCCCACTTGTCAGGCCCCATCAGTTTGGGGATTTCATGTCCATAGACAGAAGCTATTTGTTTATTTAATCTTAATTCCATGCCTGCATTCAAGGCAGTGACTTTGTGCATGTGTTTACTCGCTCTTATATGCGTGCTCACATCCTTGTACCCTTGGGTCATTGTAAATTTAGCTGGAAAAACACATGTATGTGTAATATGCTGTTAATATTTAATCAAACTCCCTAGTAAGATTTCCAGCAAGCCAATGCTCAGAAAACTGATTAGATTAAAAAAAAAAAAAAGAAAGAACTGTCATAAATGGGGTTATTTTGTAAAGCCCCAAGTGAATTAGGTTTGTGCAGTTAGATATGCGGGAGAAAGTGCTGTAAAGAATATATTCTTTGCCATGTGTCTGCATTTTCATAAATGACAAATGATAAAGTTGTGGGGGCTCATACTGCGGATGCAATTCCCACTCTGTTTTATATTGTTAAATAACATATTCTTGGATGAGTTAGTGTCCCATCATACATTCAAGTCTTCAGGCAAATTCTGACAAATTGTGAATGTAATGTCATTACATCTCGGGGAGAAATAAAGCCATTTCTTAGGCTAAGAGTTTGCAGAGAGCCATAGGTTCCATCCCTGATTGGGCTGGCTTTATGCAACACTGACTGCAGCCAGCTTGACTGAACCAAGTCCTAGAGTTGTTTGCGTGTATATGTGTCAGTGGGCTTTTTTCCCAAGTCTCTTACTGGAGAAGTCGCTTTTCTTGCTGTTATGTTTTCAACACCATGGCTGAACTGTGAATTAACATTGCAAAAGACTGTCTATAGTCTCTGGTTCCTGACTGCACAAGAACTTGCAGAAAGCCTCCTCTGAACTGTTGAAGTGTGAAAGGGCATGTTAAATCTATCCAGCGTTTGGACCAAAAAAAAAAAAAAATTTGCTATTTTTAATTTTCTGTGAATAAATATTTAAAGCACTTTAGTACAGCTGACAGATGGTGAAAATGAAAGGTGATTTTCTCATGTGTCAGGAGAGTAACTGCATTGACAGAACTGAAGATTTCCTCTTTCTTGGCCCCATCTTCAGTCTCTCAACCTACAGATTTCTCAAACCACCAGTCTTGGCCATGGAGTTGAGCTCAACGTGCAAGTCAATCTGCCACCCTTGTCAACATTCTCTGGGGGGAGATGAGTTTGTTCAGTCTCCAACTTCCCAGGCATTGAGAGGGTTTCTGTAGGAGTGACATCACTGATCCTGCTTGCGGCCTGCCACTTGGCTCACGGGCTTTGCGTGAAGCATCCTTTCTCTGCCAAAGGTCTAGGAGAGGCATCAGCCATCCCTGGGGCCTCCCCGGGGGACCATGCTCCCTGCTCCGGTGTTAACAACTGGTGAGGGCTGTGTCCAACTCCTGAGTTCCTCCTGATGGGAAACTGTCTGACAGTTTCACAGAAGGGCATTTGCCTTGCTCTGCACCCTAATGACCTTACTTCCTTGATCGTCCCCCCTGCTGTGCCCCAGAATACTGTATGCTCTAATGGCTAAAACAGATCATTGCAATGCTGGTCTTAGCGTTTGTACTTCAGATTAGAGGATGTGGTTTTGACAAGACATCTGCCGAGCAAACCACTTCTCTTTTTCCTTAATCAGCATGCTGTGTCCCTATCCTCTTAATCTCTTCTGACTCTCATGGCAAAAATAATTGAGCCCACAAGCTCAGGAGCATAAACTGTTATGGATTATTTATGGCCCTGACTAATTTGGGATTTATTTCCTAGAAGGAAAGTTTTGGAAATCTAGGCACTCCCAATTTTCCTTCCCTTAAAACTTTTATAACACTGTTTGGAACTTTCTCTTTTCCTATTATTTTTATAAACAGTAATTACTCTGTCAGATAAATCAGCAAATCCTTTATATTAGATATTTAGCATTTTTATGTGGATTCTTCAATGTCCCTTAAAAGGTGTATCGTTTACAGAACCATCAATTTTTTCAGCACTTGCAAGGACCTGATATCTCAACTGACTTCACGTCTGTGTTTGGTTGGTGGTGTTCAGTGGGTTCAAAGGCAATAGGCAGGTTGAGGTCGGACAGGTAGACCGAGTGTATGCTTAAGCTTTGTTTCTCTAGAACCAAGCTAAAAGCCAATAGTCCTTGTGTTATTAAGGCTGTACCTATCAGCTACTTCACCCACAGGTTTGATTCACATGATTTTGATTTGGAGAAGCCTCGCAAAGCTGCTTTGTAAATGGGCCTCTGCATGATGCAGGAGTCAAATAAATGACTGCAAATATGTGCAAATGTGTGAATCCTGACAATCTCTCTGCACCGTGCCCTGCAGATGCAGGACACAGTGATGAAAGAAGCGTGAACGAACAAACTTATTCATGAGGTACATAGGCATCTTTCATTTGAGTTTGTGTGACTCTGATGAACTGGATTTGGATGTGGTGTGAAACTGGCTTCACTGCTGAGTCACTGTGTGTTGGTGGCAGAGGATGGTATGAATAAGCCCTAGCACCAGTGATCTGTGTCCTGCTCCACCTGTGACTCAAGACTAACTTCAGAAAAAAAATCATTTGCTCGCTCTATTGCAGTCTTCTCATATCTGAAAATGGGAGGGGTGAACATGAACCCACCTTTTCTAGTGCCTGGACACTTGGGAGGAGCCTTATGTAAACGCAATGTATGACCAATTTTTTTTTCTCCAACGTCCTGATCAACTTGTCTCTTATGGGAACTGCTGAAACTTCTGTTATCTTGGTGACTTTTTGGAGCTACACAGCCCAGATATTGTTAATGACATCAACATAGGCAAGCAGACAGTCACACAAATAAGCAAAACTGAAGTCAACTTCATCTGTGTTTGTCACTGCAGTGTGCATGTACTCATGTGCTCTACCAATTTTAGCTCTTAGATGAGGGGGAGGAGGCTGGTGTTTTGCAGTCTGGGGGAGGAAGGTGGAAGGCAGAGGGTTGACAGCTGGCAGGAACTGAAATCTCTGCCTCTGAGATGTGTTATCAGCCGTGCAGAGGAGGGAGAAGCTGCGATGGTGCCAGAAGCCTTATTGCTGTCCTTAACAACATATTTCTTTGGCAATTCTCGCTCTCCCATTCGATTTCAGAGAAGTGGAGCTCGCTGATCTGCTGCGCACACCCACTGAGGCAGGGTGGCCGCTGGGGCAGAGTACCCAGCTTGCTGGCTCACAGTGCTGGGCTTCTCAGCAGCACCTCACTGCTATGCCCTCTGCTTTTCCTTTCTTTTTCCCAGTTCAGTTTCCGTTAAACATATGTCACCGCTGGCAAATGCTGCAGTGGTTGAAGCCTCCTTTTCCATCTTGATCATGTGAAGTGGAAGTCGTGCTCATCCTGGCACACTTATCTCCTCTCACCTCTGTGACTGCTTGGTTTATGATGTAACTCTGTAAAGGTGAATCAGAGCTGCTGGCACTTTGTCAGCATTTGAATTCACCTGCGGCCATCACCTTTCCATGAGTGGGAAGGAAAATTATGTATCTGGTCACTTTCCCATACTCTACAAAAGAATTGTAGCTTGAGAGAGGGAAGAAACAAATGGTCCTCAACTTCTGAAATGCTCTTACCTCTCAGAAATATTCTCATGAAATGCTCCAAATGAAAAGCTTTTGTCTACATATTTTATCATTTAGCCAGATGTGTGACTGTTGTGGAAAGGCTTCATTTATTACTTCACTTAAGTGTGGAGTCCAAATTTCTGTTTTTGTCTGAAGACCATTTCAGACTTGGGCTCTTCAGGAAAAAGAAATGAAAGCAAGTTCAAGAGCCCTTTATTTCTTGAACCCCTGGTTCCCACTCAGGAAAGTCTGTTCGTGCCACAAACAGATAAAAACTACAAGGCTTCATTCAGGAATGTAACATCCATTTAATTGATCTATTCACAATCACTAAATCAAAGACAGGATTTATTAGGCTTTGACAGATGGATTGAGTATGCTCCTTTTGTTTCTAGATGACGTGTTCCTTCTCTCAAACTTTGCTAAAAATGTAATAGTCCCTCAGTTCAACACAGATTCACAAACCTCCTTTGTCCCTTCCTGGTCAACCATTGACTCTTTGTGAAGCTCAACAAGGAATCACAGTCTCAATGGATAGTCCCACTGTGCTGTGGAGTAAGAGAACAGAAAAAAAGGGAATATCATGAATTACTTATAAAGTTCACTGAGATACAGCCACTGACAAGAAGAGTAATGACTAGCTTCTAGGCTTAACTCTTCTAGGTTTTGTTGGTTTTTTTTTTTCTTCATATAGACTTTCATTACTGAGCCACAAAGGTGTAAATGGGCTGAAAGTGTTTACTGGTTCACAGAATGATGGAAAAGCTAACAAGTAATGTAAGACACACACATTTTTCAGGGTGTCATGTTTTATTTTGAAGTTCAGAAATACCCACTGCTTCAGAAGAGCAAACCTACAGTCTCCCTTAAACAGAAAAGATACTGCCTGCTTCTTCCTCACTGTGCAAGCCACAGCTGCTGGACCTGTTTTGAATGTGAAACGAGGGGGAATATCCACCAGGAGCAGGTTAATCCGATCTCATCCCAATTTTAGTATTAAGAGGAGAAGCACTAACTAGATTCCCTGGGACGTGTGGGTGAGAATCAAGGGAACGTGGGCCAAGGTGGCCCTAAGGTACAGCTGTGCCTTTCCAGATCTCTACTGTGCAAGGGGCTGAAGTCCCAAGAGAGCATAAGGAAGCTTCTAAAATGTGCTCCGCTTGCTGTCACCTGCTGTCACTTGTACACTGCTATAGAATTACAAGGACTGTTTCTGCAGTGTCAGGAGCTGCTGGATGTGCTGGTAGCCATAAACTACCCCAGTCAAACCACACAATGCAAAAAAAAAAAAAACATTATTCATTTATTTATTTTAAATTCAACCAGACACACGAAATCCCACTGTTTCACCAATTTACATGTGTATAATTCTCTTGCACATCTTTTAAGATAGCTGAATCCCCTTAGGCTAGGACAGCTGCCTATGTAGGTTAGGTCAAGGTACAGACCGATGGGTTGTAATGCTGATGAACCCTCTGCAAAACATCCTCCCACTCTGCCAGGGAGCACCTGGTAAGGGCTCAGGGTGTTTCTTACCAGTTCTACTCTCACCTGGCGGCAGCCTCGTCTCCCCCAATGTGCCTGCCTCGCTTCTCGGTGAGAGCATCATGCATCACGGTGTCGAAGCCTTACCAAAGCCACAGGGGCAGAAAGTTACAATGCTAGTGACAGGCAATGTAAATCATGTTCTTTTGCAGTTAACTCTGGGAAACTCATTTCCCAATCTCACTTTCATGTTATCATGGCCCTTCCATGACAGTGTACCCAAAGAGCATTAAAAAGAACAAGGCATGCATGGCCGTCTGCACTGGCTTGAGGATTACATCCTCTTATGGACTGGGATACAAGAGCCCTCCCCTGCACAGGTGAGGAGCTGTAGCCTCTTCACAGACACTGTCGATGTTCAAGGTTAACATCTCAATTACTGCTGGCCTCCTAGACAGCAGAGTGCTTCACTCATCAGTCAAGGGCAGCTCTCAGCCCCTTCCCTCTTACCACCAGTACCGTGCATCACAATGGTACATGTTCCTGGCTGAAACCTGGCTGTATGGAAGGCTGTTTGCAACGGAGCTATGCCAGGGAGTTTCTAGTTCTTGCATTATTCCATGGCCAGCACTAAACCTTTTGTTTAATTCAGTGTTCTTCTGAAACAGGAGCAATCCTTGCAGCCAGATACCCTGGCTGTAAAGGCTACAGGCATACTCCCTGTGTAACTAAGCAGGGCCTTTCCCTAGGACTAGTTTCTAAGCCTATATCAATAAATATTCAGATTTTGTTTGACTTTATTTTAGCTGCAAAAAGGGCTCCAAAAGAGTCTTCTCACAAGAAGATATTTAAGACCCCCCAAAAATCACAGTAAAAGTAAGGTGCAAAGTTTTACTCATTATGTTAATTATCAGCTGAAATAATTTGCCCAGAGAAAAGCATGTTTTTCCATCCCTTGCAGCATTCTAGACAGGAACTTTTTAGGAAATGGTAAAATCTACCATCTTAGCTTTAAAACGATTTAAACTCCCTACTTTATCTGATCCTCTTCATTTAGTATGGCTTGCAATTAGCTTCTGCAGACTTCAGTCAGAGGTGCTTGTTCAGAAACATTTACCAACAGCTATCTCCTTGGTACCATTACACGGAAATGCTCAAAGCTCTGGGGCTCGCTCTGGCTTTCGCTCTTTTTCCCAAATCATGTCAAACCATGGAGTCCCTCTCAACATTGTCATAGTAATAAAGAAAATGTACTTTGAAAGTTTTGCCTACTATCTAGTCTGAAACAGACAGAGCAGAGAGAAGTAGAATATTTTTAGCTAGAAAAGTCTGAGAGGAGAACATTGCCTGCAATGGTATGAAAGCAAATATCCATGTGGATGCTACACTTATTACAAATTATTCTAAACAGTTCTCTATTAATCTGTTTACAGCACGTTCTCTCACACTTCTCATCATTACCCTTTTAACTTTAACATTGTGTAAAACACTGCCATCTGAATGCTGAGCAGCTCTTCCTTGTCAACATAATGTGGAGTTAGTACTTTACACATCTAACCCAATATTGTCCCTGTGTATTTAGGACAGAAATATAATAGCAGTTGATGTCTAATTAAACTGCTGGCTGCTATTCCACTGAATTGAAAGGCTCTTCTGGTCAGAGATGGATTGTGATTGGGATTTTCCTCTGTTTCCAAATCTGTGGACATGGTGACATACTGGATAACAACCGATCTGCTTGGCACAGGTCATAGGGCAGACACCTGTACAGTGCATAAGGGGATACTAGGGCTGTAAAGCTACATCTGGATTGGGATATTGAAAGTATGCAGGTCCATTTGCTGGTAAAGAGTCCAGCAGGCATGATGTAGCCTGCCCACGTAAACTGTCCTACCCCACAACAGTGTGGCTGGGCACAAGCTGCCTGCTGGGAATGGTCCTCAAAGAGTTCAGACTCTGGAATGTCCTTGCGGGTGGCCTGGGAGAGTGCTGACCAGTGCAAGCAAAGCAGATCATGAGAACAATTTACCAAGACAGAATTTACCAATTTCCCAGTAATAGTCCCTGGCACTCTTTAATGCAGAACTACATGTTTATCATGATTTTCATGCTGGTTTCACACCAGTTCTTGCTGTTTAGCTGTAGACTTGGTTCACCACATCCCAAATTCATCTTGTCTGACTCCTTTGTGATTTCAATGATTAAAGGTGCCATTTTCCCAAGTAGAGTACTGAGGGAAAGGCTGGCTGGTAGGGCCCTTCGAGGCTGAACACTGAGAGGTCTGGGCATACTTTGTTGTTTCAGCAGACCAGGAAATAGTAGAACACTAAGGTCCCATCTATAATACGTATAAACCATGCCAGATCATCCTCTAATTGCACAGTTTGGAAAGAGAGCATACACAAAACAGTAGAAGGAATAATGAACTAGGCCAGACCATGGGATCGTCTAGGATAGACACTCTTTTGTTGCCTCCATGCTTTGAGTGTCTTCTATCCTGACTTCAGCTTTTTTTTTCCCTATTTGTTTGTTTGTTTGTTTATTTTCATTCCTTGCTAGAGGTTACAATCCTTTCAACTCCCCACTAGCACTTCATCTGCAGACCCCAGGTTAGCAATCTGTGTTGCCCAGAAATGTACAAAAGACTTTTTCAGTAGTATTTAATGGAGGTTGAGTAAACCAATCTACAAACTTGCGATTTTCTTCTGGCAAATGGAAATAACACAGAGAGGGGTGGATTTCAGCGGGCTCTAGTTTTGGCTAATCCCAAGCAGACTAAATTACACATTCATTCCTCTTCATAAAATCAAATTTTAAAAAACTGCCAAGGCTGTTCACATCCTTACTGTGCATATGCTAGTACGGAATTATATTTCAGAATTAGACTATAATCTAAGATGATTACAAAAAAAAAAAAAACAAAAAAAAACAAAGAACATAGGTCCCATGGCATTTTTCTAGGTTGTATTTTTTGCCTGTGTCGGATAATATATTATATGCTGTTTGGATTTGATACTTTGAAAGTACCTCTTAATTATACTCTACAAGTTTAATTGTTGCTAAGTAATTCTAGTACTTACGTTGCTGGATGTGAACAGAACCTCAAGAAACTGAAGAAGGTACTGACAATGAAGAATAATTATGCTTCTGGCCAGCAAATAATTCAGTACATTTTGGGGAAAAAAAAAACCTCGAGGGGAAAAGGCAGCTAGTTGCCATTAGCAAATAAATGGCAGGAAATCATACTTCACACACAACTAGAGTAACACAAATGACACAGTGAAGCACAAGCTAATAACTGCAGCCATTCTGCTGGGGGCAAATGGCTGAGAGGCATCAGAAGCCATTTCAGGAATGGCAAAAAATACATCATTATTGGCTATCTGATGGGACATGTCAAAAAGCCACAGTCAGCTAAAAATTAAGACACATTTGAATAGATGTATCTGTAGCAGCTTGGACAATACTCTACAGATGGATAGCTAATACTCAGGAATGACACATGCAAGGAAGACATTGAGGTATTTACACTCCATTTTAGCTCTGTTGTATACACAACCCATGAACAGCTTAGATGTCAAAATTCACCAAGTCCCAGCCGGACAATGTGATGTACTATACGGGCTGTGCAGATTGCGGGGTCATATCCTTCCATTGCAAATCCATAATGGCCAATACTGAATGCGAGGACTGCAAAAGAGACACAAATTCTTACAGTCTCATAATAACTCCATTCACTGCACGAGACTGTATTGTGTATTGACTTCCATGTCCGTTTACAGATAATAGCAGTAGAGGAAAAAGAGCTATGAATATGGTGTTATTCCATGTAGGTGTTCTTAGCGCTGAAAATAGGAAATAAAATTTTCTTTTTTTCAGACTATCAGATTATTTTATTCTTATTATGAAACAGAAATATAACTCAAGCTTTTACAATTGTAATTTTTGCAACTTCTATTACTTTAAAATCAGTCTTGCTTGGCTTTGACTATACACCACTTATTTTACTCCTGTGATTAGGCTTGTTGTCTTGACAGCAATGAAAATAACTCATAAAAATAATATCCATAAGTATACCCAGGAACAGTAGCATCGACTTACTATTGGCCTACTACCTAAATACTGGGTTTGCACTAGATAGACTGCAGTGGGATGATTTTTGTGTAGACAAAACCTTTGCTACCTGGCTGTGACTGTGCTGCTCAAGAAGAGCTTGTGTCCTCCTTTTCTTCTTGCAGACTGGACTGGCTGTAAGCCACTGATGAGGTTGATTTTTTTTTTTTAAATGATGGAAAATGCTTCCTCCTTAGGGTTATTTGGCTTATCTAAGGTTTGACTACGAAAATTCCATGCAGGTATAAATGACAAAAGCTTTGCTAACATCTGATATCTTCTGCCTTCTTTCTGAGGAACAATGTTCTTAAAAGGCTGATGTTACGCATGAGGAGCTTTTCATTTGTGAGGGGTGTTGGTGCTGGATGGCTCAGGGTGCTAAGGGGAGGTGTAGGGACCAGGTTGTCCTTGGAGTCATTGGGATGGTGCAGATTCCCATCAGCCTCATCTTCTTTCAGCAGTGTAACAAAAATAACACTTTTAATGGAGAGCCAAACATTACTGCTGTTTCATATTGATTGCTGAGTGTAAAGGTCAGCATGAATTGTGCGTGGAATGCTTGAATGTCACCCCTGAGCTGGCCGAGGAGGGAAGCTATGGCCCTGCATTTGTGATCTTCAGCCCATCTGCTCCTCTGAGTGCCATTAAAAAGGAAGTGAAATGGAGGATGTATGATGTATAGGAAAGAGCATGACTGTTTTGCCACCTTCTTCCTTGCAAATACATATTGATTTGCACTCGCAGGGAGGGCTTATTCTAAGGTGTCAGGGCAGTAGGATACCAAATTTATTAAAGCGAACGACCAACTTTAGAAGTCCTAGTAGACAGCAGAAAAGTTTTGTCCTTTACTTCATAAGCCATGCAGTTTCTTTTAGCCCATAAATTAATACAGTATAAAGCATGAAAATATCAGACCCAGAAAAATTAAGCCAAGCACCTTCTAACAATGATTTGTCTTAAAACAGAGTCCTGCAACCTACATTAACTCTGCAATCCACGTTAACAAGCCCTTAAAACAACTTTCCAGAGCAACATTTGACATCCTCTGCTGAAGTATTTTTGCCAACCTCTGTAGTCAACCAATAAAGGGTCTTAAAACAGAACCACGTGTGTCCAAAAATGAGTAAATACATATAAAAGAGGAATGTCAGACAAGTGTTTATGCAAATATGATACCTTTCAAAAGATTTTGCTCATGAATATTATTGGCAGCACGTTTGTTGCTAGTTGACACTGTGGCGAAATAAAATAACAGATTACAAATTATTTTTAGAAATGGAAACTGCTGCCACTGGGCATAATTCTAAAGAGGGGATGGAGATACAATAATCTGACAATGTTAATTAATTCATACGTATGATGTTTCTTTCAATTTTGCCTTAGAAACATTGCTAAGACCCTCAATGAAAGTGACGAAAAAAACTGTGTTAAAAAGGGGAAGGTCTGTTCTGGCATTGTCTGATTGTCTTGCCTAAGGTGCAGGAGAGGCTAAGTAACGTGGGACTGGACTTTTTCATCACCCAGATCAGTAAAAATGAAATACTTCAACATTCATATTAACCACTGCAGAGAGGAAGAGGCTGTCTTACCACCTGTTTGCATTAGTGAGGCTGGTTTTCAGATTTCTTTTTTTTGTAACTTTTGTTATTCTTTTCTCTTATAATAAGACATAGTGCATATGTCCAGTCTACCTATAAATCTCTAGCCAACAACATTCAGTTTGGAAGCAGAATCATCTTAGATATAAGCAGCATGAGCTGAAAGTCTAAAGTGCTAAGTAGCTGGGCTTTTATTACAGTCATCTTCATCAAGTATTCTCAGTAAAATTTATACAGTCAAAGTTTTGTTTTCAGTTGTCTGAAACGTTTTTGCTGAGCCTACTTCTGCCATGCTTCAAGCCAGAGTGGTGTTTGTAGCAACTCTGCACTCCTCTGTTCAGCATCTAAGTCCTATATATGTGGTACAACATCCATTATACAGCTATAGGTAGGATCAGCATATACGAGGTGATGTGATCATTTTGTGCCTGTGGGGCACATTTCACCCAAAGACCTCCGTGTTTTAAGTCTCCCAACGGTTTACAATTAGGTGCAGAAAGACATCTCTTTTATTTACATGGAATTACCAGTTGTGGTGGTCAGGACACCGGACTTTGATAACTGCCACCTTTGTCAGTGCTGGATTTAAACCAGCTCAGAATAATGAGGTGATAAAATGAGAAAGTGTGTGAATGTCCCATATCCACACTTGAGATTCAAATATAATTCATAATCGTTGTTTTGTATCAAGAAGAAGGAAACTTTCCAGAAGAGCCACAGCCTAAGAAATTGGATTAAAAAACACTAAATGTCAAAATCACCTAAGGTAATGCAAGGGGTTGCTTGTAGATGTGACATCTAAATTAGAAAATGGAGAATCTTATGTCTTGGATGTCTGGTTTTCAAGATTTTTGGACTGGGACTGTGCTAGAATGTCGGGCCACCTCAAGCTCTGTCTTCATTAACATGTGTTATGAGGTGTGCACATATGTACAAAGCTGCAATTTAGCATTTATAAAAAGTGAAAATAAAGATAGCATTACCTACCCTAGGGGCTTAAAAAACACATTAAAAAATAGATTAAAAAGTATATATTATTTTTGAGAAGTTGGCAGAAGTTAAGAGTTTATCTGTTTGATTTTTCTAGCTTCACATTCTTAGTTCTTTTTCACAGCTTTTAAAATTAAAACTGAGTATTAAAACTACTCACAGGATTCCAGAATCTGAAGATTTAGAGAAGAGGAAGAAAAAATATAAAACAAACCACAAACTGTGAAAACCCTTCACAATTGGCAGTACCATCAATATACAAATATGACAGTTACTGATAAATACAACATGAAAAGTCTTCACAGTCAATGCAGATGAAAGCATCCATCAGAATTAGCGTCCATCAAGGGACTGAGTTTAAATGGGAGCACAGTGTATAAATGGCAGAGAGAGCTAAGCTGATCTACTGGAGATCACCTATTTAATGGGATGTTTAATGACAGACAGATGACAATGACAAAGATGCTAATTTTTTTTTCTACAAATGTTAAAATTTCCCGGATATATGAATTTCCTTCACCTGTTATTCACACATACATGAGTTAGAGGTAAATTTGAGATATTTTCTTTGACACTGATGATAATTTTCCTTTTTTTTTTTTTTTTTT
>WHYT01016928.1:62991-73466 GCA_009806455.1 Tetrax tetrax
GGAGGAGGAGGAGGAGGAGTGGAAAAGAGCGGAGAGGGGGGCAAGCGAGGGGGGCGTGAAGGAGCGGGGGTGAAAGGAGAGCGAGCGCAGAGGAGGCGGCGGCGGCGGGGAGCGGAGCGGGACGGCGACGAGCGGCCCGAGCCAGCAGCAGCTGCCGGCGGGCGAGGTGCCCGGGCCATGGCGCGGCGGGACGGCGGCGGCGGCGGCGGGAGGGGCGCGCCCCGCCTGCTGCTCTGGCTGGCGCTGTGCGGGCTGTGGCGCGGCGGCGAGGCGGGCGCTCTGCCCGCCCGGGGGCCGGCCCTGCCCTTCGGCGCGGGCCCGGCGGCGGCCTGCAGCCCGCGCTGCCAGCACGGCGGGCTCTGCCTCGGCAACGGCACCTGCCTCTGCTCCAAGGGCTACGAGGGCGAGCTCTGCCAGCACGGTAACGGCCCGGCCTCGCACTGCGGGGTGCCGGTGGGCGGGAAGGCGGCGGGGACCCTCGGCGCGGAGCAGCCCCGGGGCGGTGGCGGGCGGGGAGAGGTGAGAAGGGCCCCAGGCCGCCCGGGGAGCCCGGCGTGGGGGGCGCCCGGCTGTGGCTGCGGGACCCCTTCGTAGGTGGCGGCGCCTATGGAGGCGCCTGGGCCTGAACAGGTACCGGTGTTACCTCCCCGAGCTGTCAGCCTTCCTGCAAGTAATCCCTCCGAAAGGTCTGAGGAGCTCGGGTTTGGATCTGGGGCGAGAAGTTGGTGGTTAGATGCCGGGGGGA
The DNA here is from genome assembly GCA_009806455.1 of Tetrax tetrax. Classification (NCBI taxonomy): domain Eukaryota; kingdom Metazoa; phylum Chordata; class Aves; order Otidiformes; family Otididae; genus Tetrax; species Tetrax tetrax. The sequence continues at coordinate 63,737 of WHYT01016928.1, forward strand.
ATGCAAATAAGGTGGGGTGGAAGAAGAGACACCCGGTTTTCTGGTGAGGCGTGGCAATGAGAGCAAATTGCTAGAGCACAACCAAGAGCCGGCTCCTTATGAAGACACTCCCGTAGGTGAGTAGACCCAGCCGTTGGAAATGGCCGCACTGTCAGTGGGCAGCGTTTTACCACGCTGGGTAAGCGTCCGCTTGCTGGACAGGCTTCTGCGTCGGCTTCTTTTTATCACTTTCTCTGTGCACGTTGAAATGCTTCCCTGAGAAAGCAGTGTTGCTTTTAGAGGCTTGATGCCTTTCTGAGCCTCAGCAATGTTAAATGGTATTTCTAGGTGCCAGTGGTGAGAATAGTACTAACAAAAAGATTTTTAAAAGTCTCTACAGATAGGCTGTTTCCTGAATTTCTTGTTATTTAGAATATGTTATGCTTTAAAAGTACTGGAATTTACTTCCTAGATGTTACCTGACCTGCAGAGTCATTTGTACATCCCATTTCCATGGTAGGAGGTGTAAAGCTAGGGTGAACTGAAATCCGTTCCTGTTGGCTTCCAAGGGGAGACAGAGTATTTTTGAAAATGTCTCCCAATATGTGAAGGTAAACACTGGGGAGAAGAGTTTTAGTTTAAACTGTATTTAATGTAACGTGCTTGATTTCTAGTTTCTTTCTTCAAAAGTTTAACTGCAGAGCATTGTGGCTATTAATTGCTAAAAATCACTCAATATCAGGAGTTCTTTTACTTCACATGTTCTCCTGTGGGAAGAGGTGCTATAATCTATACAATATTTGTTCTAGTCCTCAATGCCCTTCATTTAAAACATGATTTTTTTTTTAAACTCTGAAATGAGATGCTGAAAATTTCATTCAGCACTGTAATCATTCATGGAGCATTGTTTTATTTAGAAGCTAAGGCTAGCAGGTGGTGACAAATGAGGTATAGCTAATGTGCTGCATAGTGGAGTTGAATAACCATACTGTATGCACTGTTCCAAACAACTGTTGGATCATAGACATTTTTGGGTTTAGGGGAGATGTGAAAGATTGTTGGAGAGGCAGATCTATTTTTGAACTAGAGAGGTAAACTGTCAGGAATTGTTAAGGGAACCACTGAATGCTCCGGTAAGGTCATCAATCTAGGAAAAAAACCCAGATAAATTAATACCTTGAACAGGTATTAATTTAAGGATAATTAATTAAGGATAGAACATAACTTGTTCTGTCAAGAAAACTGAACTGAAAAATATGTAAAACAACACAGAAATAGTGTGTTTTTTTTAAATTCAGAGCTCCTCTATGGCATTTCCAATGAACTGAAAGTGTTGGGTAAAACAGTTATGCAGAGCTGAGTGCTGAATGGCTCTTTCATGCATGCCTGTGTCCTTTATTTGCATGCAAATACTCATTCTGCAGATACTAATGTGAAAAATCCTCTCCTCTTCAGTTGAGTTGCTTGAGAATGCTGTAAGTATATGAGAGCAAAATCAGTGTGGTGTTACTGCTCCTTTCCCCTTCCCTCTATTTCAGACTTCTCACCCATCCAGTCAAAGGATGGAGCAATGTGATAGAGAGAGCTCATCTCACACCTCATTCAGATGAGACTCTCTGAAACACGTGGGTTTCTAAAGTCTGTGTGTGAATGAACAAATATTTTCACAGACACCAGGGCGGATTCACAAATTACTTATGAGTAGCAAGGAGGTCTATGAGATAGATAATTTATTTTCAATCTGACTGGAGTTACCCAGAATTTTGCAAAATGAAGATTTTTTATTTGTGCCTTATCCAACCCATTCAAGCTGTTAGCAATAAAAAAGTTGCAGAATCTGTGGTGATCATAGATGCTTTTCTCCCAACAGATAATTACAGTTATGGCAAAAGTTACATTTATCTCAGATGATTTCTAAACAAGCACTGTACATTTCAGAAAGGTCTCTGAGAGGCCAGTGAGGCAAAAAAAGAGGGAGGAGGAGAAGAAAGTGCTGACTTACTTCTGAGGACATTTTGGAGAAGAGGTATGAGGAAATGAGCATGTAGTTTTTCTGGAGAGGTACATAGGAATCTAGTAAAGAGTGAAGTCTGATATTTCATCTTAAGAATCAGAAGATGCCCCTGAAGTTGCAGCATTTTTAATAAAATCGTTTCTTCTTATCACCTCTTTTCTCCCTTGTCATTTCTTGACTTCAGTTATCAAAAGCGTCTTTGGCAGTCCAGCTGTGTTCCTTTGTTCCATTTTAATATGGCTCTTTCTTCTGCCTGTTCTGTCTAGGAACCAAAAGCTCCCTTAGTTTTGAGTATTTAAAAGCTTAAAACGGTGGAGCGCTCTCTGGGCAGGGAAACTATTTCATCTGATCAGCAATAAAGGATGGCAGGGCAAATACATCGTAGGAAAGGGGAAGACAAACTGAGTACTCAGAGACTAAAATAATGGAAATTTCTTACGTACTAATTTTGATAAGCTTCACCAATATTTATCCAAGCTTTGTTTGTTGTCTGTCTTACAGCAACATGTTATCCAAAATGCAAAAATGGTGGGGAGTGCCTCAGACCTGGAAAATGCAGATGTCCACCTGGCTATGGCGGTAGATACTGTCATAAAGGTGAGTAAGACCCAAACCAATTATAGCTTGGAAAGACAAGGAGTTTGAAAACAGACAAAATTAATTTGGGACACCTCAAGTCCAGGATTTAATGCACTTCGAAATAATGACCTTAATTCCTTAGACCTCTGACCTTACTGTTAAAAAATGCATGGCCTGGAGGCTCTGGATGCTTGCAGGAGGACGTGGTGGAGTATATGTACTGAAATGCGTTGTGACAATCTGAGAGAATTTTGTTCCTTGGAAAATACCTTGTTTATGTGATATGTAAATATTCTATTTAGCTTTGTAACAGACTCTTTCTAAGTAATTTAATGAAATTACTTGTATAGATACCTATTTCTGCAGTAGGTGGTTGAAAGTTTTGTGTAGTATCTGGAAGACAGTAATACTGAGGGCATGTCACTAAAGATATGCGTGGCAATGTGTTGTTGATAGCTAATGGGAGATGACAGGTGGAGAGAAGCAAAGATCAATTTTTATGGTTTTGTGAAGCGTAGTGAATATATGTGTGGATTGGAAAAGGCAATCCAAGAAAACAGTGTTGTGTTGTTGTGAACTGATCAGACTACTGATAACAACTTGAGTTCTGGGATGAAAGGGGAAGAAAACTTGAAATAGTTTGGGGAAAAGTTATGTAGTAGACAAGATACCATCAGAGAGTGAAGGAAAAGAAAGCATTCCTTTCCTTTCAGAAGAAAAGCTTCAACCTGACACTTAAAAAAGATTCTAGAAGTTATTTCTGAAAAGAGAGTTAGTTGGGCAGTTGTCACTGTGCTGAGAACTTAATAAGCATTTTCTCTGACTGTGGTCACAGCGGCTAGCAGCACCTCACAAGATTCTGTGTTTATGCTTGATGTTTCTTCTGTGGGCATTTTCTTTATTGCCTTCAAATGTGAAATAGCTACAAGGGTTTACTTGATGTGTAACCTAATAGATACTTTGGGAAGGAACTCAGCTAGCTTCTGCAGCTCTCTGGAGTCTTGTTGTTGGATTATCTGGGTTTGTTTGTTTGTGGGTTTTTTTGTTTGTTTTATTTTATTTTTTGATAAAGCAGTATTTGGTATTTTATGAAGAAAGCGTGACCTGCATGTACCTAACATGGTATAACATCTGTCTAAGTTTGCAGAAGCTTAAACTGTATCTCTGGGATGTTAACTAGACTGGATGGGAATTCAACTACCAGTGATAATAACTTGATATAAAAATTGTTAACCTTATAGAGGAATATAAAAAAAATGAGGAAGTATCTTCTAATGAAGATCTGTATAACATAGTGCTGTTGTGTCATGCACTGGGAAGTAACTAGTCATTTTGAATAGACATAACTGTTCACAGCAATAAGGTAAACTGGAGCATGGTCAGCTTCCTTTTCCAGCAAAAGGATTGTAATTTTTTTCTTAATTTCTTAAAACCTAACTGAAAGTGTAGGTTTGTGGGGCCTTGGCAGGGACCCCACAAGAAGACAGAACTTAACGTTCTCAGAAGAGCCTAAATGAGAAGCAAGGTGAGAAGTACTAAAATAGAAAAAGCAGAGTTAGGGTTCAGTTTATGCTAATGCTACAGTCTAGACTTGGATTTCTATCTGAGTAAAAGTCCTGCATGTATCTCTTAGCATGTTATCTCTGTAAGGCAAAGGGTGTGCTTGTGCTCAGCTTTGTGGTGGAGTACTGTGGCATATGGAGCCTGGATGTATGAACCTGCAGCGTGGTGCCATGTGCTATTACAGAATCACAGAGTGGTTGAGGTTGGAAGGGGCCTCTGGAGGTCATCTTGTCCAACCTCCCCGCTCAAGCAGGGCCACCTACAGGCTGTTGCCAAGGACCATGTCCAGATGGCTTTTGAACATGGCTTTCTCCAAGGACAGAGACTCCACAACTTCCAGGGCAACCTGTGCCAGTGCTTGGTCTCCCTCACTGTGAAGACATGCCGACTATTCGTGATGATTTTCTTGTCCTTAATGTGCCCAGAAATGGTTTCCAGCATCAGTTATTCCATTACCTTACCAGGGATTGAGGTGAGGCTGATTGGCCTGTAATTCCCTGGGTCCCCCTTGCCCTTCTTGAAGATTGGAGTGATATTTGCTTTCCTCCAGTCTTCAGGCACTTCTCCCACTCACCACGATCGATCAAATACAATCAATATTAAATACATTAACTTATACTCTGTGACAAAGAAATATGCAAACAAGCTTTGAAGAGCTTTTCTACCTTGCTGGAGTTGACTTGCATGTCCTTGAGTGTTTAGCATTTGTGCCAAAAATCTGTTAGCTGAAATTATGCTTGAAACTTGTGGTAGAAGAGAGATTTGGACTATTTTCTACCAAATGTCAAGCAGACATCCCAACTGTCAATCATTATAAAGAAGGATAGTTGTTTCTCTTCAATACAGTGTAAGTAGCATTATACATTTACATTCATGCTTGTGAAAGGATGCATTTGATTGTACAGAACAGGAATTATGCCATATTTCAAAGATATGTGCACCACAGTTGATACCAATCATATGTCTGACATAAATAATGCTTCATTAATGGGGCCGTCAGGACTTTGATGTGTAGAACAATTCTGGAATGAGGAGGCTGACTTAGATAGTTGGCCTTTGGGAAGGCACCACTCGACCGTAGTCATAGGTTCATTTGTCAAAGTAATATCCTCTTCTCTTCCTCCTCTTGTTATGTGTAGGTCCTGTCAGGTAAGGAAATAGGTGAATCCTTGACCACATGTTACTGGTCACCAGCTGTGATTTGGCAAGATAGTAAGATTATGCATGTTAGCAGGTACTGTGGTGTAACTGATGAACAGTTGGTTCACAGTTGGGGAGGGGAGAAGCTGTGCCCTAGCGATAATCATGTCTGTCTGTTGGTACTATCAGGCTAAATGCTCAACACGCTTTGGAGCACATGCTTAATTTTAACTGCATTTTGAGTTGGCATTTGCAGACGTGTTTCTGTCCTCCTCACTCAATCCTTATGGAACCATGCCTTGCTCTGAAGAGTTGAAATTTTAGTCTTTGCAGATGTGATAAAATGAGTAGTTGATGGTAGGCCAGCTGTTTAAAGATAATTATTTGAAGTCCTATGCTGCTTCTGAAGTGCACTGCATATGCTGTTCTTACGTAGTAAGCTGTGAAGGAGGCTGTCAAAACGGTGGGGAATGCATCTCTGTCAATGGAGTTGTGAAGTGCCTTTGTGCTTCTGGCTGGACAGGATCAAGATGCCAAGAAGGTGGGTATCTGTGTTCATGAAAATATTTATATTGATTTTAAAAATAACTGCAGTAACAGAAACATTTTTAAAGTATTAAGAGGCTAATAACTATGGAAATGTCATTGCCTTGCTACAGAAACAAACCTACATTATTGGTACATACTCAGACAAAATAGTGTCAAATTATTTTGCATTAAAGTGTACATCTGTTAACATTTAAAACAAAATTCTTAACACATTACCTAAGTATTTTTTTCTATTTCCATGGTTCTGGAAATGCTGTTAGAGTTACACCAGTTGAGTATCTGGCCTGGAAGAAAATGTGTTTTGCCATTTTGATTTGTATCATCCTGAATCTTTCATTCTGTCGGGATTCTTTCATATCAGTTTTATAAATCCTGCTGACTTACCCGTTCTTTTCTTCTAGCAATTTGTCCTCAAGGTTGTCGGAATAATGGAGCTTGTGTGGCTCCTGGGATTTGTAGCTGTCCAGCTGGATGGGTCGGTGGAGCATGTCACTTAGGTAAATGATTTCTGACATTTTACATTTATCCTTTTCCCTACTTGTTTGATTTACCAATACAGCGTTCAAATCTTCAGTGCTTAAAAAAGCTGCTAGGAAAGTATCTTAGAATAGTAAATGAGAGCTGCTTCTGCATACTGGGGATCTTAGAAGTATCCGTAAGGAGTAGGTGGCTTTTCAGTTTGGTCAGAAAGATAGAACTCTTCCACTATAAGTAAATTAAGATTCAGATTTTGGTTGTCACCAAATTTAATACTTGGTATGTCTTGTCAGTATTTCTGAAATATTTTCTATAAACCAAGACCCCAGAATAAAGAACTGAAAATGGCCATTACAGAAACACTATCACTACTGATATGGGTTAGAAGCTTCATTAAATTTTACGAACATGGAAAATGGAAACTCATTTCTCACTTTGAGGATATGTTGGCAGAACCAGCTCCAGGTGCTCTTAAAACAGTAAGAGGAAGCCGGCTGTAATCAGGATTGGTACTGACTGACACTCTTGCTGAATAACCACTTGCATTTTCCCAAATTTTGATTCACAAAAGCAGATTATTATTATAAAAACTTTAATCTACCCTTCTCTGGCAGGGCCTTGTATGCTTTAGCGTCACTGCCCTGACGCTAAAGGCAATAATCCCGAGACTGTCAAAAGGAAAGGGTTTTTTTTTTGTTTGCCCTGTGGGAGACCTAGAGAAAGCTCATTTAAACATTGCTTTTGAACTGGATATCTTGGATGCAAGGTCTCCAGATTAAATCCTCTGCATCTGAAATTTTTGTGTGGCTGTGGGAATCCAAGTCAGCTAGTGTTAGTTCTTCTGCAATACATACAGTCAAGCAAACATTAACAATTAATTCTTTAAAGTTCCCATTTGACCAGGAAAATGCTTATCCTTTGTATTCATCAGTGTATCAAGATAGAGGGTGATATGAAAAGGTTAGTATGGGAGATGCTTAGCTCCGTTCCCTGCACCAGCAATAATGGTAGAAGCTTTCAGGTTCTTAATGTCAAAATAATCACTGCTCCTGAACTAACGAGATCTACATCCAGTTTGACTTCTGTTGGTGCAGATGCTCATAAGCGAATTGCAGTCCCTAGCTTCTTACCTGAACTGGTGCGTAGCCAGGGGACAACTAAAGCTGTGCCTACTCAGTCCTCCTCTGGCTTCTTTTGGGGGAACAGAAAGGCAGTGTGTGAGCAACAGCTAGTATGTGGCAACTGTTTCCTCGTGGATGTGAATCCAGGAATGAGCTTGAATAAGTTTCAGCAGGAATTTTTATTGTTCCCTCACTTTCATGGAGGCATCCATCTCAAAAATAGCCTATGCCTTAAAGAACACAGAAATTATAGTATTTTAAGAGGGGAGCAGAGCATGAATAAGAGTAGACGTACTGTGGCTGTATTCCAGTGAGGGCCATGATGCCATAAATTGAGAGGCATTGCTTTTCAGTTCCTCCATTATGCTTTTATTTATACTGTCCCCGTGTGGTCACCAGGGAACAATTTTGCTAGCACAGTGAGACAAGGGAGAAAAATGATCTCTGTTGTGCTGAAGACATAGTATGTATCTGGTGTCTCATTTCAGCTGTATGTAAACTACCTTGTCAACATGGAGGAAAATGCATAGCTCCCAACGTGTGCAGATGTCGACTGCCGTACTCTGGTCTACAGTGTACAAAGAAAAGGAAGGAATGAAACAACTTCAGCAAAGACAAGCTGCATGTAAATCTTCATAGAGAGATGAAGTTTGCAGCAGTGGGAGACTTTAAAACAAACATGGTAACTAATTGATTTCAGATAGCTTTTTGTCTTCAGTATATTAAGTTAATGCTTTTCTGTATGAAGGAAGAGTATTGCTGATTGTAACAAGCTGTTGTAAGTACCCAAGTGTGTGTAGTGTACAGCACACGTTTTCTTCTGTTCTCATTTTTTCTTTGTAAGCAGAAGTATTATGTCTTGGTTGATACAGCTGACCTTGAAATAAAATTTACTCTTCAAATAAAGTACTTCAGAATAGATCTATGCTCTTCTTTTGATTATTTTTCCCTCTTTGACTAGAATTACTGTGTCATACTGATGATGTGTTTTTAAAAAGCACATGAAACAGAACATCCTTAATTCCGATCATCAGAAGTGGATGTTGGTTCAAGTATAATTTACCTTCAATAAGATTCAATAAGATTACAGAGTTGCAAGCACAAACTTGCAGAGTTTGCATCTTTCTGGAACATCAGCAAACTGCAAATCATCTTATTAAAATCCTGGTTATCGCTTTCTGTATGCTTCCTGCCCCTCCCCCCCAATCAGATTTGGATCTTAATCAGTTAAGCAATATTGAAAAACAAAACACAGTACTTGTTCAGACAGTTCCACTGTTACTTTCTAAAAGCTTAATCCATACTGATACTCTTTTAGAGTCCTTATCTTGACTAGTTCTACAATCATATTATCTCATCATCTCTCCACTTCCAATTATTTCTTTTCCTTATCCCAGTAAGATGGAAATGTGTTTATCTCCCTTCTTGTGACGTAGATGTTGATGATTCATTCCTATTCAAGATTCTTTTGTTACAGGAGCAATATAATGGGAGGCTACAGACTGGCAGTGAAGAAGAGCCATGTCTGTCACAAATCACCTGTGTGGAGGAAAGTGAGGGGGTGTTCCAGTTTGGCCTCATTTTGGTTTTGCAGCCTTTTGAACAAGCTGGAGATCAGACTGAGACTCCTACATTCATTGTTCCATGTCTCATCTGTGCTTTTTCTTGAAGGCTACAGTTGAGGAAGGTTTTGCCAAAACATGTAAGTTGAGTCAGTCAACTTTCTGGACGATGCCCAAATCCATTAATTTTTGAGAGACAGATGGATTTTCATTGCCTTCTAAGTGAAACTAGAATTTGGGATGGGAGAATTTCAACTATGCATTAATTAAAGCCATTTGCCTATGCATTATTTTAATCCATTTGATGGCATAACACTGTATTTGTATATAAGCTCCCTTACCAGAACACGTAGCTTTCATAGGCAGAGTGACTTCTATGGACGTGTTTCTCCAGCAATTATAAGCCACCGAGCATTGACAAGAAGCAAAGGAAATGGGGTCTTCTCAGTTCACAACCTTCTCTAAAGGAGAAAACCCAAGCATACTGAGGGCAAATGAAAAACAATGGCAGGGTTCATGAAACTCCTGTTTTCTGTTACGAGCGATCCCTGTGCTGGGTAGTTGAGAAGCCTTCCTCTGCTCTTCCTTTGGAGGCTCCAAAGTGGGTTCAGATGAAACCCACTACAGATATGTGTTGTGCAGGTTTTGTTGCAGGGGCAGGGGACGGAGTAAGAGCAGTGTATGGTTTTTTGTGCTGCTTTTGCTGTGATACACTGGATACTTCAGATATGCCGGTGTAAAATGTA
>WHYT01016928.1:73516-95690 GCA_009806455.1 Tetrax tetrax
GGGACAATTACCTCCCTGTTCCTGCTAGTAACACTGTTTTTGATGCAAGCCAGGATGCCGTTGGCCTTCTTGGCCACCCGGGCACACTGTCGGCTCATGCTCAGCCGAGCATCAATCAGGACCCCCAGGTCCGTTTCCTCCACACAGTCCTCCAGCCACTCCGCCCCAAGCCCATAGCGCTGCCTGGGGTTGTTGTGGCCGAAGTGCAGGACTCGGCATTTGGTCTTGTTGAACCTCATCCCATTGGCTTCAGCCCAGCTCTCCAGCCTGTCCAGATCCCTCTGCAGGGCCTCGCTACCCCCAGGCAGATCCACACTCCCAGCCAATTTGGTGTCATCTGCGAACTTACTGAGGGTGCACTCAATGCCCTCATCCAGATCATCAATAAAGATATTGAAGAGGACAGGCCCCAGCACCGACCCCTGGGGAACACCACTTGTGACCGGTAGCCAGCTGGATTTAACTCCATTCACCACCACTCTCTGAGCCCGGCCCTCCAGCCAGCTCCTTACCCAGCCAAGAGTGTACCCATCCAAGCCATGGGCTGCCAGCTTCTGCAGGAGAAGTGGGAGACAGTGGGAGACAGTGTCAAAGGCTTTGCTGAAGTCTAGGTAGACCACATCAACAGCCTTTCCCTCATCTAGCAGATGGGATGCGTTCTAACCCCTATATTTGGTTTTGCATATGTACCCAGCTGCTATATTGAGAATTTCAACTTTGTATTTTCCCTTTGGGCAAGTAATGGAGTGGATATATCCAATTTCATTGAATCATAGAATCATTAAGGCTAGAAGAGACCTCTAACATCATCAAGTCCAACCATCAACCCAACACCACCATGCCTACTAATACACGTCCTGAAATACCACATTTACACATTTTTATAACACCTCCAGGGATGGTGACCTGTTCCAGTGCTTGAATATGTCAAATGGCTTAAGCTTTTATATTGATTTACTTTAGGGTTTGTGCTGATTCTTCTTCATGGTTTGTTTTTGGTAGATAGAAAAGTTCACTCACTTTCTGTTCTCAGCTATGAAAATATACAATTAACTTTTGTAAAAAGAAGGAGCCTTTCACATGCGGCCTACTTTTTTGTTGTAGTTTGCTTTTTAAGTCACAGCCAGCACGGATACAAATGTAGGAAACTGAGTCCTTGCTAAGATCTGTGGTACATTCTGTGATATGAATCCTGACTTCAGAAAAATGTTCATTATACTGCATTTTAAAGATCTTTTCAAGATTATGGGCAAAAGTCAATCTACACTTTCTGCTGGCCTGCACAGTGACTTTAGCGCAACCAAATAATAAATGGATGATGTACACAGGTACCTTCCAGCACTATTTAGTGTTGAAAGAAATCATGCAAGAAAATTCAGTGAAGATACCTGTATTCTGTATAATATGCTAAGCAGCACGGTAAGATCTTCAGTTTGGCACAAGTTGCCCTTTGTTCCATCAGACTAGAACCATGGCAACTCCCGCACTATGCAGGAGTTTGGGCCTGGTTTCAGATTGCATTATGCAACCTTAGAACAATTTTGTTACCCTGTGTACACCAGCCCTCTATATGCTTCTGCCTCCTCTTGTTAAACAGCAATTTTACTGCATTATTACAATGTGCTTTCTAATTACAATGAATTCTCTTTCATGTGTATGATGGACAGTCTAGTAACAAGATAGTTTCAACTAATCACATAATTAGTGGGCAGTTTTGAAGTAGCTGCCTGTCTTCATGCATGTGTACTAGTAATTTTTCTGCTTCATGTGCTTGCTGGAAAGTAGCACAGCCTCGCACTGAGCATTTTTAGCTACTGTAGCAAAACTCTGGCTGTGCTTTTGTTTACACAACTTGCATTTGGAAAATGTAAAAGAAATAATTTCTGCCTTTAGAAATATTGAAAATAAGTAGGAAATATTAAAAGTTATTATTAAAACCCTCCCTTTATTCAGCCTGAAATCCTAGAAAGACATATTGGTTCAATTTTGTGAATGGAGGATTGCACAAACTCATTAACCAAAGCAGTATTAACAGTGTTCCTGGCAGATGTTATCTCTCTCTTTAGCATCATCCTGAGGCATCAGTTCCAATAGCTAGTTAGGTTTTGCTCATAAGGATCTCTGTGAGATGTGAGAAAGGAAACAGTTCAAGCGGAGTAGGTTTTAAATAATAGAACAGTTCCCAGCAGATCAGGCTATCAGCCACTTGGATGCTCAATTAGAAGAAACTATGGAAACGCTGAAACTTAAAATGCAAGTGGGAAATTGAAAACATTCTTTAAATATCCCAGGCACTTGGAAATCCATCAGGTATCATTCTAGAATGACACTGAGCTCTCACAATGCCAGCTTACTTTGCAAAATGACTTAAGAGGACTATCAAAGTTGAGGAGAAATCTAGGCACAGAGCTGCTAACAGCTATGATTTGGCAATCAGCATCCCACAGTGGCAGTAAATGGAAAAATGAGCTCCATTTTCTTCCCAGTCAGAATCAGTGTATGTAAATGGAATAGTGCTCAGGAGAACAGGAAGTCATGACTTTTATTTTTTGTTTTAAAAACAAAAAAAAAACCAAAACAAACCAGTAAATTTCAATAGCTAAAGATATGTTTGTATTTGTTACCAGAGCTCAGTTGGTTGTGGCAAGAATTGAAATATCTTTCACAGCTCTAGGGGAAGATGGTGGTCCTCTGTAGGAAACTTCAGAAAAACTGGAATTTTATTTGTTCAAAAACTATCTGGAAGCGGGTAGGTGCTAACAGTTCATTGGAGCAATAGGCAATGGAGAAAAAAACAACTCTATGAAGTTTTACAAATACTTTCTGATTTCATGTATATGGATGGCATGATGTACAGCAAATTCCTCCTCTTATTAGTTTCCTATTTTAAGATTCAACATGGCTAAAAGCATTGCCAAACTTCTCTAAGACTCAAGGACAAAATTTCATCATATTACTGAATGCCATCTCAAAATAGGGGCATAAAAGAGTCTTATGGACACAGAAATCATTCAGTAGCCACGTACTCAACTTTGTGAGTGTAAGTAAAAGGGAAGTCAAAACAGAAGAGTGATATCTGGCTCCTAGGTACAAAGGCTTGCCATAGATAAACCAGAATTATTCTATATCTGGTTGAGAACAACACATACAACCTTCCCTCCATTGTTAATAGCCAAATCTTGTCTGAGGTTCCCCTTCCTTCCTCACTCCTAACTAGTCATTATAACAGACTGACACAAATACGAGACAAAGACAAAAATAGTTCTACTTTTTCTTCTGTACGCTGACAAATAATATGTATGTAAACAATGTTTGAAAAGGGAAGGTACCATTCACAAGTGATGAAGTGCTCCCTCCTTTCTTAGAGACACTTAGCAGCTCTTACAATCTTTCCCACAAAGGAAACCTCATAGTCCAGTTGACTACATCAACAAACTGCAGAACTTTGGGTTTGCATCATTCATCAAGTCTGAGAGCACAGTGAAGAATCAGAGGCTGTGGGGTTTGTGCATGAGGTAGCAAAAAATTATAGAAATATACGTATGTTTTAATGACTACAAGATTGTATTGAAGCTCACCAAAATTCACGACTCTAATAAGAATCTTTTAAAATAATGCTTCTGAATATTCCTTCCACTTAAATAAACTCTGTGATTGCCTTCAACCCTCTTGCTATTTTCAAGTCTCATACATCCGTGCAGCATTGCAATTTGATACACTTCTTTTCTTCAACCACGATGCCTTTGTACCTTGGGGAGAAAAATAAATAAATAAGTCTAAAAAGAGGCTTTAATGACTCAGCCCATTTTTATGATAAAGTTTAAGAAACAATTTTAAGGTATCTGCTTTCCTGATACGCAGAAAAACAATATTAAGTTCAATTTGTGCATATAGCTTGTTTATTTCTTTAAGAAAATGTGCCATTTTGGTCAGTGTATGATACAGCACTGTCTGCCAGATCAACAATGCATTTCCAAACTGAACACATACTAATGCTTTGTGGGATATATTTATGTAAACATTTAAATCAAAACTATTTCTTTTTTTTTAGGTCACATTTTGGAAATCCATATTGCAAACAGTATAGTCTTATCTTATAGGATGTGCAGTTTTGTATTTTCAAAACGTTGTTTTGAAAATGTGTATAAGCATTTATTAACTGTTTAAATTTCTTAAACATATTTGTTCCATCTCGAGCAAGTTATCTGCTATCTGACCACAAATGGTATTGGCATTGTATACTGGACTTGGTAAAGTAGAAAAAGGATCTGAACTCCCAGTAGTTTCAACTGGGAGAAAGTGAGGATGGATGAAAGTGAAACCATTGCACTCTTCCCTGTTTTTAACCCATTTCTCACTAAAAATGCCTGCACATGTAGCAGTCACATTAAAGGTTTAATTTAAAGAGATATAATGTGGCATAGTACTAAAAGGAAAGGAAAGATGGGAAGGATTTAATATGCTATCTTTGCTGCAGTAGGAGACCACAGAACTAAACTGCTTTTAAAAGAAAACACAGTACAACTGTGAAGAGTGGCACGTAATTAAAGATGAATGTAAAGGAACAGCAGCAGCATGTGGTGCTAAAATTAGCTAGGCTATGTCCCAGGTCCACCAAATGAATTCTGCTGGCACCAGAAGTGTCTAAATATGTTGAAATTAAACAGGTACAAGAAGAGTAGAATGTGTTCTACTTCAGACGTCACAAAAAGGTTAAGTTGTAATGAAATGTTTTAATTAAATTACTTCAGTGAATGACTGTCAGCACTCTACCAAAGGAACACAACAGAAGATTATGTGACAAAACAGAAAAATGGTCATCACTCACTATAATGCAAAAAAGTAAGCTATTGAGAATAGCTATTCTCAATATTGAGAATAGCTTACTTTTTTGCATTATAGTGAGTGATGACCATTTTTCTGTTTTGTCACTCACTATAATGCAAAAAAGTAAGCTATTCTCAAAGTTACACTGCAGAATCAGGAACGTTTGTATAGAACAGGGATGAACTGAGTGACATTGTAGGTAGTTAGTTGAAAAAGGTCAGGGCTTGACTTGACACAAGCTAAGGAAGTCAGCAGTGGGATACCCTTCCCTAAAATGGAGCCAGACACTGGAAAAAAGAATCGTGGTTGTTATGAAGAGGATACTTATCAATTCCTGCTGCAGCTACTTAGGGAATGACAAGAGATAATCAGCTTAATTTGAAACAAAGGAAATTTACTTTAGGTGTTGAGAAAAATTCTGTAAATATTAGAGCCTATAAATTGATAGCTCTTAGGAATTTTATGAATTTTCCCTCACTGGAGCCTTAAAGGAGGAAATGAGACAAAAAAACATTTGGTGTATTTTGTGCTGCGTCATTGGACAAGGGTGGACTAGATAATGACTCCCAAGTCGCTGTATCTGTGATGGTGTCTTGACTCATCACGTACCTGAATTTTCTTCCCACAGAGGACTCCAGTATAACCAGGACGACAAGAGCATACGTTGGGCAATACACACTTGCCTCCGAACAGACACTTCTGGTTGCACACAGCTAAAACAAGAGAGGTACATAGGTGGCTTTATTCTTGAAAACAACTTGGTGAAGGGAAAGTGGCTGCCATCTCTATATACTTATTCTGCTTGCTTATAGGAGCTGAGTACTTGGTAAGTATTTTCACCAGGAAATACCCCTCAGTGTAAGACTTCACACTGATGTGGAGCTAACAACGTTCTCATGCCTATCCCATCCCCCTTATGCTTCAGTGCAGATTTAATATGGAAACAGGCTGAGGGCACGAATGAGATTGAGCGAGGGACACGAGTAAGGTGTTTTTTAACACGTCCTACTATATCAAGCTATTGCAATGGCCTCTCAGGGCTGTTGCAGCAGCATACAGTGTTAGAGAAAGCTACTGCATACTGCCATGGTACCAGACTACCGTCATATTCTGGAGGGCTTCAGAACAGGTAGAAGAATCTCTACTCTTTATCCTGCCTTCGACACAAATTTGGGTTGGAATACAGCCAAGGTGAAGGACTTTTAGGCTATGTATGGCTGAAGCAGCCTTATCTGTGCCGAAGCAAAAGGTTCACACATCACACCATTCTTACGTGTTTGACACTGGATTCCTTCCCACAGCAGGGGACAATGACACGTACTTGGTCCAATACACTCCCCACCGTTCTTGCATTCCTGAAGACAGATTGCTGCACAGACATCATCACAAAGTTTGGTTATATCTCGAGTGATTACTTTTACTTATTATTTACATTTCAGGTTGGTCACAAGAGATTGAGTGCTTTCCATACACAAAAGTCACATCATCTTCACTGAAAATCTGTCTAGGATCAACAGGATATTAAACAAGAGAGGGAACTAGAAATAAAAAGCCCTACAGGCAAAGCATGCACTGAGATGTTCTGATGCATCACAGATTGCTACAAAAGCCTGAAATACTCAATTAAGTCAGCACTATTAAATACCTTTGTTTTTTCCAAATTTACCTTTCTAAAACTCACACCTTAGTGAGAGATCTTTTGTCTGTCATGCAATTTAACACATAAGGAATCAACTCATGAACATTCAATGCAAAGTTATTTTCTGTGACCCATTTTTTTTCACATTTCTCCCTGCTTATTAAGCCATAATCTAAACCACTATTATTTCTCATTGGTTAATTGAGTGATAATCAAATTTCTCTTCCATAGTGTCCAAGAATATCTCACCCCTGTCAATATCAGTAATTTTTTTTTCAATAAAGCTTCCCAATAATTACAGAAAGTAATACAGGGCAAATTGTTTTTCCTCCATGCCATTAGAGAGCTCATTGGCCATATCAATATCCAAGCCTCAGAGGGGCACTCTGTCACACACTAACACTTTATCTATTGGATTTCTACCCCCCATCCTCATGCTGATTTTCATGCAGACTATGCTTTTATCCACAGTGTCACATTTTATTTATGCACCACCAATATCTTCATTAAGATACAATGTGACCCACAGCTATGCTACCATCATAGTCCCATTTCTACTTTTCCTAAAGAGCTTGTGCCCATTGCATCTTCTGCCCCAAGCATTTCCCACTGTGCTTCTAACGGTTTTCCAATCTTTCACTGTACTTTTTTTCTATTATATCTGCTTGTATGTCCTACAGCACAAATTGAAATTCTTTCACTTCATTGACTCCGCTCTTCGCAGAAATACAAATGTTTCTTATTTAGACAAAAACTAAGAAAGTAACAAATATTATTTCCTATCCGAGAATTTAAAAGGTATTTTGGTCTCATGATGTAGCCTAAGAACTGCATGGTATTAGTTCTCCATCCTAAATTTTCCTTCCCAGTTATAGACCATTATTTTTTCAATGTGTGCATATTCTTGAGTTCTTTAGCATTAACTTCATATCACTTGTGTGGACAGAGTTGTACTTTAGTCATGTATTACTTTTAAGGTATGGTTCTCCTGTTAACTACAAGATACTTACGAGTGTTACATCTTTTTCCTCTCCATCCTGAAGGACAAGAGCAAACATTTGGCCCTACGCACCTTCCTCCGTTCATGCACCGTGGCTCACAGACACCTTAAAATCCAAAAACATCTGCTGTTTAATACATTTATCTGATCACAGAAGAATTTACTGGTTACTTTTGGATCCTGGGAGGATTTTAACACTGGCTTACTTTTTTCACATCTTCTGCCTCTGTACCCATCGGGACAAGTACAGACATTATTTCTCATGCAATGACCACCATTCTTACAAGGCGGGCTGCAGACAGCTAAAAGATACAAACAGGAGGAAAAGGCTGTAGTTTGCATTTTGTTTGACTAAACCATCACAAACCTGCATCTACTGCAAAGACAGAATCAGACAAAAAGAGGTCAAGGTTGGCAACTGTACATGTACATGAGTAACCGGACTACACAATATACAATGGAACTGGTTGAACACTGCTCAAAAGTTTAGTGGAACACAAGGCAAATTCTGATTCTCCTTTCTCCTTGGACATTCACTAAATCAGCCATAAAATCTAAAAAAATAATGTAATCTCTGTTTTCCACGACTTCTCAGGTACATGACTTGATTGTGAATTTTGTGTCTTGAAATAACAATGTTTTCTCACAGATTTCCTCATAATGGCAGCTAAGAGGAGAGGGAGGAAAAGGGGAAAAAAAAAAATTACCGTTCTGACACTGGGCACCAAAGAATCCATGCGGACAGAGGCAAACATCTGGCTTAGTACAGGAACCACCATTGAGACACACAGGATCACACATTGCTGCAGAAAGATGATCAGGAAGAATAGGAAGCATGACATAAAAAAAAAAAGTCTATAAAATACGTGCTTCTGTTGCAAGGACAGGAATTAAACACCTAAGATAACTGCAGGTAACACCATTCACATTAAATCTTTACCCAAAATTTTAGGATCAGTATTAGGCTTTCTAGAGGTGCTGCTGGCAGCAGAACTAACGTGCAGAAACAAGAGGGAGCATGGGGGCTCCATGGCAGTAAGCAGCCACCCATTGCTCCTCTCTGAGCCATGCGGTTCCAAATTTCAAACTATGGGAGGTCCTACAGACACTCTCCCAGGAACATGGAAGTTGCAGGAGTGTTACCTGTACTGCACGTAGGTCCATACCAACCAGGTTTACATTGGCAGATGTCTGGAGTAAGGCATTCACCACCATTTTCACAGTGTCTGTTGCAAACCACTGCCATCCAAGAAGTTGGGCCAAAACAAAGGAGAAGGTGGCGGGAGGAGACAGGAGGCAGGGAGAGAGAGAGAAAGAGATATGTTACAAATTATGCTTACTTAATTTTTCAGTTCTTTCCCAAATACTAACACTGGAAATAACATACAATTCTACCAGCTGAGGAGGATTTGCTGAATAGATTAATCCAGTCTCAAAGCCATAAAAAGCTAGCACCAGACTCAAAAAGTAAATAAATTGTCTTTCCATGTAGTTATCCATGGTCTAGTTATATTCAGTGTTAAAAATCTAGAAAATTTCAAATAAATTAAAAAAAAAAAAGATAAATTCAATACTAAGAGACAAATGGACCACGTTACACGATGGATTGGATAGACTTCAATAAAGTTCACTCAAGTGTCCTCCATCACTTCAGCAAATGCAGCTGCATGCATAGAGTGACACAAGATTAACAAAGACATTAAAATATCATGGCTGTAGAAAAGTATTAATCACTTCTTCAGGACAACATCTCATTCTCTTTGAGATTGAGATTTGAGAAGGAGATTTGAGAAGGAGATGAACAAAGGACTTTTTCAATTTGGGGTCAATAACGCAGTGGCACATTCAGGTGAAACAGCATGTCTAAATTTGGATTCCCTGAATGATAAAAATTACCTGTTTGAAATCTATTAAAAATTTGGAGCTGCCAAATTGCATCATGTAGAATTTAATATGTAAAAGACAATTTATGTAAGACATGAAAAAAGAAAAAAAAAAAAACCCACAAAGACCCCACAATGTGGTTCTGAATTCAGGATTCCTGTATTCCAGTTTTTCTCACCCGCCATTCACTGACACCAACTTCTGAATGTACCCCAGCATCTATCCAATTTAAAATGACAGAAGTCAAAAAGCCATAAGGACACATTAAACACTGGTGTTTGTTCTGAAGGTAGGATTACTCATGCTCGATGTTTCCATGTTCATCAACCATAAACTATTTGCAATTTTTATAGTACGTTATGTTTTCAAGGTTACACTGTTGAATTTCTGAAAAGCCCAAGTATGGGAGCCTTCAAAGAGGCACAGGTATTATGCAATTTGCTAGCATTAGACAGACTGCTTCAAAAATTTAAATCATAATTTGCTTTCTTGTTCCTGAAGAACAGGGGAAATGTTCTGTATTCTTCCTTTATGCTTTTTTGCTTACTTGTATCACATCTTGGTCCCACAAAACCGTACGGGCAGGTGCAGAGATTTCTGGCCAAGCACGTGCCTCCATTTTGACAGGGCGGTTTACAATGAGCTGCAGATATAGAATTATGTTATTCAAGAAATTACCTCTAAAAAGATGCATGTATTGGTTATGCTTTAGAAAAAGGGAGATGTTAATAACTGACTGAGCAAAAACTGGAAACAAAATAAAAATGCAATGCCTTTTGACAGAATAAGTAGCAAGAAGAACTTAACTACAACAGAGTACACAGAGTCTCAACTCTGGTGAGGAAACAACACCCTTTTCCTCAACACACTGAGGAAAAGAAATATGAGACAATTTCCAGACTGGACTTCCCGTTCTTTGGGAGTGTTTAGCGTAGAGGCATCTACATTCACTGATGAACTCTTCTGCTTACTGTGCAAGCTAAATTTAGGAATATCAAATCACAAGCAACATTTAGAGTATATATCAAAAAAGTAGGGTATATACCAACATGTTACTTAAAGGAGTTCTGTTAAAGTAAAAGCAAACCGAACACACCACTTTGCTGTCAGAATGAATAGTCATGGAAATTATTTACAGCATTCTTTAGGTATTTATGGATTCAAAAGCAAAAAATATTCTATTTACCTTCCTCACAAGTGGAGCCACTGTATCCTGGCAGGCATTCACAGACATTGGGCTTAATGCACTTCCCATGGTTTTTGCAATCAGGTCTGCATAGAGCTGTGCAAAAAATCAACAGCGATCTTCAAATCATTAACTTGTGGATATGAGTTATCACAGGCTAAATCAAAATGCCATACTCACCGGCCTGACAGTTATAACCAGAATAGCCAGGCTTGCATTTGCAAATATTGGGAGCCACACACTCCATATTTTTGCCACATGTTTGTCTACATCTTGCTGAAAGGCAATGAAGAATAAGCAAAATGAAAGTGGCATTTCAGCACAACTGAAACATAATCTAATATAATAAATAAATTACACAGAATCCATTAGGTCCCTGCCTGTAAGTGGGGAGCCTGAGACACATCAGAAAAATATTTTTCAGTGCATCCGTACAAGTAGAAGCCTGTAGGCTAGGCCAATATTAATAATGGAAATGAGAAAATTCAATACTCTATGCACTTCACTGATCAAACAGTAACAATGTACTTTCAAGTTACAAAGATGTCACAAGTCTTTGCTGCAAAGCATTTAGCGCAGTTATTGGTAATACCTCTGCAAGTGAAGCCATCTCCATAATAACCATAAGGACAGCGACCGCACTTGACACTTCCATCCTGACTTGGCTCACAAGGTACACCAGGAAAGCAGGGCAAATCAGCACAGGTTACTGCTTTAGGAATCACTGTTTCACTCAATTCTTCAGGAAGCATTTTTGGTGGGACTGTGACTTCAACAAGGACAAAAGGCAAAGAACTTGCTTTATGCTTAGCTAATAGGTGCTGAACTCTCTGAGTATTTGCACCTTTGAATAGTTTGCTTGGCAAAGAAAGCCCTTTGCTTATATTTGTTCTGCTGCTAGAAGAAGTCTTCCTGCTGGTCTCAAAATAGCTGTAGGCCTCAATTTCTGCCCTTGTTTTTTTCTCAGGTGATACAGCATGGCTTCTTGAAGATGCAGTCATCCCAGCATGTACTGAAGAACTCTCTTCCATGTTAGCAAGGTGACCACTGATGGTGCTGAGAGCATAAGCAATGTTTCCAGTAACAGCAGATTGTACAGAAGCACTTCTCTGAGAATTAAGTGACTTCCAAGCAGTGATTGTTTTTACCATGGAGGCTGGTGGAGTGCTGCTACTGACCACTTTTGTAGAAATAAATCTCTCAGGGACATCTGTAGAACTGGGAATATAGCTTGAAATGCTTAAAACCTTCTCAAAGGATGACTGTTGAAAACCTATAGCATGTTAGAAAGAAAGTGGGGGAAAAAGTACGGGACTATTATGAGACTCTTTTTTCATTCTGAGGTGGTTAGTGTCTTCTGAACAGAAAAACATACAGCCTGTTCATTCTGTGCTTCATGAAGTCTCTCCATGTGCTACATCAGAATATATGTATGCAGCAGAACCTAACTGCTAACTGTCAGAACTGAAGAAGATCAAGATATTCTGGCTACGTCCTTTCCCACTTTCACCATGGCCTTTTCATGGCTGGAAGATAAGGAGAAAGGGCCATATATATGAGGCAGAGAGCAGAGATTTTCCCATACTGTGTCAATAAACAGCTTTACTGTCAGGGCAAATTACCAGATCCATATACTGCTATCAATTAGACAACTGAAACCGAGTTTAAAGAAAAGATACTGCTTATAATTCACTGGTGTATTTAAGTGCTAGTAATAAGACTAGTCTAGAAGCAGATATATAATCATAAGTATGTACATGCTTATACTTACTGATGCACCATATCCAGTATTTTAGGCAAATAATCTATCACCTTGTAGCAAAAGTATTACCATGTTTAACTCTCGAAATTCTTTCTCAACTTTCTTAAAGTTTCTGCATAGATTTTATTAGTGGGATCTTTCACGTGTTTTATAAACAACGGACTGACTCAGCCTCCTCTTTGAAAGGAGAGCAAAGTGAATGAAAAGTTCTTCATATTCAGCCCAGGAAAAATGGGTGTTCTGGTGGGCTGCAGAAAGGAGTACAGCACTGTAATCCCAGGATGGCAGAATGCATTGTACGGGCTTTTAGCATGGCATGACAAAGCAGGAATGACAGGGGAGATTATTCAACTTAGCTTTAGATCTGTCTCTAACCCCATTTGGAACAGTACTAGAAAATGGCCTACAAAAGGTTATGCTTTCCTGACTCTTACTACAGATTGTTATGTCTGCTACTGTTGAAAAGCAAACCATTTTGCAGCTGATAAAGAATTATCCTAGCACAGGCAGTGGAGTGAGAGAGCTTTCTTCCTCCACACTAACAATTCAGAGATAAAGGGAAAAGACACATGAGAATTTCCTGCAAACTAAGCCCCAGCAGGCACAGAGATGGAAAAGCCAGCAACAGCATTTACGGAGTGTGGGAATTAAGAACATTCACTTGCCATATCCTTCACCTTTCCTTTGTGTTAAAGTAGGAAAATGGCATTTTGTTTATCTCATATAACAGATGTCCCTATCCCCATGTTACCTATTTTATGTCGGTGATTAGTCACAAAAACAAAAGGCAAAAGTAAGAATGTCATATATCACACTGACAATAAAAGGACTTGACTGACCTAAGGGATTTGTTGGTATTGACATTTCGGTCTCTTTTTTTCAGGTGAGAATACAACCAAAGTAAGGAATTAAATTGAGTCAAACTGAAAAATTAAAGTGAATAACATAAAACTGACTGGAACCTTTATTTGCCAGCTATATTCTTATCAGTATGTGAATCAGAAATTCCATTTTCTTCATGAAAAAATCACCTTTATTCCCTTCAATTTCTCCTGTGGAATCCTTTCTTTCGATGTTAATGTCTTCACTTTCTAAAAACAAAAGATGTGAAGTCACATTAGTAGATACTTTTGTTTCAATTGCAAATAAATTACAGCGTTAGAGTTTTAGTACAGAAGAATAATTCAAAATTCAGAAAACAGATGAAGAGTAAAAACTGTTTCTTAAAAGTTTTCAACAGAGTATTTTAAAAACTTACAAGTTATTCAGTAATTGCATTGTGAACAAATGTTTGGGCATCTTATTTCTTTCAAAAGTCCCTTGATTTGGGTAAATAATTCTATGTTAAGCAATTTAATAGGAAAACATTTAATCAATAATTGCTCATATTATAAAAATAATGCAGAAAAAAAAAAAAAACATTTCATTGTATTCTCCTTTTATATAAAAGAATTGGGATATTTTATATCTACTTTTCCTAGTCACCTGAAAATGTGTTTTACAACTATGTGATCCAGTGCAGCCTGATGTTGTCATCAGCTGAGATTCTGTCCCACCCATCAACAGTCAGAGACACAGTCCTATTTTGCTGACTACTGAAAAGAGTTTTAAGTTACTGTTTAGAAACAGGAAGCATAACCAAAGATATTTTATCTGACTGACAATAAGATAAGAGTATTCTTCTGAAAAACAAATAATTTTACCATAACATGACTTCCCATCTCCTTGCAGATTATTTGGGCATGGACCACAATAGTAAGAACCAAAAGTATTGAAGCAAAACACGCCAGGGTAGCAAGGACTGGATACACATTCATCTACATCATCTTGACAATTTTTACCTGCATTGAAATAAAGATTTTTTTTTTTTTAATAATACAGTGTCACTAGACTTTGACAGTGTGTTTATAAAATACAAAAGTCAAATATATGCAGGTGCTGAAATACAAAAAGGGCATCTATCAAGTGCAACAAATTATTTCAGTACATCTAATAAGTACAGCTAACTAGGTTTGCTATTTACATTTTTTCATCTTATGTTAAGTATCTTGTTTATTGTGTAATATGGAGAAGATGGGCTGTGGGAACTGCATGTTTATCTGCAGGCATAGGAGGAATCACACTGTAACCTGACTCATCACTCCTGTGTGTCACCATGCTGCTTAATTTACTTCTGTGGAGGAAAACAATGAAAATTTGCTCTCATAATATAAACAACCATTGTATTCAGGCAAGAAAAATCTCAAAATGTATCATATAACTTTATCACAAGACTATAAAATTTCTCCATACTCTAGCAGTAAGCTATTTACAGTTAAAAAATAAAAAAAAAAAAACAACAAACCAAACCTGTAGACATAAAAGTAGGAACTCTTATTTATCACTAAATGTGATAACTAGGTGTAAATAAAGTAACAATTTACCTTGAAGTTCAGGTGGACATTCACAGTAATAGCTGTTTATTCCATCCACACATCTGCCAATACCACACTGGTTAAGTTTACAGTCATCAGTATTCACTTGACAGAGATCACCTTCAAATCCAGCCACACACACACAAAGATATCTTCCACTTCCAGGTGGGAAATTAATGTTTGTCACACATGAGCCATTATTTAGGCAATCACATGATCTTACACTGACCTACAAGACATGTCCAATATGAGTTTTCTTTTTTTTTAAAATGAACTAGCAATTAATTTTGTAATTAGATATCTTAAACTTCTTACTAGTATGTATCATTTTACTGTAATATTCATTACCTCTATTTCTACCTTAGTCTTCGCATTGCAGTCATCTGTCAAAGAAAATGTTAATTTATGGGGATTCATTGACACGGCTTTCCACAAAAGGAGACCTGATGGGGAAAGACTGGCACCTTCTGGACCAGAGTCCAATGTGAAATGAATAGCAGAGCCCTCTGGATCTGAAGCCAAAAACTGATATACAAAATCTTCTCCGTAAAAAGTCTGTAGCATACCCTGAAGAGTTCCAAGCACTGGAGGCTGGTTGTCTGTAACACAAAAGATATTTACTCTTTTAAGCTAAAGTTGCAATACACTTATAAAAATTAAAAAGGAGTGTATCTTTCTATTTAGGAAGTCTTTTAAATTCTAACGTCATTTGAATGCTGCAGAAAAGTACATTATAACTGTAACAATACAACCAAGAAATTACTTATACTACACAAGAACTTGTAAAAATGCATTGCATCTATACATAGAACACAGAATTTATTGGATTTAAACACTGTATTTTAACAATACAGAGACAGATTGCAGATGAAAGTACAGGAAGCAATAAAACTCAGAGATGATTGGTGTTTCCTTAAGAAATGCATAGACATTGTTAAGCAATACTTGGGAATAGGCTGCAGTGACTATCTGGGCAAAACTGCGCATGAGGTGATGGAATAAGCCATTCACTCACTGTTCCTTGGAACGACTTCGGCCACACAACTTACTCACTAGTAAGTCTTAATCTATTTAGATGCTTGCACTGTTGAGCTCTAACCTATTTGGCAGAAGTAACCAGATTTCTAGAGACACCAGCTGAAAACAAACAAACAAAACCTGTGCAACAGGGCAAGTTTTGTGAAAGAGAGAAGTAGAAGCCCTGAGGAAAGCGTAGGTTTTGAAGTTGGGGCAAAGGAAGGTGATTGAGATTGCTAAGTTTTGGGCTACAGTGAAGTGACCACTCCAAGCAGGAACCCACCCACAGTTGCAGAAGCCATGAAAGGAGGAGAAGCTGTAATCAGTGTCTCAGCAGCTAGATTCTGACACCCTGTTCTTAATGTCACCCACTCGGGAGAAGAGGTTGTGCTCCTTGGTTTTGGGGAACAGCCTCCGGTTTACATTCTTCTCCCACTTCTGACTTTGGCAATATTGAATTCTAGTCCATGGCTGTAAAATGGAAATCCCTTGACTCCCTGACTGCTGGATGAGTTTAATTTCATCCATTTCATTCAGGTTTCATTCTTTTGGAATAGGTATAGCTACCTTGGCTTTCAGTACAAGTTTGAACTAGGAAAAGATTCAGCAAGACAGGCACCAGAAGTCTCACTTGCACAGGACCCTTCCCAAGCCACGCAGCGTCTTGCCAGCACATTCACCCATGAAAACATTAATGGAATGCTTGCATTTGAGAGGTTATGGACTTAGGTTGATGGAGCAGGCTGGATGGCTACTAGTAAAGCCCTGAGAGACATCCCATTTGGTGAAGGGACCAAAGACCAAGATCTGAGCCAAGAGAGCTACAACTTCTAGGCTAGAACTTTGTACTATGGGGAAAGAAAATGAAGAATCTAGACTTGAGTCTTCTTGTCATAGTCTGTTTTCTAACTAGACTGAAGTATAACAGCCTTGGATATACTTTCAAGTATTTGTTTAGGCCATGTATCTATGCTCTTGCTGTGGGTTATGTCCAAATATTAAGGGGCTTATAAATATGACATGCCATTTAGTTCAGTTTGTGTTCTCCTCTTGTTTGGTATCAGAGTCATTTGTTGGAAAATACGTTTTATTTCTAAACGTTGAAGAACAAAATTTGTGGATGTAGCTGTGCCAAGCATCAAAAGACTACAAAGTGTCAATTACGCTGAGAGTTCTTAATTTTCAACAGTTATTTGTAGTGACTACTGGGAGGGTAGGACAAGGAAAAAGAAAAAAAAAAGCCTGACTTTTACATGTATGGTCTAGAAAACAAAATATAATTTTCAGAAATTAGGAGAATTTTCACATGAAAACCAAGATCAAATTACAAGCTAAAGTAGTGGGTACTAAGCTTTAAATGAAATGCTTAACCAGTTTAACTTAAAACTTCACTATTTCCATAAATTTAAAACCTTGGTAGATTTTCAACTTCTTGCTATTAAAAGAACTTACTTTCAACAACTGACCAAGTTAACTTTGATATGTCAGGTCTGCAGAGTAAGCAAGGGCTGGTTGGATTTGTGTCACCTTCACCGTAACAGAGTCCATCTATGTTGCATGTTTTCTCCTTTTAGAGAAATGACAATGTGATTCATTAATTTTTGGTTATCAAACAGTAAATCTGGATGAATTTGTAAAGTGTCGAATAAAATCTAACATATTCTACACTTCCACTAAACAACTAAGCTAGTTTTTAAATCTAAACAAATGATAGCATGTTTGGTTTTATTTACTAATTATCTGAAGTGCTTCTAGTTTGATTTTTTTTAATTCAAAATTGCCTCATCCCAGCTTCTCTTTCTGTGCTTATCATTTCTGTGCATTGCAAATCCCTGTTGGAAGCAAGAACAGGGTACATTCTCCCAACTTTTCTATTTTTTTTTTTCTGCTGAAAAGGTAAGTATTTTCATAATAAACACAGAGAGTAATGAAATACATACCTTTAATGTACATAACCCAGATTCTTCCAGTTCACATGTCTGACAGGCTCCATCATATAATATCATTGTTTTAGAGTTGCTATAAATGAAGCCATCATTAGAGATCTGCAAGATATACAGCAAAAATGGATTAACCCAATTTCCCATAAATGTATCCAATATAATTTGAAATGCTCTTGGGTAACTACCCGGCTTTTAACTTCTACTCTTGAAGAACGGTATCTCTGCAGGTTCTAGGTGGTATCCACCAGTCCCCTTGCAGGAGAACACTCTCAAATGGCACTCAATACTTAAGATTAAGTAATGAAACTGATACCCCAAGCTTAGTGAGCAGAGTTCCACCTTTAGTACCATTAAAAAAAGGATAGTATCTGTGTAATATATTTTCATCTTAATAGGAATAGCTGTAAGTGAATATTTGAAATTTCTGCAAGTACCTTTATTTGCCACCTGGCAATGGGTTTATCATCAACCAGATCCATGACATCAGACTGCTGGTCATCATTTGGTAACTGGCAGTCGACAGTTCTGGCATTTTGGAAGGTAGCTGGCATAGTCAGAGGTTCTCCAGGAATCCATTGGCTATCACTATACTAAATGTTAAGACAGAAAATCTGTTTTTCAATGGAATACATTATGAAAATATTTATATCAGAGAAAAAGAGCTATGTATTGCATAGTGTTTGAATAAGTCTGATGTCTCTCAGCTAGAATGTAGGGGGAAATAGTAAATGACATTATTTGCATGCATAGATTGCTACCTAAGCATGACCCTGTACAAGAAAAGGTAGAGAAATCTTTCCTGCCACATGGCCCTTTGGCACTGCATTGCCAAGGACAAACAGTTCTTCCAGCTGGAGAGTAACATGAAGGTTAAGCAGTGGGTGATCCTCTAACAGCACTGGTCTGATGTATAAGTGCCTCTATCCCTTTCCACCTCTGCTCCCAGAGGGCAGAACAGATGAGTTTTTGGCAGGGCTCGGGTATCACTCTGGCTGCTGGGGGAATACTGGCTGTTAGCCATTAAGCCCTTGCACAAGCCAACAGATTACACGACTAACCCTGAAGACTTTTCTTCTAAACTGCAGCGAGGACAAGCCATTCAAGTA
Organism: Tetrax tetrax; assembly: GCA_009806455.1. Lineage (NCBI taxonomy): Eukaryota > Metazoa > Chordata > Aves > Otidiformes > Otididae > Tetrax > Tetrax tetrax. Next base: position 92,295 of record WHYT01016928.1, read on the forward strand.
TCTGTCTTACGAGTTCAAGGTAGCAGAATAGAGATGATAATACTATTTGACTGAAGTATTGACGTGGAAGCAGGGATAAGCATACTGAAAATAAAGTTAGATGGAAGCAAGAATCTAGACAAACTCAGAATCAAAAGAACAGCAAGATCAAAATAATTTTGAGCTTGACTAGGTTTTACTGAACTGGTATATTTTTTTCAGTTACTGGAGCCAATCAAGACATTTATTTGATTCCAATTCTGACACGAGGAGTTATCTGCTGATAAGGCCTTCCTTTTTTTTTTTTACAAATAGAAAAATAATAGAAAAATAAAAACTTTTGCTGAAAAGACATATGAGCTACATTTGTTCCAATCAAACATTTTGTTTTCCTTCATCCCATACTCAGTTAAGGAATTCACAGCAAGAGTGAGTAAAAGTGTAACAGCTAAATATTTCTAAATACGTCATTTTTGCGTGCATTTAGTACCATAACCTTTGAAATGTGATGCAGTTTATTTCTCCAGAAACCTTTTATTATTAGCTGAATGCAACTTCAGATCATTTTTTTCAGAAACATATTAACCTTTCAAAAACTAATTAAAGAATCTTCAGACCTGCTAGCATTCTATCTTGTTCGGTTCATAGAAAAACTTACTTCTGCAGTTCAATGTAAATAAGAAAGAACTAGAACTGTATTTTTGTTTTGGGGAGGTTAAACACACTCTCATCCTTCAAAAAAACTCCTGGAAATGCTGGTTCTGTGTAATCATAGGTTCCCTGGCCATGTCTTACCCAAACCTCTATCAAGAGATAGGAAGTAGTCCTGCACCTGTGAGGTACTTCAATACAGAATTATCTGAATCATCTCTTTTAGCATCATACATAAGACCTACATCCTTCCTAACATGGCAGGACAGCCCATGGACACCGGATTTGATTTAACCTTTCAAAAGTGAAAATATAAAAAATAAGAAATTCACTCTAAATTCTGCTAAAATGCCTCTTTTATGAAATTTCAATAATTTAAATTTAATCTCAAAATATATGGAATTTTATACTGTTGCAAGTCCATTGATATTTGCATAAAGTCACTACTACTCCAGCCTGAAAATCAAACAAACAAAACTAAACAAACAAAAAAATCCAAACATCCTTTCTTTTGTATTTTAAAGCGAAAAATTCTCAGCTTCCTCCTCAACTGCAGATAACAGTAGTAGAGTTTATTTTCTTACCTGGTTCTTGTCAGTGAGAAGATCATCAATAAAAGTGATTAAATAGAAAGTTTTTGTATTTAGGAGCCAAATACACCACCACAAAGAGTGTTATATCAGAATATTTTGCCATGAGTTAAAACTGAGACATTCCAAATTGTGATAAGTGAACTCCCAATAACTGTCTCACCGTGAGCTTGATCTAAAAGTCTTTTAACCTAATGGAGCATAAACTTACCCTCGACTTTATCATTTCAAACCAATTTGCAGATGAGTGAATACATGCTGGGTTTAAGGAAAATCTATAGCCACCATTGCTTAATCTGTCAAAATAATTTTAGCATCTGCTGGAACTACCTAAAGAAAACTTTTCTTTGTCTCAAGAAAATTTTCCCACTGAATGGTTCTCCTTTTGACATCTCCCCCACCACCATCACATCAATGAAATACAATTTTACTTTGAAGCTTTTCTAATTCTTATGTCTAACATGACATAAAAACTTGTAATTGCCAATTTTTATTCCAGGTTAACACTTGTGAGCTGCTTGTAAATTTGCCTTGAGCAAATTCTAGGTCTGAGTAACAACAGTCTCTCTATACAGATTCCTCTTAGCTTACAGTGCAACATTTTTAATCTCCTGTTCAAACCTGGGGTATACAGCTGACATATATCATTAAATAGCCATGGTATTCTACCCCAGGGAAATGGACAACACATCAAAAATGCCTTTCTCTTTTCATAAGAGATTTATTATGTTTATAAAAGGGCTATTTCAAGCATTAGATTTGAGACAGAAATCTAGTAATGTCTTTAACCTTACTGTTCCTTGTCAAAGAAGTGGTACTTCAATTCCTCTCCATAAGCAGTTAAAAAAACCCCAATGACAACGTACTGGTTGTTACTAATAGGGCTGCCCTTGCCCTTTTCTGATGGATAGCTGCCATATGTTCTTATCTCCTTCTCAGCTGCTGAACATTCCCATTATGTTTTGTACTTCTCTTATCATGGAGGAAATGCAGTCTTGCAAAGACTGGAGTGTCTGCTGCAAATTCTGAGTGACTTTGCTTTTAGCTTCTACTAAAGCATTGGGTCATATCCACATAAATGAATACTACATGTTAGATATTTTTTCCCTCACTCTCTGAGAAGTTAAAAATGTAATTGTTACTATTCAGCAAGACCTACCTGTAATTTGATAATTTCACATTTCAGATTCAATGACTCCCTGAATCCATGTCCAAAAGCTCTCACTGATGTGCAGTCATACTGTCGAATATCGCACAGCCCAGCATTCTCCAGCTCTGTAATTTCTGGAGCCTCGTCTTTGAAGTAGAGATTACACAAAGAATGTCAGTACACTAACTCATTCATACGCATTTATATTAAGCAATATGTTAGTTTCTCTGTCCCACTAAGAAAAATATGTAAACAACAAAATCTGTAGCCAGCCAAAGAAAGGCATAAACAGAAACATTTTTTATCGTTAAAATGAATCTTAACTTTAAAGGTAGGCTTTCTGTCTTCTCCTGGAACTTGAATATTATGAACCAGAGAAAATATTCATCTGACAACAAACACTTGTGAATATGTGTTCTGCTTTCTCACCTATGGTTCTTTACATCACACTTGCAGAATAAAATTTAAATTCAACTCAGGCCCTAGTAATAGGAACTGGAAAGGGATATTACACAATAATGTATAATGGGAATTCTTGTTTAAAGACTAAACAAAAATATCTCAGGTAGAAGTTCTTTCAGGAAAGAAACTGAAAAATATTGGAGCACTCAAAAATAGTTTTTTATGAAGCAAAGCCAGTTTACTTGATTTCAAGAGGAATCAAATATTTCATTTTATTATTATCTTAACTCTTTCTGCATTTGTTTTTAAACAGATCACTACAACAAAAACACTATTGCAAACCAAAATATTAACAGGTTTTGCCTTGAAAGAGTTTAGATTTTTCTAATACTTTTTAATATTTTTCCAGTGTACTTGCTTAACTGCATTTTTAGTTAGTGTCTTATTTACTGGGAAAAAAAAAACACCAATCTGCTCAGCTTTATTTGCTATATCTCTTTTTTTCTTCACCATAAATTCTGCTTCCACCACATCTAACAGTTAGCTTACAGAGATGGAACATCACCAAAGAGAAAAACATCCCACTTACAGTTAATAAACAGAATCACATACAGTAAAAAAAAA
>WHYT01016928.1:95710-110542 GCA_009806455.1 Tetrax tetrax
AAAAAAAAAAAAAAAATAGGGAATGGATGGATATGGCAGGTCTTCCCTGAAAAAAACATGTGTGGAAAAATTGCTGATCTCTTGGGGCAATACTCTGGACTGCAAACTCACTAAGTGGTAAATTTTAAAAATCTGACGTACCAGAAACTAAGCACACGTTTTGTCCTTGGTGAACAAGAAGGCTGAATAGAAAACAATTACAGCTGTATTAAATTGGGACTAAATTGCCAGATAACGAATAAGACCACTATAGGGAACCCCTGTCAGCGTGCAAAAGCAGAAGAGAAAGGTAGTAAAATAAATACATGTGGCACATACATCAAGAACATTATTTAAGTAAATCTCATTTTTTTCCCCTCACTTACCAGACAGCACACTGCAGTCATATGAGCTGTAGCCTTCAAAACACACACAGCCCCATTCTGTGCATTCTCCATTATCACTGCAGAGACTGGGACACTTTAATGCATTAAGCAGGCTCTCAACCGACTCTTGAAGCTCCTGGTGGTTGTAATTTATTTCTTCTAAAAGTCTCTTCTCACATTCGTTCTCTAGAAGAGCTAAAGAAGCTTCTGTCCAACTGAGGTCATCTTTCAGCAGCAAATCTTTAACACACATACTGATCGCATCCTCTATTCGCCGGCCAAGAAGGCCACCACAAGATCTTCCTATACTGGAATTAGCTAATGCCTGCTGGCATAGCAATAAAGTGCTAGACTCGGTGAGGCCAGAAGGTGTGGGCCAAGAAGGAAGAAACTTTTGGTCTGTGTCAGTGGCATGGTCCTCAGGGAAAAAATAGCTATAGCCCTCTAAGTCAGTTTGGCTAAGACTTTGGAATAGAAATATGGGATGGTAGCCATAATAAGTTTGGCGCTTCCCCCTACTTCTAACAGATTGATTTTTGCGAAGATGACTACTGTAATGGTGAGAACTTCTTCTAATGCCTGAGCTTGAAGTTTCTTCTCTTTCTACACCAGTACTTCCCACTGAGGTTACTGGGACATGTGTGTTTACTAGTGATGTTTTGTGAAGTTTGGTTTGATTATCTTCCCTCTGCAGAAGTATAGATGAATCCACTTCATGTGCAGATGAGCGTTTCTTTAAGCCTCTGACAAGTTCAATAGGATTGAGATACTCAGCAGTGACATCCAGTCCTGGTATGAGAGAAAGAAACCTACCATTTTCACTTTCTTTACAAAACAGAGGAAGTTCTGACTGAGAAACTGTCTCTAGTTTATTCACTGATTGATATAATTCGGCATCTTCAAGTGTGCAGTCACAGAAGACTATTTTTCTAGAAGATGTTAAAGAAGCAGGTGTCTTGTCAAACAAGCTATGTCCTGGTGAAATTCTAGAGAAGAATGGAAAAGATTAAACTGTATCTGAACTATTTTAATTGTTTTAGTAAAGCATTAATAATTGTTTTGATTTTTGTTGTTTCATATTTCTACAGCATAGATCTCAGAATCTGCAGCATACAGCTATATTTACAGACCAGTTAAATCACAAAACCAGGAGAGTAACTTATACTAGAAGAATTGAGAAGAGTGGATATTTTCTGTATAACTTTGTTCAAAACCTACTCAAACTAATCTTACATCCCACTACTTAAATACTAATTTGGCACTTCAGTTTCAATTTTCTCTGAAATTAATTATGAAATGTAACAATGACATTATAACATTAACTTTAAAAGTTAGGAAGACTTTTATTTTTATTATTTTGACAAGTTTTTAAGAGTGTGAAGAAAAGGTTGAACCAAAAATGGTGACATTTGATTGAAATAGAAGTATTTTGTTACCTCCATTCCTCAATAAAAGAAAAAGGATCATCAGCATGGTTTGGGATCTCTACCCCACTTGCAGTGTGATAGTCATTCTCTGCACTTCCATCAAAGGTGCCACAGAGTCCCATTGTATGTCTGTAATCTGAACTGGGTGCTCTAAGTGTTATGCTCATTCCCCATTCACTCACATCAGCACGAACAAAAGCTCCAGAAGAAAACAAAACCTAAAAAAATATTGATGATATCATAATGAGAAACGTGACTTTTATTTTGCCTAATAAAATCAGGTACATTTGGTGGTAAAGTACAATTGAAAAATGCCAGGCATATAAAGACATCCCATTAAATTCTGGCTCTAACCATTCCAGATCAGACAAATTTCATTATTTCTTCTTGTTGTGATGCTCTAGGAAAAAAACTTTATACATCTCAACCTCAGGAAGCAGCTAGATGGTGTGTTATATTATAATAAAATTCATCTATTGTTAGCAGGTATACTGGGGACAGTCAGTGACTGCAAAACCAAAGACCAGCTGGGCTGCTCACTTTCCAGATGCTACCATATGGAAAGAGATAATTCTGGTAATATGAATAGACTCTTTGGCAGCAACTTTCTCAACTTTCTTTCTGTCAGCTACATAATTCCCTGTGTTAGTAGCTTAATATAGAGTAACACGCCAAGTTTAAATGCTGCTTCTTACAAATCTGAAGAAGTTACTTAATTTCTCTGTTTCCTCCATATCCTTACCTCTAAAAAGGGAGGTATTTAACTTCTGTATGGCCTATTGATGTCTTAATATTTAATATCTGAAGTCTTTAGATGAAGTGCTCCAGATAGAAGCTAAATATTTAAAATATTCTTATACCAACAGCCGAACCCAAGTTGAAAAGGTGTATCTATTTTAATGGCTGGCCTTCCAGACCAACAGAGTGATTAAAGAGCAGTTGAGAGTTTCATTTTTATATTCTGCTTCATTTAAAGTTCAGTGGATTCCTATAGCAATTCAAAAAGCTACAGGAAACTCTAAAAGCAAACGTGAACGTTTTATCTGAGGGCCACATCGTCAAGAGAAACCAATGTACACTACTAATTCTGCGGATGTCATTTGGCATACTTAATTACCTGCATGCACAGCCTTCCTATATGACACTGACATAAACAAAACAGAGCACACAGAGATCCCATTTTGGAATATCAAGTCTGCTAAATAAGTGAATATTGAATCAGAAAACCACACCATTCACACGAGGGTTATATACTGTGATTGACAACATGGTTCCAGAAAGGTAGGCATGTTGACACATCCTTGGTTTGGAGTACAACATCCTTCACGTACAAGCAAAACACTGGCCAAAGCACTACGACTGTAATATAAACACTATGCTATTGCTTTAATTGCAGAAAATAAAGCATGTTTTATTTCTGAAGTTGCTGTGAATTGATGAAAATAATTGCGTCCATAAGCAATCATTTACTACTTACTGTTACTTTTCTTCCTAGGTAGGATTCAGTGATTCTGACATTGCTTCCTGTTGTGTCTCTACTTATTACAGATAAGTGTGGCTGTGACTCACGTAACTGACCACTGCACATGTCAAATGCAATTATATCACTTCCTTCTTTGGCAACAAAGCCACAGTTACAGGATGCTGGATAATGAAGACTTCCACAGTCCCACTGGCGAACATGAACTTCAAAATCTCGAGTTGTACTCTTATAGAGAACAAATGTTCCTGTTTTAAAATTGTCATAGAGCCTGGAATCAAAAGAATAGTGTGCGATATCACTTTGGTTATAAAATAACTGTATCACCACGTCAGAAATTTTATCTTAAAACAGATTTCTAATATTTAGTGAACTTTGACATTGCAACTCATTTTCCTGCATCAGAAAAATGAAACAGCACAGCCCACAAATCAATACACAACTTTGTTCTGAACAAACACCATCATATCTTCCTCTGTGCAGCTCTAAATCAGAAAAAAATAAACCTGTTCTACAGCAGCAAAAGAAGGGAGAAAGGAAGGATCACAAGAAGGGTATATGTAGACAATGGTTGTGAATAGAAACACAACCATGAAGCCACTGCCATTCTTTGATGGTTTTTTAAACTGCTTATGATAGGGAACCAGTGGGTGCTTCTCAACCTGTGTATTTCCACAGCAATACACCTATGCAGCAAGAGCAGCAAGATGCTTAACTGTGTGTATGTTGGGATCAAGTGCTGAACACTGCATAAGTACCCTTAGAATGATTCAGAAACCCACACACTTTTTAAAAGGTCTGCTTTGTTAAGATGGAGATGAGGAGTGCTTATTCCCAATGATTTGAAAATTATTTAAGATGAAACATAAATAGTGACTTCCTTTTTTTTTTTTCCTTAGGGTTAGCCATCTGTTCCCTGAAGCAAGGTTAAAATAGACAATTTAATGATTCAGCAGTGAGAAGGGAAAAAAAAGCCCTCTAACTTTTGCTGCAAGTTTAACAGCCTTGTGGCTACAAATGGCATTTGACAGTTAATTGCAGAATGGTGATTTGCTTTGTGCATAATGGGCCAGCGGACAAACTGCATATGGCTACCCTACTGGGAGTGCACAGGAGTACCCGTGATTCAGTAAAGACAGTTTCTTTTCTATTTGTTTTTCCTGTTTGCAAAATGAAGCAGCAACAGTCTCTATCCCTAAAAAGAAAATTCTTTCCACACAGCAAATCACTGCTTCATAAGAAATTTTATTCACAATGCACTGATGGTCAAAATGCCCACTGAAGCTATAATTCCCACTGAAGTAGGAACTGCAAGATCAGGATAACCCCAATAACATTATTATTATTATTAACGCTAATGTTATTATTTATATTATTATTACCAGTCACAATAATCAGAGAAATAATTACAACTTATCTTTTCCCTTCTGTTATCAAGTTTACAAGAAGACTGGGGTTGTGGGCTGAACATCCTCATTTAAAGGCAACATATTCTCTTCTCACCCTGCTCAGTTGAAGAAATGGTATTTTGCTGAGCAAAAAATATAAAGGTCCCAGGTATGGAACCTGTATTTGTTTTGACACCTTCCATGAATTAGAAAGACAGAAGCATACCAAAACATGCCAGCTGTAGCCAAGGAAGCTGTCTTCATTTAGAAAGAAGGTCAGTGATGTGCAAGTGACAGCAGTGAATAAGTCACTTTCAATACCATTAATGAACTCAGCACAGTGTTACATAGACAGTAGATAGCTTCTAGCAACTTGATCCTTACAAGGATTCAGACACTGACATCCAGAAATAGGGAATCTATGCTGTAGATTGGAAACACTTTTGCATTAAAACAGTTTTGCCTAATCAATCATTTTATTATTGTTCATATTTAATAACATTTCTATCTTTCATAGTCAATAGACCAGACAGCAATCACTCTTCTCTTGGCACACTCCTCTAAAAAGGAAAATAGCCCATTTCCTTCACTCTTTTGCCACAATCTCAAAATCTGCATTTAGAAATACAAATACTACAAACATCATCATGGCTGGAAAGCTTTTATGAAGCTTTATCCTTATTGTCCAAGAAAATGTAAAATACAGAGTGCAGTTTTGGAAAACTACAGCTAACTTGTATGACCAGCATAAATAAATAAATTAATAAAGCAATCCAGAAAAACACCCACAAAAAATCCCAACACACTTCATTTTAAGAGCAGCAATCCAGTGATTACCTTCCATCAAATGTAATTATATGAGGGTCAGTAAACGAGTAGCAGTAGGCAGTGGGTAGATCCTTTACTGTAATCTTCAAAACAAAGCAGCATAATAAACTACGTCAGATCAGGAAATAAACCGAATCAGGCACATTATTTATCTTATCATAAAAGTTTACATTCTAATGAATACATTATATTATACTTTTAACCAGTCTGAGTAGTTATATCAATATTAAAATGTAAAAAAATTAATTCAAATAAAACCACAGCATTTCAGTGAAAATAAAACAATGGGAAATTGACCATTTAGAAATCTTGGTGTGAGTCAGCAAGTCACAACTGAAACAGAAGCTTAATTTACATCAGCCACATTTCTGGCCAGTTTACAGAGTTTAACATGAAGATTTTCAACCTGTGTGCTTTCTGGAACATAGCCATTCCACAGGAAATTCTCACTGGATATAGGTTTGACTGCAATTCTGGTAATTCTGTCTCCATCCTTCATAAAGTCTGTCACAGCAGTGAAATAAATTACAGCTTGACTACAGACTCCATTATTGCAAGGTTTCTGGAGAAGATCCACATGACAAGAAGAAAGAGCCAAGTTTAAACCTAACTGCTCTTTACCTGTTTTAATGAAAACACATAATTAGTGAGTTTCCCTCTAAACAAGTCACATTTTGTATACTACAGTTAATATAGATACTAACTTATTTACAAGTATTTTCATAAATGAAAATAACTATGCATTTTCCCTGGGTTTGGTCATGTGAAACCCCCTCTCTACATCTTCATACACAGATCCAAGAAAATGGGTTTGAATTTTTCAGTTGGATAGCCAAATGAAAATCATTAAAGTCTTGCTGAAGTGACATAAAAATGGTTGTCTGCAGAGGCGAGGCTCCTCTGGGGGCTCACAGAACTTGTGCTTGAGAAACTACTTCAGAAAATTGTAACAAGAATAAAAAAATGAGGACTTCACTACTGCATATACAAAACTGGCAACACAACAGGTGTCAATGAAATGAACTGAATTATAAACTTTGTAAATATGATGGTATTCTGTCTATTCAGGTTAAATATTATGGCTCCTATACCTATAGCTGCCAAAAACACCTGCTAACTTCAACAAGTAACGGACTACGGGCCTGTCCTTCCGTACTTTCAGCAGCAGTACATAAAGCCTGTTAATATTTTGTTTTAACATTTTAGAAAGTATTTTATAACTTCACAGCTTCTCCAAAGAGGCAGATTGGTGGGAATATTTAGGAAAACACATTAAAAATACAAATGCAACAAAAATCAGGATAATACTTACCTTCATCAACAGTATTTAACATTAGTGAGATTTTGCAGTCACTTTCAGGCTGGCTAAACTCAGGACAAAGAATAGGAATGCTACTTTCTATTGCCAGTCTGTACTCCTTCCCGTCTTCTGAGATATTATATGTTTCTGGATGTATCTAGCACAGAAGAAATTGTACATAAAATGCAAGCCTTGTGAGCAAACTACCGCATTGCTTACTAACCAGCTAGGAGTACAGTATAAAAAACTGAAGAGATGGAATGGCATAGTGCATGGTCTGCTTCACTTGATCAAGCTTATTTAGATGGTCTGAAGAGCAGTGACATACTGGGGAGAAGACGAGGACACAGCAGCAAGAGTCATGAAGAGGAGGCAATAAGGGGCAAGCGTAAGGAAAAGGCAAGAGTAAAGGCTAGCTAGAAAGACAAGGGATTAGCAAACCACATTAATACCACAAAAATGTATTCTCTTACAACACATCTCACTATAGGTGCATGATCAAAAATGCAACCAGAGATCAGTAATAACTGTAGATGCCTACAACTGAGCATTGTACATTGGCCAAAATTCTGAACATATCCTCAGAGGAAAACAAAAATAACGCATTCACACTTTACAGTGTGCACTAAGGATTTGCACTTAAACAAGATAAATCCAGAAAAAAATGTAAGCTCAGGCTTAACTTTATGAATGGCAAATCCTTTAGTCAACAGGACTATTCCCAGTATGTAAGACGTGGAGTATGTCTTTCTGGGAGTGGGGTCCCGTTCTGGCCAGCAAATGAGTCCCTGTAGCTACATCCACAGAAGGAATTAAAATCAGTTTGGACCTTGGCCTCTGACCAGGTAGCACAGCACAGCTCATCTTCTGGTCCCCCTCTCTAAGCCCAGACCATGTTGGCTTCACCCTTCCCTTACCCCCATGGCCAGCTGGCGCGTGAGCCATGCCCTGGGACACCCCTTTGGCATAGGCCAAAATCATGCCAGAAAAGGCAGTAGTAGTTAGATACAATGGATAACAGTGTGCTAGAGCTCAGGTCTGAGCCCTGGCCCTCCTAGTTTACAAATACAGTGTCAGAGTTGAGACTGCTGGAGATCAAGGCTTTCACTATGTTTTTGTAACTTGTGTGAGCTGTTGATTCTGTCTTCCTGCACCTTGAGTACATGGGGAGCATAGGAACAACTTCAACTCTTCTGCTTTTTGACAAATTTAAGTCCACTACAGCTAAGAACATGCTCTATTAATCCACAAGTAATAAATTTTTAGTGCCTTCTAGACAAAGGATTGACTGCTGTAGCAATACTCAGAAAGATTCCTACGATGACAAAATAAAACATTATTTTGTTTCAAAATTACCTTAATGCCAGCAAAAAATTCCTTGCTCTCAACAGAAGAGCTTTGTATATCTGGCTTCTCCACGAAAAAAGCAGAACTGCTACAGTAGACCTGTGGGGCAAAACCAGCATAATTGAATACACTTTTGCTATGAAGTGGTCACGTGAAGACAAACCCCAGTCATCGTGGGTCCATTTGATGGATTCACCATGCTCAGTCTTCTGTTTGCACCAGAAGTTACCAATTGCCAGTGGTGCTGCTGAAGGAAAACAGAAACAGATCGAATGTCCTAAGATCTTTTCCTGGCACACCCCACCAGCGGTGTAGAGACTTCTTGAACTAAAGGCCACATACAAGCCATCATGTTTAGAAGGCACCTAAGCCTCCATGGAATTAATTAACCCCTTCCAGAGCGTTCCTGCACCTCATAACATCTTCTGGAAATACATTTGATACTTTATTACAGGGTTATTTACTTCTTTTTGTCTGTTTCACATTTCTTGCCTTTTAATTTTGTTGAATGTCCGTTACATCTTACATTATGCAAAACAACCATCCTCTCCTCCTCCTCTTACTATACTTTTTTCCTGGTGTTATGGGCCTGGATAGTCTTTTTCAAGCTGAAGAATTTACTTGACTTCCTTCCACTGAACCAATTCCATGCTACTAGACACTTATTTCGCTTTGGTTTTGTATTTTTGTTTCTTTATTTTGCTGTATCCCTTTTGAGATGTGTTGACCACACATATAATATTTCAGATCCTGAGAAAACCAAGGATTCACAGCAGCAGTTTATGACTGTGCCTTTCCTTTTGACTGCCACTGAGCTAACACCGTCAGGCAACTATTCACAAAGTCCCCAAAGGATTTTGGAGGATTAGCAATTGCTATTGCTGTTCATAAGCCAGCCAAACAGCCTGGCTTTGGCTTGAACATACATGCACAACCATACCAACTACGTGCTTTTTTGTTTCTTACTGCGGCCAGGAAAAATTAACCTGTATTTTGCTATATATAGGTAGAAAGTTTATTGATTTTCCAATGCTTAAGCTTCTCAAAGTTACCATGACAGTCTAGGTCTTGATTCTGCTACCATGGAAGGTAATGCTCTCCCACTGATTTGGTGGCAGAGATGAAACCATTTAAATCCGATCCTAGAGACAAAACCATCAAGTAGCAGCTTATTATTGATTCAAAGAAAAAAAAAAATATATCTAATGCATCAACAACACAGCTTTTCACAACCTCTGGCACCAACTAGGAATTCTGTCTCTAACACCTTTCAGTGTCTACTGAGCTGTATTTACAAAAATACAACCAGATTAAAATTATGGTTTAACATACTCTGTCTCCAAGTTTGACGTTTATCCCATCTAATTCTAGAAGTGAGAATGTATGAACTGCTGCCTCATGTTTCAGTTCTTCTTTGATACCTTCAGGAGAAAGTCTTGACCAAGTTATAAGGAATCCGACCGAAGCGTTTGCAAAAGGAACACCAAAGGTACACCTTAGGTAAATGTTGCTTTTGATCAACTCTGCTACAACTTCAGGAACAGCTGGTAGTGGTGGTGACACAGATGGAGACGATGAAGGAGACAGTTTACCTAGCCAAAGAGAAATGTGGTTTATGCTTTTTATTATATTTCTATCCTTTTTAATCAGGATTGGATGAAATGACATTGACATTTTGTCAATTAATACACTAATAATATTTACTCTTTCTTATATGTAGAAATATTATGTAATTGCTTAGAGCATCAGATAAAATGTGTATGTTCTTTTTATTAATTGTTAAAAGGAGAAAACACTCTTTATCAGCCTTTGATTATATTCTAGCCCTTATGAAGGTGCTGAAGAGTGTAGGAATAAACCAAACATGAAGGAATAAAATACAATTAATTATTTTACCATACAGGAGAATGCAACATGCAAAAGAATTTGCCTGAGAAAATATTTTCTCTATGAAAAAAGGGAAAAAAATAAAAAACAAACAACAACAACAAAAAGTAAAAAAAGAATAAGCAACAGTATGATTTGTAGATTCATCTTATATTTGACTCCAAAAGAATCAAAGTAATCTGTAAATCAGTATTATTAAAATTACTTTTTAACATTTTGGTACTTATTCTGAACAATATGCTGAGAAAGTACCATTATAATCCCACGTCTGAAATTAGCTCCTCTTGCAATAGACTGAGCAACACTGTTGATAACATGAACATGTTGTTATTCAAGACAGAATATGACTAAATGTTGACATTATTGGGTCACAGATCCAGAGAAAATCTTGAAAATCAAAACAAAATACTTACTGCTACAATCGCCTTGAATTTCTGTTCCCTCAGGATCACAGGACTGTAGCTTTGCATCTGAAACAACTATAATTTTTTCTTAAATTGTATATTCACACACGTAAGGAGTATGTACACCAATGCTCTTAAATTATTGCCCTATGTTTAAAATACACTAAATAGCAGAAGACACTAATTGAAATGTAAATTAGCAGAACAGAAACAATCTTGTAATTGGATTCATATACAATTATGGTAGCAGTCAATACAAAGCCTTGAGTTAGAAATCACAAGTAGATTGGCTGCACCTAGGAGCCAGGGTAGAGAACATTCTACCACCTCAACATCTTTTGCTGTACCCAGCCAATACTTATAGATGTTGTTAGTGAATAAAAAGGAATTAAACTATTCTCTTGAATAAATATTTTGTCTCTCTAAATCCACATCTGAATGCTTATTCATTAATTGTAACCCTGGACAGAAAAGTTCAGTGCAGACCTACTTTTAAAAAAAACTCATATTTCCTACGGAGGCCTAAGAAAAAGTGCTTGTGCACTGCTATTGTTTGCAGTAGTGTAACTTTGATTAAACATGAAAATACGAGTGCATTTGTAACAGGAGTCGAAAGAGATTAGTTACTCCACTCAAACTAAGTCAAAAGGATAGCAGTAAGCCAAAAAGAATGAAAAGAAGATTTTTATGTTCCACGCTTCAGTAATACAACGCTTGAATCCCTCAGCATGTACAGGAGAGACTGTTTGAAAATTTGCATGAGGTGTTTACAGCTATCAAGTGTTAACAAGAAAAGAAGTACACATGGTAACCTAGATACAAAAAGCAGAAGAGTACAACGCACTTTGTACGAAAACATCATCTTAAAAGAGGGCATTTAAACTCAAAATGTGTTTCAGATTTACAGTATTCAGCAGAGCCAAACTCGCCTACTTTGTTCTGAGGCAGTAAAAATTTGCTAGCTCGCTGCCTATGGTTTTTACATCCTTTTTCCTCTTCACAAGCCATCATCCAAAGTAAATGCAAAGTCTTATAGTGCAGGAGTCCTTCATTGCTTCAGTCACTTGCATGCTGAAATGTCCCATTTCTGGCTTTTTTCTGTCAATAAACCCTTGGAGAATGCCTTAACTATTGGACCTAAAGGTATAACAATGGGCCAATAAATCACCAGAAAACCCACTGACAGTTTGCTATCAAGCTTTTGCAAGCAGTCAGTAATAAAGAATATTATTCAGTGCAATACACACAAAAATATCGCAAGTATTTTCACCAACAGTGTGTTATATCAGCTCACAAGAATCTACTACCACACTGACTTGTTGCTATTACAGTATTCATAACTGTAAAGATTTAACAATGCCTTCCTTAAATTATCTAAAACATCTGGCATGGATAATGAAATATTGAAGTTTTGAGCAGTGATGATAAATACACTTTTGCAGCACAACAGTCCAAGACAATGCAAGACACTGCAAAAGGGCTGCACTTCAGTTCTTTCTCACAGTACTAATAAAGTGCGTATCAGTAGAATATTTCTGTGTTGAACTTTCTTCTAACAACAACATGTATACTCTCCAGAAAGAAGACAGAAGAACTACAATAAGAAAAATATTTGTAACAAAGCTAAATAATAAGGTACATAAATATAGTTTGGTCAAGTTCTTAAACAAAATTTACTCTGACACATAATTCTATGCATGCTTATTAATTAATATTTGCATAGTATGCATGCCAATGTAGGTACTCTGAATTTTGGCTTCTATATGTGTCTTATACCTCCACCTGATTTAAAAAAAAAAAAACAAAAAGTTACAATCTTAAGGTTTGGGGATTTGAACAATACTTGACTGCCAAACGTAAGTTAAAAAGGAGCAGTGTGAATCCAATTTACCATACCAAATAATTTTTCCATCATATCAGCATTAAAAGTAAGGATTGCAGAAAATTTTAGCACGTATAGCTATTTCCAGACATTTACACTCAGGCAAGTGTCTGCAAAACACACTTACTAATAAGCACACATACTTAGTTGATTTATGGCATGTATTTTCTCACCTTCTGCACAATACCCCATGCATCCTTGGGTGGGCTGCAGTAAGTAAACAAAGAAATCTCCACAGTTCCTTACGCTGACAGGGATTCGGAAAAGACAGCAGTCTCTTGAACTGCTGAAGAAAAACTGCCATGTAGCACAAGCTGTTAACTGTTTGATCTCACCAGGTCGAGGCATGGATTCTGACTCCCTCAGAGACAACCAGACAGGGGCTTGAGTACCACAGTGATTCATCTTCAGCACCAGAAAAAAAACATCAGAAAACGGTTAATGCTATATCAAATTGTTGCTGTACTTTAATGAGAGGTACATATGTATTCAATTAATTTCCTGCAGGAGCTTTTAGCAAAGTTTAGACAGTATAATTGAGGGCTTGCTTACTTTCCTCCTCGAGGTAGACTATAAATACACACAAAAGATACTTAAGTCCTTCTTTCAGCCTAATGAATTAATGTTTCTAAAGACAGGCTGTAATTTAGTGCTTGAAGAACTTAACCAGGAGCCACACCTGAGTGTTTTGCCCTAAAAAGCTAACAGTTGTGTTATGGCTTAGTGAGCTACTCTACAGCCATTAACCCACAGTAACTGACCGTGTGAATGCTATCAGAGTGCAGCAAACATACAGATACTGAGTATGAACTAAAGGTGTTAAAGCTGAGACATTTTATCTGCTCTCTGCCAAAGATTCAAGGCTCAGCCAACCTCCTGGATTTCATCTAAGAGATCTGGCTAGCTGACACAAGGTTACTGACTTGCAGCCTAAGCCAAAAATGCAAGACACCTGATAAGCCCTGTCTCTCTTTCAATTCCCCACCTTCAGGTGCAGATATGCTTGTAGCACCCCTGTAACAACCACAGTGACTTTGTAGCAACCCTAAATCCTTTGGCGTTTACAAAGCAGCCAGCTTCACAAGTTCTGTGGTTCAGATGACAATTGAATAGGTGATTTAAGAGGGCTGTTGTTCCATCTCTCACAAATAAAAGCCTGTTCAGCACTCTTCCTCGCAGAGTGAGAAGTCTACTGTGGGATAGTCCCCTTCAGTCCTCCCCACTGTGGCTAGGTTAGGTCTGCAGGTCAAGGAAGCTGCCATGGAGGTCACAACTTAACAGTAAGACAAATCATGGTAACCAAAGCGTAAGTCTGACTTAGAAGACACCAGAGTTTACCAGTAGAATACAGAAAAATGAAGCCTGAGAAAAGGAGACAAAGAAGGAATCTGGTTCACGGGTTACCAGAACGAGTTAAAGATCACCTCCTGTCTTTCATGTGCTGCTGAAAGGAAATTGAAGAAAAACACCTAGAAGGACACAGTGTGTTAAAGCCAGCATTTGGAAAATATTTAGAAGAAAACTATAAATCTGAAATTGTGAGATTTTGAGAACCTCTCCTTCACATGTTGCCTCAAGTATACCTTTCCTTGACCTGATAGTGAAAGGAGGTCTCAGATCATCTTGTTTTTGACTTCCTGGTATATAGTCTAAAGACCACTGCAGACTCACTGAGCAATTACTGATCTCAAAAGTACATCTGTTTTTCTTAATCTAGAATATCTGAGCCCGCTATTAATCCATTAGGCTGATGAATTAATGTGAAGTGGAAAGAAATAGGATGGATTTTGTTTAAAAGGGTCTGAATCTTTGACAAGGATTAAATATAGCTATAATAAAAGTTCTCCTGAAGGGTACAAAAGAAGGAAACTTCCCAAACAGACATCCGTTCTAGGTTGGTTTTAATGTTTTGACTTTCAGGTTTCAAAACAAATGTCTTGGTTTTATCAACAGACGCAAAGAAGCAGATGTCAATGCATAAATCTTTTTTGCTCAATAAGTTCTGAATCAATCTCTTTCCAACTGTAATTATCTGGACTCCTCTGTACAAGGATTTCTAAAATTTTCTTAGATTATCTGAGCAGGTGTCTAGCTAGTCTAACGTCTGCTCTGAGAAACACATTGATTTTTTCTCCTGGTTTCTCACGCTGGTTCTTTGCATAAAAGTATCAATTTTTGATAAAACACAACTAGTTAGGGAATTTGTTTGTATTATATGTAACTGAAAGTAAGTCCTTCAGGAATCATGCTTTTCGCTACTTTTTGCAGTATAAGAGCCTGGATAACAGCAGCCTCTGAAACAGCCCTTTGACTCCCTGAGTCAGGAGCACATGGAAGGTACTTTATACTGCTGTAAAGATTTAACAAAAAAATAAAATAAATTAAATAAATACATAAATAAAAATAAGAGTGGGTGCTATACATTCAATTTAATTTTATTATTATGTTTTAATTTTAACTGTTTTGTATTCCTTTAAAATGTTTCATTGTTAGGCTTTTCTTTTTTTTTTTTTTTTTTTTTTTT
>WHYT01016928.1:119011-187405 GCA_009806455.1 Tetrax tetrax
ATAATATATTTTAAGGCAGACTCTTAAGTTTCATCTATGAATGAACTGAACTGTTTGCTTGAACGAATCACTGCTTGAGCAGAAGTACTTTTGCTGACTCAGGGCTGACTTCTTAGGGAGGGAAGAGCATAGTGATAAATGGGAGAAAACAGACGTGTTGCATGACAAGGAGCAGGGATTTGGGCAATGCTGAAAATAGAGTCATTGCAGAAGTTTAAAATATTCAGATAAAAAAGAAGGTGGCTGTGATGATCCTAAGTCCCCAGTGCTGCAACTAGATTGTACTGGTTTAATGGTTATCTGCATAAGTTCGTGACTGTGCAGCTCTGGCGCGTGTTGTACGCATAACAGGAATCCTAGAAAAAAAGTGAAAGAGAAAAAAGGGAACTCCCTCATAAAAACAGCCAACAGAGCAACTTCTTACTTCATTTGTCACATCTACTGACAACATAGTAGTGCGATCTCTGTAGCCATGCACCTTAGATCATAAACTTAATATATTTTGAAATGCATGTCTTATACAGTATTTAAGAAGATTATGTTATCTCAAATTGCACTGGGGGAACAGTCCAGAGTGAGCTGCAGTCCAGTGGAGAGCCGGCTGACTAAAGATAAAGGAGTAATAGTCTGAAGTATTTTAGGTAACTAGGTCAGGAAGAACAATCATCAGTGCTTGCCAAAATGTGTACATTCACAAATGTGTGTATGGCTGTTCAGATGTGAATTGGAAATTAGAAACCACTTTTGAATTTTGGCTCCAGACAAAGCCGTTGATGTTTTTTGTAGTTATATCCAAGTTAAACTCAAAGGTAAATAAGAGGATCATCCTGAACAAAGGCTGTGCTTGTGGTAGGCTACTGGAATAACAAGCAATTAGTGTGAATGCTGGTACACAGGAGTGGGGAAGCAGAGTCTGAGAGCTGAGGGCAGCAGCTGGGTGGGTGGATGCTGTCCTGAACAATGAATCCCCAGCTCTGCCACTTAGGGGGTCTTAGCAATATTTTGTAAATAAAGGTAAACAATTAGAGAAGAATCTGATTAATTTTAAGCTAAAATTGCCCACTATCTCTGATTTATTATAAGCTTTTTCTTCCAAATTGCATAGCTAAAAGCATGAATGGAAGTCTTTCTTAAATTAATCACCTGTGTGGTACCGTTAAACCAGTCTGCTATTATAGGCAAGGTAGATTTGAACAAGCCCTTTGAACCTCAGTTGCTGTATTTGTTATCTGTGCAGAGACAGAAGATGGACAACAATTCCAAATAAAGCTGTGCGCAGAACTTGGAAGCTGGGAGAGATTTCCCTGCAAAGCTTCAAAGGGTCATTGTAGTAATGCCAAGTGTTGAATGTTTGTAAAGAGTTGCCTTTGGCAGATAACACCCCTCCTGTAAGGAGCAGATGGCTGAGAGAGAGCCTACAGCTCTGGGTAGATCCAAAAGCATCAGAGGGATGAGTTTTCTCACACTTCCCCTTAATGTTTTTAGTTCTCTCTGTTTGTAAAAATAATATCTTTTCAATTGTGCTAGTTCATGTATGTGCACAGTAAATGAACTTGTCCTTTCTGAAACAATAAATTGTTAACATTCTTTGTCTAATCTAATAAATTCTGTCCTTAAAGTCAAATTCCAATCTTCCCTTCAAATTGTGGGTTGTGTGACTTTTAACTTAGCTAAGGTCCATTTGATTTAAAACCATGGTTTAACAGCTCTGAAACTGATGTCCCGAAACATCACTGAGACACAGGAAGACGCACTAAGACACATTGCAAGTTCCAGTTCAGAATGAGATATTTGATTATATCCCCCATCCCTATCTTTAACACTAAATAAATAGAAACAGTGAATCAGTAATGATCCTATGCATTTATTTATTTTGGTCATGCTGTGGCTAACATTACAGCATTACAAGAGGTTAAATTTGCTCATGTTTATTCTGTTGGCAGCTTTTCTTGAAAACTGCATGGCTTTTGAGTGGCATTTGTTTTTCAACATGCTTTTAAAATTTGTAGAGGGTATTTTTTAAACTGCCATGTACATGTACTCAGCATTGACAGTCTGTTTATCTTTCAGAAGTAATGACATCTTTAGTATGTTTTAGCTCCTAATTCTCTTTCATATTTGATCTCTTGTGTACACTATATTTAACTTTTGTAGTAAAGGACTTCAGTATAAAAAATCTAATGTAATTTGGCTTGGATAAGTAGTATGAAATTTAATATAACTCATAGGAAATCTATCTCCAGGGGTTATTAGGAGCCAAATAAAATCAGTGGTAATCTTTCCATTAACTTCAATTGTCTTTGGATCAGCCCCTTACTCTTTTATGGTTCTCAAGTATTTTTATATTCTTTATTACATAATGGCTTGAAACTTAACTCAGAGATCTATCAGCTGTATTAACTCAAAATATGCCAGAATATTTTGAAGTCTGGGAAACCCCTTGGCTAGTGGAATATGAATGGAATAATCTTTCTTTTACTCAGACTGGACTGTGATACTGATATGCAATTGCATTGATCAGTTGCATGCGATACAACCCTCAACTATTATTTCTTCTCTTTCTGTCCCCCGTGCTGATTGTCTTTGTGTATGTACAGCTTACTTAGTTGCAATTTTTTAAAAGTAGGAAAATACAATATTCTTTGTTTAGCCTATATGGAACAAATGCTACTTGAGTAAGGTCCAAAGCATTGGTCTTGTAAGTAACCATGTACTTCACACTCTTAGTCTTACTGACTTTAGCCTATTTGTATTTGCACTGCTATTTTTAATATTTGTGAATTAAAAATTAACATTACTGGGTAAAAGTCTTGACTAAATCATGTGCTCTTCTAAAATGCAGACGAGAAAAAGTATTCTTAAAATATGTAACCTATCCAGATGATGAACAAATAATGAAATATTTTTCTCAAATTCTCAGATTACCTGTGTTAATATCAAAGGCTTTGGTCTTGTAAAGATTAAAACGTGTTTTACTGGAATCCCTCAAGAAGAGGGGGGATTTAAAATCAAACCTCCCACATCCTAGTGCTAAGAGCTGTGTTCTTTCTTTCTGGGCCTGTAATTTCTCGTCCTAGCTTTTACCTTACATGTGGGACCAGCTTACTAAGTTGTGAGTCAGTAAGATCACTGAGCAACCAACTCTGGCTGTGTCCAAATACAGACATGACACCCCTGATAAGAGGCCACATTCAATGGCTGTCTGATAACACTGAATAAAGAAATAAATAAATGATGGCTAGCTCAGCAAGGAAAAGAGGGATTCACCAAAGCAGAAAAAGCACATTCTTTGGCTTTGTTTTATGAAAAGGTCTGGTCCCTGACTCAATGAGAGAGTTCACAGCAGAGGATCATGAAAGGAAGGAAGCACATGAGTAGGGTTCCCTCGGCTTTTACTAATGTGCTAAGTTAGCCTGTGTCTTTCAAGACTTTGTCTGCATTGTAAAGAAAGGCAATATTTATTTATTTAATACAGGGTGGGATGGTAAGAACAGATGCGCTGTAAAGGAGCAGAAGCACAGATCATCAACTAGCTTTAGCTGGGTGGAGTTGCACTTGCACTGATTTTTGCTGAGGATTTCACCCAGAATTCCTATTTTCATGTGTATCCTTCTACAGTAAGAAGAAACTGAGAAGTGTCCTCACAGAGAGGAGCAAATGTGATTTTTTTTTGCTTCCAAATTTTGCATTGGGCTTTGTTGAGGCTTTAAACAAGTGTTCAGAGGAATACAGATTCCCCCTGCCTCACACTAATGGAAAATGTTTCCCATCTGTTCCCTAGATAAAATTATGTATTTTTCTTGGGCAGGAGTAAGATATCTCACTGCAGATAGCACTTTCTTGGTATAGCAAATTGCCAAGCAAATTTTTTTATCATCTATAGCTTGAAGAAACTGGAAGGACAATCTCTATCTGGTGCCCTGTTAACTTCCTTCTCTGATGGTTTGGTCATCTGAATTTTTAGGCTACTACCATTGGTTTTTAAAATGCTTAAAAGAACAGAGCATGCCTTGATCTGACAGAAATCTATTAACACAAGAACAAAGCACAGACCCTGTTTTGAAGTAGTAATAAACAATAAGTTCAAAAACTATTTTACAAAATTGTGCAAGGTAGCGTTGCTAGTTGGATTTCTAAAAGATCAAACAAGGTGAAAATCCACTACAATATTATTTCAGTAGTACATCAGAGTTAAAAGCCTGGTGCTAAATTAATTATTTTGAGGGCGATTAATTTCAAGAAGTGTTAATCATGATGCAGCTACAGTGTCCAGCTCAGGAAGCCCTAAGCATCAAGACTGAAGAAAATTAAGAACAGGAGAAGGAATTATTTAACTTGTGTGTTCTGTTTTCTCTAAGCAATGTGGTATTGGTCACTCTCAGGTACTGGTACTTAGCTGCATGCTTTGACTTTTCTTATGTTCTTGATCTTTAGCAAGGGGTGGAAGTACAGAAAAGGGGATATGTAAAACAACAAGGCAAGCAGTTACCTAACCATTGCCAGGTTTACATGGGAAACCTCAGACAGCTTAGAGGAAAATCTTATTCTGGCAAAAAAAAAAGAGATGATTATATTATATCCCTGTATGATGTAATTATTGTTAAATTTTATAAATAAAATGTTAAAAGGTAGCTTTTCTTAATGAAGTGTCAACATTTGTATGAATTAAGTGCCAGAAGGCAATCTATTTTATGGGTAATGGAACAAATCTGAAACCTATGCACAATAGCACAGATGTATTTGTGACAATACAGATGTGTAAGCTTCAGTTACCTACAGATGACAACTGGAAATGGAAGGGAGAAACCAATCTAATTTGATTTTATTGGTAGTATAAGGAACTGTGGTAAATCCTGTATTATTTTTATTTAATGTCTTTCTCGTATAATGTTGATTTAAATACTCTCTTCGCTTTTACTGTAATTTGAAGTTTCTGTTCCCTTACCTTTCTTCCTCTATGGTTAGGAATTTTTATATGAACTGTGTGAGATAATGAGATGGCTTATGGAGACAAAGGTTTGAATAAGGGTGAAGAGAATGTTACTGCTATATTCCGACATTCAATATTGTTAATAATCTCAGTTTTGTCATTTTAGAAATAAATGGTAACTAGATCTGAGGATGAAAGACAGATGGCCAGTGGGGAAAAAATAAATCCTTCTAAAAAAAGAATCCATCTTTCTTTATCATAGAAGTTTTGTTCCAATGACTACGTAGGTCAAGAATGAATAAAATGATAATTTCAGCAATAAAATTTAGACATAGATAGTACTACTTTAAAAAAAAACCAACAAACCAGCCACTTCATTTCTCCAGCTAGAACAAGACTTCAGTATATTTGCTTCCCCTAAGTTACCTCTCCTAAATGGACCATCTGTAGACATTTGTCTCTGCCTTAATCCTTCTCCAAAACCCATGATTACAACATGATTTCTTTTTTTTTTTTCCTATTAAAAATGGACCCTTTCTGTATCATAGCTCTCTGGCTTCGAAGCTGGCTATGTTTACACCTATGGTCCTGAAAAAGGGAAATAATGATTAACTTCTTACATTTGGTAGCATATTGTCTGTGTATGAGAAAACATGTAAGTGGATGAGTTAAGAGTGAACTCCTTCTTTTCATTCCTTAAGCAAAGACTCATTATTCCAACCTGCTGGGTCAACTTATCTCCTATGTAGTAAAGAAGATATTATCTGTAATCTGACTTCATAGGTGTTGCTTTTATAGTGCACCAAATATTTTATAAGAACATAAAAAACTATAGTTTCTAGCTAGAAATAGCAAAGTATTAGTTAAATAAAGCTAATTATTAAATAAGTTGATATATTAGACAATGTACATGTGTGGATATATAACTGATAAAAAGAAAGATATTGAGTGCCATTGCTAGAATTGTAATACTTTATTTTGCAGTATGGATGTCCTTGACATAATTACTAACGTCAAGTCCTCATCTATTTAGTACCATACAACATTCCTCTCTTTTTAGCAGGGTCTGTTGCAATAAGACAAGGGGTAATGGTTTAAAAATAGAAGGAGGTAGATTTAGACTAGATAGAAGGAAGAAGTTTTTTACAATAAAGGTGGTGAAACACTGGAACAGGTTGCCCAGAGAAGTGGTGGATGCCCCATCCCTGAAAACATTCGAGGCCAGGTTGGATGAGGCTCTGAGCAACCTGATCTAGTTGGAGATGTCCCTTCTTGTTGCAGGGGGGGTTGGACTAGATGACCTTTAAAGGTCCCTTCCAACCCACACTATTCTGTGATTCTATGAAAATCAAAACAGGAGCTAATGAAAAACACTAGGTAGCAAAACTTCTTGTGTCTTCAAGAGTTCTCAAACACCTGTTGGAAATTTATTTTGTAACCTGCCCTGAAATGTCATGGAGATTAATGCTTATGAGTCCCTCTTGAAAATGTAAATATCACAGTTTAAAGCTTCACATACAGGTCAACAGATAGTATGTATCTTGAACACATCTACTGTGTCCCATCAGGACTATTCCAAGCTGATGTCCGCTGCATTCGGATGAAAAGAATAATTATACTGGTCAATGCTGTCCTTTAACTGTCTGAAACCAAATGTAACCTGATTAGTTACTAACTTAAAGTGACTGTTGCTCAGACGTGAAGATATTTAGAAGGAAAAGTGGTGAACACAAGGAAACATTTTATTCCTTTCATTTTGTTGTGTTTAGACTGATCTAAGTTTACATATATTACAAAGGAATAAGCTGTTGAAAATCTATTCATTTTTGCCTACATAGAGATATAGACTTGTTCACGGGGAAAGACACTGTCAATCAAGAAGAAGGAAGATGGTGTAAGGGAGGCAAAAAGATTATTATTTTCCATGTGTATAATGATAGTCTTAGAACTGAAACCATCTTTTTAAGCAAGAGATGTTTTCTGTAACATTTTTTCCCATTCAGTCCTTGATAACCTCCTTGGCTTCTCTTTTCAGAGCACCTTCGCATATGTAGAAGCCAGCTCATCTGTATTTTGGAGATGAAGGATCATTTTAAACTCCACAACCCATTAATAGCAGGTTTACTAAAGTTAAAACACTCAGTCTCTAAGCCCTCTGCAAAGATAATATAATCAGTCAGACTTTATTTCACATCATGCCTCTTTGATGATACAGATTTAATCTAAAGACTTTGCATTTGCTGATTTGTAAAACTAGGAATTCCCCTTCTGTAGATGTGTGACTCTTAGTGATGCTCTTACCTCCCTGTTTCCAGACTTGCTGCTCCACTAAGAACAGATCTCCTGCTGTTTGACTGGAGCCTTAGCATTGTGTATTTGAAGATAATCCCTAGACCACCAGCATCTTTTCGGCATCTGTGAACATAAAGGTTATGACTGTTGCCCCTTCTGAGTTAATCTTTGGTTTTACAAGATTTCTGCTAAAAGATTTTCAAGCTGTGATTATCTCTTTCTGCTTTGTGTGGTTTTGCTAAGGAAAAAAAAAACGGTGGACGTTTTAAAAGCAATACATTCTGCAGTGTTTTAAGACCTTCAATTTGCAACTAAATTATGTGCTTAGCTTTACACACTTGACTTCTTTGGACTATTTAACAGCTTACACTGCAGCACATGTTTAAGTGTTTGTAGGATCAAGATCCACATCCTCTCTGCACCATTAAATGTTTTGCAATTGAGGAGTGGTTAGATTCCCCAAGGGGTTGTCTTTTATGTATAACTGGAGAACATCCATGGCTTGCATCTGTGCTTTCTCATCGTGTTTGAGTGATCTAATCTCCTTAGTGTGTATGTGTGTACTCACGCACTTAGTGTATGTAGACATAGTAATGACAAGAATAAGCTTGCTGGGGGAAAAAAGCAAGCAGGGGAAGGAACTGACAAATATTCCTTAAAACATTTTCCCCCTATTTTGTGGAAAATTTGAAATATTTTGGTTTCTGGTCAGCTCTATAAATAATCCACTGCTTGCCTGTATTCTGTCTGCCTAGTAAAGCTCAGGGCAATTTTCAGTATTCCAGACCACTGACTAGCATTTAATGTACAAACTAGAAAACAATTAAACCCACCAAATATTCCTTTTCCTTTTTTTTTTCTCATACATACACATGTGCCTTTCACATATAAAGGATGCATAATGATATTGGTGGATATAAAAAGTTTAGGTTTTTTGTCCTATTGTTTAAACTGTAAATCTGCCTAAAACATCTATGCACAATTTTTGCTGCATGATGCCATACAATTTTGTGTTCATACATCACAGACACTAAATTTTAATATATAAGGATTTTTTTTTTCTGTTCATGATAGATACTGTCAAGGCTCTGCAAAGGTCTTTTAAGCCCTCCATAAGAAAAATGTAGTTTTTTTTCTTTGTGTAGCCTTTGTGAACCACAAAAAGGTTACACTGATAGCTCTGGAAGTATTGTCCAGCATTTCAGTTCTTGCCCTTATCACAGAACAGAGGTAGCACCACGGAACCAGTTCAGTATTCCTCTCCTTGTTACCTTGTTACCTGCAGTCCTGCAGGTTGTCTACTCTGGAATGTTTGCCCAGGGAGGTGGTAGATGCCCCATCCTTGGAAACATTCAAGGCCAGGTTGAATGGGGCTCTGAGATGTGCCAATCCCTTAATCATCTTCTTGTCCTTTCACTGGACTCAATCCAGTATGTCCATGTCTCTGTTGCACCAGCGACCCCAGAACTGGATTCAGCACTCCACATGTTTATCACCAGTGCTAACTAGTGGGGAAGGATCACTTCCCTCGACCTGCTAGTGACACTTTGCCTAATACAACCTAGGGGCTGTTGGCTGCCTTCGCCACAAGGGCACGTTGCTGGCTCAGGTCCAACTTTTTGCCCACCAGAACCCTCCAGGTCCTTTCTGCAAAGCTGCTTTTCAGCCAATTGGTCCCCACCCTGCATCCCTTGCATGGGATTACTCTTCTCAGGAACAGGACTTTTGCATTTCCCTTAGTTTGCCCATTTTTCCAGCCTCTTGAGGTCCCTTTGAATGGCAGCACGAGCATCTAGTCCATCCAGAGCTCTTCCCAATGGCAAAGTTGCTGGCAGTGCACTCTGTCCCATCAACCAGGTTGTGACTGAACCTATTAAACAGTATTGGCCCCAGTTTTGACCTCTGGGATACACCACTAATCACTGGCCTCCAGTTGGACCTCGTGCCACTGGCCACAACACTTTGAGCCCAGCAGTCCAGATAGTTTTAAGCCCACATCACTGTGTGTTTATCAAGCTCATACTTCATCAGCTTATCTATCAGGAAGTAAAAGGACACAGTGTTGAAAACTTTGCTAAAGTTGAGATATACAAAATCCACTGTTCTCCCTTTGTCCACTGAACTAGTCATTTTGCTGTACAAGGCCATCAGGTTAGTCAGGCATATTTTCCCCTTCATAAGTCTCTGCTGACTATGCCCAACCACCTTCTTGTCCTTACTGTGTTTGGAAGTGGTTTCTAAAATTGCTGGCTTTGTCACCTTCCCATGGCTCAAATGAGGCTGACCAGCCTGTAGTTTCTGGATCATCCATTTTGTACTTCTAGAAGACAGTGGAGACATTTACTTTCTTCCCAACCTCAGGAACCTCTCCTGATGACCATGACATTTCAAAGATAATTGAGACATTGGCCAGATTCCTCAGCACATGTGGCTGCATTCCTCTCAGTCCCAAAGATTTATTTATGTCCAGTTTGTTTAAATGTTCCCTAACTTGACCTTCCTCTACCAGAGAGTTCATTCCAAATTATTTAACTGGTTTTATTTGGTAGATTTTGAAAATTCAGCATCCTTAGTACTTTCTACAATTATTTCTGGACTTTTCAGTAGCTTGAGTAAAGCATTATCAGTTATTGCAAAGCAATCTTACTAATGTTCTATGAAAATCTTCAAGTTTCTACAAAAAAAAAAATCTTCAAAGTTTCAAACACTGTGGTTGCATTGCTTGCTGGAATAAAAACGGTAAACCTGTTGATCCAGAGGCCCTTTCTTTAAGCTGCAATTTCAATCTGGAACTGTTCTCTGTACTGTAAATGTTAAGGCTGCTTTTCCAATCTGCGGAAATTTATCTAAGTAAAAATAAAATGTAGCTAACAACATCATGTCAGTCTAATTGGGCATATTAGTGACTTAAAATGGTGAAAAACATCGCTATGTGTAAATTCAATGATCAAACTTAATGTATGAGTCCTTGTGTCTTGTTCCATGGCAAAATCCACATCTTTCAATGAACACAAGAAATTACTTACAGTTTACTGTGAGCTTAATGTATAAGTGCAAAATCATTAGTTTTAACAATATTTATAAATTTGATTGATTTTTCTTAAAGCTTGCAGAATACCAATAGCTGTCTAGGCATATCTCCATGAATGAAGACAGAGTACTGGAATATACCTGCAAAATGCTTGGTTTTAAATAAACTGGTCATCAATCAGTAGATAGATCTTATAGATTTTGACTAATACAGGCACTGTTTTACCTTCTCATGAAGTTTTTGTAACTGTAACTGACAGGCTGTAGATGAGTCAAATGATTAATGGAAATCATCAAAACTATTTGGAGAAACATTTCTCAGCTGCTTGGGAACAACATGTTTTGTCAGCAGTTCAGTACAAAGATGTGTTCTCCGACCTTGGCTCTACATGAACCTCACACTCTGTAGCAGGACCGTTCGGCACTGTGGACGTGTTTAGAGGTGTCCCACACTGTAACTCCGCAGGACTCAGAGGGCTGCATGCGTGCATGTGTACATGTACGTTTGTGGTTATTTCAGTGGTAGTTTTAGAGGTAGAGTTCCATAAAGCTTAGTGAATAAACATTAAAGCCATTTTAAAAACCCTAGATGAGATAGCTGTAAGCCACTGAGACTCATTTGCAATATAAAATAAAAACATCTGTTTATTTTTTAAAAGCTCTATTATCATGGATTTTTCAAACATGCATTCCAGAAAATGAAAACAAAACAATAGAAACAAAAAAACCTGGATGTATTCCATTGTTCATAACAGTATGATAATGAAATAAAAGCTACATTTTTGCTATTGGTAGGACAGAGTTTTCCTGCTATTGATATGTTTATCTCTTGGGTGTATTCCTCTGTAAAAATATAGAAGATAGTAACCTTTCAGACAGAAAGGTTACTTGTCTCTAGAAGTAGTTTCAAACAAAATATCTCAAGGGCAAATTCTGTCATGTTTTCCCAAGTAGACAGAGTGCTTTAGGCCCAAATTCTACCAAAATGTAAGAACAAACATTTTGATTACAAGCTTTCCAATTCGTGTAAATCACGTATACAGAGCTGCAGCAGCTTCCAGCCATGAAATAATTCTTCCTCCCTTCTGAACACCACCTCTTGGACAATCGTCAGGCACTTTGAAGAGCTGCTGCAAACCTGGAACAGTATCAACATGTTTCCCCCACATACCTTACTATTTAGATTATTTCACTATAAACGATTATGGAGTAAAGTATTACCATCATTTAAAGAACTGAATACTTAAAATAATCTTGAAGACTACAAATCCTACTAAATAAAAATCCCACATGAAATATGAGATGTGAGACAATACATTATTTTTTTAAATATTTTTTTTTGCCTCAGTTTAAAACCAGGATTTTTTAAAGTCAGCCAGACAAGACCTCTTTTGTTATGTCTATAGGAATAGCTCTGATTTTGTGTGACTTTCTAAACTAGATCTAGGTGAAGGCAATGACTGGGTGTGGACGTCACCTCATTTCATTTTCCTAAAAAGTAAAAATGTAAAATATGCTGAATTGCTATAATTGGAATTGACTGTAATAAAAGTCTGAATACTTGATAGATGTGAAAACCGTTCCCTACGTATTATAGCATTCTTTTACTTACATCTCAGTATTGAACTAGTTGAGGATCTTATACTTAAAAAAAAAAATTATCAAAGTTCTAGAACAACTTTTCAGCTATCTTAAAAGCTCTTTCTAAGTAGGACTAAGTAGAAAAGCAGAAAGCATGAAGAATGTTGTTTAAGGATTTGGAGCACAAGTAGCTTCTTGTGAAGGATGCAATTTAAAAAACAGCTTTAATGATGATCTTTAGACAATAATGATGTGTTTGAAACTGGATAGTTTTCATGACCAAGTCAAATGCAGAATGTTGCTCCAGGGTACATGTTTTCCCCATCATCTCTTCTTTTGGCCATGAGCACAAACAGACTGAGTGGTGGTTTCCTTCCAGCACAGATGAAAAACAGTGTGTTGATGAAGGACTCCAACACAGGGCTCAGGAAAGCTGCAAACCTGCTTACTGAATGAAGCAATGTGATACTTCACAGCCTATCTTGCTATTTAGCTCTTATGACTCAGAAGGAAGTGCATATCCTAGTCACTACTTGTCTTTGTGACAACCCCAGAGCAACTGAATTTACTGGGGACAAAATTTTGCTCAGCCTCTGGTCCCCCTGTAAAAGGATTCTACATATTGTAGTGGTCATTGGCTCTGCCTTTTATGGAGCCTCTTATAAAAGAAAACTGTTTTACTTTTGTGCCATTTATGGACATGATAGGCTTAATTTGAATATTGTAGCAAATATAACCTTAGAAATATCAATGGGCAAGTTAAGTCCTTTATCTGCTGTATGAGTCTGAGAAAATCTTTTACCTATATGTATAAGAAGAGGCACAAGCACACAAAAATATACATATAAGAAAAGGCAAAATTGTGCAAAATACATCTTCACATTTCTTATATATGCAAAAAAAAATGGCTTTGGAGTGAAACTGGAAATAGCTGAAGGGCTTACTGTCCTCTTGGGATAAAATGTACAGCTAGCTAACATAGATATCTTTCAGAAGGATTAACCCCATGTATTATCTTTAACTCGTTAATATCCCACGTTGAACAGTTTCATTATTGAAGTTTTGGGTTGCATTTAAGTTGGACTTTCAGGGAAAATCTAAAACATTGGTTAAAAACTCACAATTAAGTGTGAAAATTTTTAAATGCTTTGATGTTATAGAAAATATTTGCAATTCTCTAGTTGTTGAATGAAAAACAGAAAAAAAAACATTTTAAAGGGCTCTTCTAGATGAAGAAAAGTATATCCAAAACTTACAGGCTTATATGTCTAGTTTGACATGCTCTTATTTATAAAGGAATTATTTTAAATTGAACAACAAAGTTTTAAGAGGATTCAAGATTTGTAAACCGTTACTTGTTTTTGCAATTGAATACTCTTGTAGTGTCTTAATTGAGCCATACTGTGAATGTACCACTGACTTGTCCATAACTTAAAATACACTTTTGTCCATGCTAAAATTAATGGTAATTATGGTATTACCTTTGATGAGAGCAAGAATAGATTTTTGCCTTTTGAAAGGTATTAGTACTAAACCACACTGTTAGGAGTTTTTCACAAACTCCTATCACAAGAATTTATCTCCCCAGCAAACCCTGAGGTCATGTTCCCCTGGTTATTGTCTCTAAGTGT
Source organism: Tetrax tetrax (assembly GCA_009806455.1). NCBI lineage: Eukaryota > Metazoa > Chordata > Aves > Otidiformes > Otididae > Tetrax > Tetrax tetrax. The sequence goes on from WHYT01016928.1 coordinate 132,476, forward strand.
TGTACCTATGGGATAGCACATCTACCAAAGTGAAGAACAAAGCTCATATCTTCCAATGAGCATTGCTACATCCGAAGTGCTTTTGGACTGGAAGCAACTGTCAAATTTTCTGTTGTCTCTATTCAGTCAAAACTTCTCTCTCTGATTTTGAGTTGTGTGGTAAAATAAAGTGTCTTTATTGAAATTTGATTTGTACCTTTGTTTATAGATAGCTATATACTTCTCTGTCTATGAAATCTTTTGGTTATAGCCCTGATTTCAACTTTGGATATATATATTTTAATTCCACTTGATCATCTTAAACATGCATCTGTTGCCATGCTTATTAGTAATGAATGCATATTTTAATGTGCATTTGTGTTTGAAAAGGAGCTTCATTAATTGTTACTGTATGTGATTCATGAGGAGATGCATAGTATGTAGTGATTCCTTTGTTAGAACTGTTACTGCCTTTCATATCCAGAAATGTATGGAAGGGCAAAAATGAGACCACAGGACATCATTGTGTGCTCCTTCATATCTGGTGTGGGCAGGATAGCAGTGTGTTCAGGATTTTATTGGCCAAAATACCAGATGAAATATTCTGAGAGGATTACATAAAACTCCAGTGGGGTACAAATAACTATATTGTATTCGTTCCAAGGGTCTCCAAAACATCAACATGGACAAGTCAGCAATTATGCTGTAATTAGGTCCTCAACTGTGCCTATTTTCAGTTCCTTTCTTTTCCTACCAGGAGGTCTGTGAAGACACAGAACTACAAAAACTTAGTCCAAATTAGAGTAGGTTGGCAAAACTTCCAACAAAACCATTTGTCCTGATGGAAAATACCTTCATTCCTGTGACATTTCAGTGAAGTAATAATCTAGTTCTCTGCCTGACAGGCTGCTTAGGAGACTAGGTTTCCTAAGCTGTGGTCCCTGAGAGCTTCATCATGACTTCTTCTAAGGCTGAGAATCTTGAACAGTAAAACAGAGAAGCTAGAAGTACAGAAGACTTTTAGATAAGTGTGGTGAGTTCACCTCAGCTGGCAGCTAAACTCTCACCTAGTTGCTCACCCAATCCTCCCCCAGCGGGATGGGGGAGACAATCAGAAGAGCAAAACCAGGAGAACTCATGGGTTGAGACAACCAGTTTAATAAGCGAAGGGGAAAAAAAGGAAAAAAGAGCAAGTGATGGAAAAGCAATAACTCACCACCAGCTGACCTTTGGCCTGTTAAGGTCAGTTGTCCCAGGTGCCTCCCCTCCCAGCCTCTTACCACCCCAAGCAACTGGCCTTTGGTGGAGTGTTTGGAGAGAGAGAGACAGCCTTGACACTCTGCAAGCACTGTTCAGCAATAGCCAAAACATTGCTGTGTTAACATCGTATGTGCTGCTATGGAGAAAATGGGCTCCATCCCAACCAGCCCCTGTACAATAAGATTTTTTATCAAGTGCTTGGCCCTGCTTAAAAAAAAAAAAAAAAAAACTGTGTCAGTTGTGACTGTTTTCTAGAGGAGACAGAATACTTTTGCTCTGAACTAACATCCTAATTCCCTAGGAAAATAGTAGGGTATTACATCAAAATACTTTTGCCAATTTGCCCAGTTTTCACTAGGAAGTTGTGATTGCTCACAAACAATAAAGGCTTCATATTTGTAGATAACGTATTTGTCAGTCATAACTTCTTCTTCTCGTGTATTTCCCAAAGAAGGCAGAAATTAGTAAAAGGATCCTGTATTTACAGCTTTTAGATTGAGATGTTGTTTATTATTCACTATTTTTCCCCTGCCTGAGTTTCCAAACCCCTTTTTTGCATATTTGATGCATACCTGCATAACTTTGTAGTGTAGAAATGCATTAAATGCAACATGAGAGTCATTTCTGCAAGAGAAGTCAGCATGAGGCTTGTGCATCATTAAAATTCCGGATGGCTGGGTTGATAGGACTTAAATAATGCACTAGCTTTGTACTGACTCTCAGACTGTGTGGACTGTGGGCCAGACTCTTAAAACTTTGAATCTCTAGCTAAATATAAATATCTAGTGGTTCACTGGAAGTGAAACAGCTTTGGAGGATGTTAGCATGTTATTTATTTTTATATGTCTTAAACATCTGGTATTATGTGGCTTTCAGAATTGGGATGTTAAGATTATTGTATTCTTATCTTAAAGTAGAATCAATCCTGCTTGAAATCTGTTGAAGGCAGTGGTGGCTATCTAAGTTGTAGTTAATTGTTCTGTAGGATTGCTCCTTAAAGTTTCTTTTAGTTTCCTGAATTAGGGGTTATTGCACCCTTTTTAGGTATGTCTTCTATTAGGAACAAAGCCGTGGATTTTGTAAAAAAGATATTTTGTTAAAGAAATGAAGTTCACAAATGTGTCATAATACAGCCTGCAGGTGAAAAACTCTGTATCAGCCACAGATGCTCTGCCATCACCAGTTGCCTGGGTGAACAGCCAACAGCATGGGAAGAGCTGGTGGGTGGTGAAGTTAGTTTGCTTCCTCCATCAGCAGCTGGGCTTTTCATTCTCTTTATAATTATATATGAGAACACATTATACAAGCAATCAGGCTCAGGGGAACTCCTCTTATTTATTATCTGAATAAAGTACATTGACATTAAATAACTATCATGAAGAAGTAAGTCATTGTCTCCCACAGGGAAGCTATTCTTTTATCTTGTCTTGGAGATTGATAATTTCAGAGCCCACAGACAGGTCTCATCTTCTTCTCCATGTTTTTCCATTTACATATGCTAATGGCTATTCTGTCTGTAGATGGTACCAGTTTCCTAAAGCCATTGTTACAGAAAATTAAATTTCTCAGAATTGATTGATGACACAGTTAAAAATTTATCTTAATTAAAAAGTATAATTAGTAGCACGTGAAGTAACCTTGATAGAAAAAATACAGCATGAGGACTAGACTTAAACAAGTACTATCACAAAAAATAAGCTAATAAAATACATAGAATGACATTTATTATGATCCCTCAGATCCCATACAGGATGAACAGTAATTTTATCACTATAAAGTGTATCAGAGTTATTTTTCTCAAGGAAAATAAAATTACTTCTTGGTTCTCATAAGTGGAAACATAACTGTCCACCTCAAGTTTTATAAGAGTATATAATAAGTATTTTAAGCCTTCTAGTGTACTAGTCATAGATGTCAATACAGGTCATGTTGTTGAATGAAGAGGAAAGAAAGATACCTCATATAAGTACATCCTTCAGTACTGTGTAATTTAATGTAATATCTATTTTCTGCAGAAAGTGCCATGCATTAGGGTTTTACCATCTCACGTACACATCAAAGAGGGGCAGAAGAGGAAAGCAGGGCCTGACTTTTGTAAGGAAGTGTGTACAGCTTTTGTAAGCCTGTGTGTACAGCTGAGTCTTCTACTGAAACTTGTATTGCATATATTTGAATTTCCAGAATTCCAAGGAGATGTTGGCGTGGAGAAGACAAAGTATTTTCCCACAACTCTTCAATCTGTGATAATTTGCTGTCTGCAGTTCTTATATTCAAAGCTCTCAAGTGGTCCGGCTCTACAGTTGAGCAGAACAAGGGTTCGATAAAAAGTTCAGCGAAGTTCCCCTGTTGTCTTTGACTTGAGTGCCAACTCAGTGGCAAACCACAATCTTATTTTATTTATGTACGAAAGCTGAGATTGCATTTAGAAACACGCTACCAAATCACAAGACACAGGGAAGAAGAGAGGGTTCTTGGGAACAACCAGATAGCACTGTGTATGACAGCGGCAGTGTGGATAGAAGGAAGAGGGGACAGATTTTAACTTATGCGTAGGGCTTCTACCAGTCTAACTTTACATCTACATATAAGTGGTGTAAACACATTTGAACTAATGAGTCCCGAAACTGAGTCTCCCAGACAAAGTTCTTAATAGGCCAGTCTTCATGTTCCAAAGGAAGATGTCAGTGGGTGTTAATAGAATATTCCTTCTACCACCTACGTAATAGATATGACACTATCAATTCTAGGTGTTTGAAGAAATACAAAAACATTTTTATGGACATTAAATAGAAATGAGAATATTACTTCAGTTGATGCCTCAACTGAATACATTTGAGTTCCTTTTGGTTATGACTTACTGACTTGCAGTATTTAGATCATGTAGGTTTTAGTGCTCACAGAGTGGGCTCCTTTCTTTAGAATACAGTTCCCTTACAGGTCTGATTGCTGCAGGGAAAGTGTGGCTTAAATACTTCATTAGATTGCCAAATTAAAGATAAATCTGTTTGTTACTGATATTCCCAAACACTCTGTGTCAACAGTGTTGACACAAAATTCGTCTGAGGAGCTTAAAGCACTTTTTTCTTTACTAAGCCTTTATCTTTCTTACTGATGTACCAGCAGTCACAGGAGGGACACTAAGGGAAACTAGGTTTAAAAATAGCTTTTCACAGAGGTATTTTTATATTGTTTTCTTAAAAAAAAATAAAAAAATGAGTGTCAAAAGCCCTGAAGTTTGACAATGCAGGAGTACAAGTGACCTTGTTCAAAGAGATTGAGCCAAAGCACTTGACAAAATCAGATAAAATTGTTCTTCGGCACTCTAATATACCCTGTCCTAGGACAAAAATCACATTGCAGGTGAAAGTGCATAAGAAATAGTTTTATATCAGCATACTAGTTTGTATATTCAAAAGTTTATACTCTTCTACAGTGTGAATTCTGCCATACTCATACCAATCAGATGACTATCTCGATGTGCAACAAATAATTTACCAGATATAAAAACTCAAAATGACCAAGAACTTGCTTATGTCAGAGTGGGGCTACATATTTAGTAGCCATGTTGAAAATTGTGTGAAAACTATGGCTCTTTCCACTGTTCAGCAGTCTTTCCACCTTCTGGTGATATTAGTACAACTAAAGTTGAGTTGTCACTAAAAGAAATGTAATCCTTTTGCTGCATTGTAGTCATATGGTAAATTTTTATAGCTATAACTGCTCCTGCTTTATCTGTTATCCCAGCAGGGCATGGCTGAGATATAACAATATTGCACAGCAGGGCTGTCTCTTTTCACAAAACATTTCATTGAGGCTTTTAAGCTATCTCCTGCTAATCATATTTCGCACTGAGGTGCCCACCCACCCAAAACTGGTGTGGTCGGTGGATCTGGTAGGTTACCACATTCCAAGCAGTTTAATAAATATCTACCCATTTCATTTTGCTTAAGAAGAACCAGCAGGGTGGCTTCATAGGATGGGATTATTGCCTCTACATCCTGTTGTTCTTGACTGTGGGTTTAATTCCTGCTTCTGCAATATTAGTTAGTAATTGTAATCTGAGATACTACATTTGATCTTGCTGCTTCTGGCAATGGAATCCCATTGAGCCACCTATTCCAAAACAATGTGTGAAGTTTTCTTATAAACCTAAATGTTGCCTGACATAAAATAGCACATCTAACTGTAGAGCAACAGCTGGCATGCAGAGGATATATTCATTTGCACTCTTCTGCACTGCCTCAAGCAGATATTACTACACATAAAAGAACTGGAAGACAACAGTAAAAATATTATTTGTAGAGATGGTGTTTGTTTCCACAGCTGTTTTCAGCCATCTTTCCATGTTCCTAGCATTTTGCAGTTTCCTTCTTATTCTTGTTTCTCCAGTGGTACACCTGTAATGCAATTTTGAAACTTTAATAAACAATATTCTTTGCAGAATCTTTCATGTAGAATTGTAATTTGTTTTATAAATGTTACAATATAGATCATTACTTACTTCTTAGGCATATTAGGAGACAGCTTTCTGGTCCAAAGGGTTAAGAAATTAAATCAAAAACAAATGAAAACTGAACATCAGATAACATGGATAGGTTCTGAAATATCCATTATTTTACTGTCTCATTTATGCCTTATGCTGTACAAGACAGCCCAGAATTCAGTCTCAGCTCTATATATAGTTGTAATTTTTTTTTATAGCTGAATTCCAACTTTATCATTAGGGATTTAATTCTGCAATTGCTTATGAACAGAATTCCCATTTAAGTCCCTGAAGATGCATTTAGATTACAGAAGGGAAAAAAATGATCTGCAGAAATATGATTGCAAATCCAGCTATAAACAAGTAGGTTGCTAGAAGTGTCATACAAAAGAAGATGCTTAGCCTACAGGTTTTCATCTGATCACAGGTTCGTGTAATGATAAGAAAGGTATAGCTGTCTGGAAGACAGTTATGTTTTCGCTAAATGAAGTGAAGCTGTAAGACAGAAAATGAAAGCTTAACCAGTTTGTTTGTTTGTTTGTTTGTTTGTTAGTGTTTGTTTGTTTGTTTGTTTGTTTCTTTCTTTCTTTCTTTCTTTCTTTCTTTCTTTCTTTTTCCCAGTTGGTTCAATTACATTTTTTTCCACTCTACCTCTTATTGTGGGATTTGCAGGATGTTACTTTGCAAGCACAGCTCACAGGCATTCCTTAACACATTGTGTCATGGAGACAGAGTTTGCTTTGTTTGTGGCTAAATGATTACATTAAATTTTTCAATGCAACTATCCTGACACAAGTTCTTGGACTTTTCAGAACAGAGGAGAGGCTTAAACACAGAGTAGTCAAAAAAACAGAAGAAGATGTTGATGGGGAAGTATTTTACAAACTTCAGAGCTGCACTAAACATTTACCTTTTAACTGACACAAGCAGCCCTGAGGCCCTGATGCAAGAAACATTGAAACTGCATGGAGAGCAACTCTATCATCTACACAGTAGTAAGATCTGCCTGAGCTTCTTCTCCAGGATAAACAGGCTCAGTTCTCAGCCTCTTCTCGTATCAAGGATACTCCAGTCCCTTAATCATCTTCATGGCCCTTCACTGGGCTTGCTCCAGTGTATCCATATCTTTCCTGTATTGCTGAGCTCAGAAGTGGACACTGGACATGGTGTATTGCTATATCACTAATAACTACAAGGTAGATAGGAAGCATAATATAGCAGAAGCTCCAAAGCAATATTTCAGAATGATTACATGTGACCATCAGAATTAATGTACCACAGCTGTGGGTTTCAAGGGCTGCAAAACTTCCACAAAAGTGACTGTTAGAAAATGTGAAGTAACTGTTTTCTTTAAGAGAAATCCATGCAAACGAGAAATCAGAATTGGACATTTTAATTATCTTTGCAACAGAAAGGTTTAGAGATTATATCATACTGTTGTGGTGCTGCAGAAGAAATATTTTGATCAATCTTTTTACTCAATATTTTTCCTTTTCCAGATGCAGTGGCTGGGGGGAGAAGACAACGGCTAACCCACTGTACTCCAGGAAGCAAAACCTGAGAAAGGAATAAAATAGAGTTATTGAACTAGTTAATGAGTATGCTGAAAGCATCTGTCTTTTCATTCTGTTTATAATTTTTCAAAAGAATGCTAATATATTTTGACAAGACAGAATGAATGAATAGCAAAACCAATAACAGTGCACTGGAAAAAAGGAAACTAAAATCTTAAGAGGAATGGGAAATGAGAAATTTTCATGTTCTTCTGTAAAAAGAATCACTCTTTATGTAAATTCCTGAATCCCAGGTTGAAAAGCATGAAGTAATGCATTCAATTTCCTTGCTCTAGGTAGTTGCTTATAAAAGAACATCATGGGGTATATTTCCTGTTCATGTAAATTCTGAGCTTCTGGAATAAATCAATAATATTTTGTCCCTCCTCCCAAGACCATTTTCAAAGGACACTCTTTAGAGATGCTGTCAAATTTGAATGTTTTGTTTCTCGGAACTTAAATTCTTTATAACTGCATATATCATCAGGGGGTTAAAAATAATGAACACAAACTTTTTATTTCTTCCTTTGCTTAAGAAGTAAGATTGAATCTTTCCAAAGTCCAGAAGCCTTATAGCTATACATTGAATGTTCTGTTCAGCATCAAGGCAAATCCCAAGTTAAGCTATCAGAGATGAAGAACAACAACAATACCATTGCCTTATCTAAAGCTTTCCTTCAGAGGATTCAAAAGCATTCAATAAACATTAGCAAATTTAAGTAATTCTCTGTGAGGCAGATAGTCAGAATTTTCAAAAGCCTGTAAGTGCCAGGAAATCCATTAACTCTCTATTATCAAAGGGCATCCCAGAGTAAGCCAATGAAAAATAGAGTATGTTGGAAGAAAGTCAGTCGCAGATTACACAGACTCTTACTGTCAAAAGAGTATAACTTGAGAAAGAGCTGATGCATGCAGTTAGTTTCCTTTCCTTTTATGTTCTGATTAAATGCTTGTTAGTGTTGATAGCAATTCTCTCATTAATTTTTACCGGACTTGGCCCCCACATTCAAAAAGCGTTCTGAAATTCGATCTGACCATTACAATAAAAGTATCTGAAATTGTGGTGTTTTTTGAATCTAGAACTGGAATCTCACCCTTGGTCATGTACAGTGGAGTAGTGACTGTGAGGCAACCTCTGCTGAACTCTGGTCTTTACACCATGATCAGATACTGGTTAAGAGAGAAACTCCAAGATTAAACACTCATCAAATCTTACCATTTAAATAAAATCAATAAACATCTTTTTAGAGTCAATAAGCTTGGAAACTAAACTAAGTCTCAAGTCTTATAACTTGCTGTTCTTACTCTGCACTTCCTTGGTGGGTGGCTGTTTAAATTCAGCATCTGAAATCTTTTAGCACAGCATAAATAATCTCCCTAGTGAGCTGTCATTAGACATACTGGTTTTACTCCCCCTCTATACCTGGTTGGCATAAAATAACACCATCAATCCTGTAAAAAAGACCCCTTGTTTTCCTCCTTCAGCCCAGTTACCACTACTGTCCCTTTGTAAGTTATGAATACTCCTAGCACAGCAAGAACACATTAATGATTTATTTTTTCTAGGGAATATCCTTATTATGAATGATTTTTTTACCTTGCTGGGTACTCTCACTGCAGGACATTGTTGCTAATAGATCCCCTTGAGCATTTGCAGTCTACATTCCTCATTTAACTGGATCCCAGGTGCTATGCATGTTAAATACCTCGTCTATAAGCTCTTTAAGTGTGAGATTTCTGTCACAATGTCTTTTGTTGGCCAGGCAATTTCTTGCAGCAAGAGTAAAAACAGTGCAAGGCTTTTCTAAAATTTGTGGAAGAAGTTGCTAGTTGTAGTTATTCACATTTGCACGCAGCGATGGACTCATATTTAGGGAGAACATCAGTTCCAGTACCCCTTATCTTTGCCACCCTCTATGACTTTTCAGTTCTCTGAAATCCTGGATCCCTTCAGATCCTCCTATTATTTTCTTATACACCTCTCAAACTGTGTCAAAAGAAGTCTTACCACAGACTGCAGCAGGGACAAGACTGAGTGCCAAGACTGAATGCTTTTAAAATTGCTAATTTTCATGCCTTTTGCAAGATTTTGTTAATAGATCCCTACTAACAGACAAAGGACAAAGACCTTAGTTAGCTGAGGGAAAAGTTTCAGCAACATGAGCACATAGAAAAGGTATGAATGGATGATGGGTCCTGGACTATACAAAATGGAGGTGTGCTGGACTATACAAAATGGAGGCTGCTTCTGTGCTGCTGAAGGGGAAAGATTGAAAAATAGTGGGATGTAATTTGGATTGGGAAAGAAGAATGGCTCTACTGGGAGGTGTGGCTCTGTGTCATAGGAGGAGCTGATGATGCCTGTCTAGTGGATTTGGAAGTTGTTCTATCTTTTGTGGATTATATAGCAGGTATGAAGAGAGTGTTTAACCAGTGGTGAACTGGTATGTAACATGTATATGGAGCAAGTATATGGAGCATGCGAGTCCCTTGGATTGCATTTCATACGGATTGCAAACCTAAAGGACAGCAATATTGTAAAAGGCCTGTGCTGCATGTCATCATATTTTAATAAATACATACAGAGCAAAGTTCATTTGGAGATGCTTGAGGACTTACTTTATAATTTTTCCTGGAGTGTTTCTTTATTGTCCATTTTTTTTTTGTGCTTTTGCACATACTCCTTTGTAACTGTAATTGTAGCTGATGCTTATGTGTGATTGGTCTGTCATGAACAGCCAAGTTCTACTATTTTTTTAACATACATTATTCCAAAATGAGATCTTACTGCATCTAAGTAAAAGTGCTTGAACATGACTCAATTTTATTCCTCTTTACAAAGAATCAGAAAATATAAGATATTAATTCAAAACACTTACAGGAGGGGGTGTGTGGGAACAAAGAAATATAGATGGACGCTATTTTGGCACTATTTGTAAACAGAAGCTGAATGACAGGCCTTCTGTTTTTCCAAGTAAATGTTAATTCATCTAAGTGACCTGTTGTAGTGTTTAAACTATGGTAACACATATGTTCATATATGGAGAATGAAACATGAAGTATAGTACTTCATTTACAGTATAAACATGAAATAGTATAAAGAAGTGTCCTCAGCTTTGCAGTTCCCACTAAGAAATTGCTTCCAAAGTTCTCTGGACATTTTAGTCTATTTCTGAAGTCCTTAAACTCTTAGAAGTTTTGCTTTGCAAAGGGGCAGGGAAAAAAAAACTCAAAAATTAAATGGATTGTGGAACTATGGAAAGCTAGGATGAAGTATTTTTGTTTATATGCATAATTTATAGTTTTCACACATTCGCTTTAGAACATGTCTGTAGGGTATGTGGCGGACGGGCCTCACATGTCCTGCTGAGCATTTTCTCTCACTTACCACTCTGAGCAGATAATATAGGCAGGGATGGCCAGCAAGGGAATGCACTGCTGCTCAGCCAGGCAGCTTGCAACCAGGGCAGCCACAGCTGATGCCAGAGCAGCTGAGAGTCAGCCACAGCTCTGTCTCTGCGTGCTGGGTGACACACAGGCTTCAGGGCTAGGTGACCTCTGTAAATGAAGAGGTAATGGGCAACCAGGTTGCTGCTGCAGGGAAGGGAGGGAAGGGGCCATTGTATTTTGTGGAAAAGAAAGGTAGGTGACAAGGCGGCATGCAGGTACTGCATTAAGGATGGTCAGTCAAGACATGGGAAAGAAACTCCGCCAGATCACTGCATCGGGTCACTGCTGATCAGTGGACTTTTCTGACTCCAGAATAGCAGCTGATAAGGGCCTGTTACTCAGTAATTGCTTATCTTAGTCAGGAACACCTAAGTTAGAACAGTTTCCTTTGTGGTTGGATTTCTGTAGCATTAATTGTCCAGCTTTCTTTTCCAACAGACAAGATTTTCCTATAGTTAGTTAATGTGCAATATGTTTACTTGCTACATGCTAATATGCAGTTTCTGAAATGCAATACAATCACATGGCATCGCAAGCTGTAACCACAGAGAAGTTATAATGTCATCTATGCACCAGCTTTACAAACAATGAGCTACATTGTGGAACAAGATGTCTCACTGACTGTAGCGTCTGTGGGAATCACAGTAATTCAGAGGCAGCAGTAATGTCATCAGAGACATTTGCAGCCTTCCCACTCCAGAGGTAAGAAAATATACATTTTTTTCCTCTCACCAGGACGCAAGGTCTTGGTAGGTTGCAGAGAGACACTGGTTTCCTCCTAGACTCACAGCACCCAATCTTTCAACCTTTATTGTTTTGGTACTGAACTGTAAATTCTCTAACGCTTCTGCAATATTTGTCAGTTCTGCCACATTTAAGAAGAGCAGATATACAATTGCATATATTATCTACAAATTGAAGAGTTTTGGTAGTGCCATGGGTATATAGCACAGCTTGGCTCACCAGCTTCAGCAGAGTTTAGTTGGAAGAATTGTACAGAAATAAGATGCAGAATAAATTTCTTTTCTGAGATGCCAAATACACTGCTTTATTGAAAACAGTTCTGCAGTTCTATACTTACCCTATATAAGAAATATCTCATCTTTATTTAGTGAAAACAGCCATTGACACCAATGGCAGGAAGGAACTTGGTACAGTAAGAATGTTTGGTTTGAATTAAGGTGGTTTTTCCTCTTGTGTAATCTCTCTCCCAAAGAAAAGGCTCATTGAATGAATCGTGTTTGCTAGGACAAAATAATTCTCTTTACTTGAAGACGAAAGAATGAGGGATTAGCAAAGTAGGTGGACCCCATGGTTCTCAGATAACGGGTCTGTTTTACCAGAATGCTTTACAAGAGGAATCTGCATCCTGTTAGACAGACAGTGTTTGTTCCACTGAACCAGGCTCATCCAATGCAAATTGTAAACAGTTGAAATGGAAATGCATTTTTTAACCTTTTTTTTTTTAACATTTAATAAAAAACCGTCCCCTTGAAACTCTGACAATCTCTATCCTTCAGCACTTCAGTATTGGTTTCATTTAATGTGATGCCAGCAGGAAAGTAAACTTTTGGCTGGAAATATCTCTACTTTCATAAAAATATTTCCCTTTCTTAATGGAATACAGGTAGAAGATATAGGCTAAACTGCTGGAAATCAATGGAGTAACACAGAGGTAACCCTGGAATACCGCTGAATATAGTGCTAACTGTGGAGTTGTGCCTGAGATGTCTACAAGTAAAAAAGACATATTGACTCTTCTGCATGACAGGAAATGCATTGAGCTTAGAGACACTGAGAAACACTGAAAATGGGACTTGTCCAGAAAACCTTATGACTCTAAGGATTAGGTCCAAGCCTGGGTTTGCTGTTGATGCTTATGTGAACACTCACTTGAAAGCCCTGAATCCTTGTCCTGGACCTTACACTGTTGTTTGTCCAGTGACATACATTTAATGCACATATTCATAAAATTAAAATAAAAATGCAAGAATATCTTCATCTCTTCCTCTTGGCCATACACTAAAGGAAAGTGGAAGCTGCTACTGAATTTTACAGGGAACCACTTCATAGAAGCTTATTAGGCATGTGGGAAAGTATCCAGCAGATAAAGTCCACCAGTATCCTAGGTGTAATGGTTCTGTGTTTCTGTACTCTGATTATGTGATTTGGAGTTGTTATGGAATAATAACTGTTTAAAATATTTGAAAAAAACATTGGGCAGAAATTAGTACATATTGTAAGACAGAGGTTATCAATAAGAAACACAGAAACCTGCACCTGTGCTGTACAATATAGGTATAAATGGGCTGGGAAAAAAAACTTAATAGAAAGATGATTATTTGCTGATCCAAATTATTCAGGGTAGTCAAAATGAAATGGAGCATAAAGATGTATAGGGAATGGCTAGGTAGTAAACTGACAGATAAAATTTTGGTTTGATAAATGCAAATAATGAATATGGGACAAGACAATAAACTTAACTGTACATGAAGGGCTCATATTAGTTATTGCCACTCCCTGCGTTGAAGTTTTAGAGAGAACTGAAAACAAATGAGTCTAGTTTTGGAAACCCTGCGGTGGCATTGGTGTGATGCTCTGCTCTATCTATTTATTCGTGCTGGTAAGTCAGGCACCTGTGCTCCCTCTACAATGTGCCATTTACCCTTAAAAGGAAACAGCTGCTTTCATCTTGAAAACTAAATTTAAAATTCCCAGTTCTTTCTCAGGTTTGCTACCTGAATTTGTGTTAGTCTGATCTGTGTTTTATTTACTTTATTTTCACCATTTATAAAGGTGGAGACTATGTTTTGTAAGGCAGCTCACCTTATAGCAAACACCAAAATTCTCTAACTGAAAATTACAAGCAGTGTAAAATACCTATATTAATGCTTTCCTTTAGTAGGTGGTAAGAAAACAAGGAAGTTCTTGAGACCTATTTATGTAACAGGTCAAATCAGAGTGGCTTCTCCTTGTGTTAAAATATGTGTGGATAAATTTTGTAAACAAAGTTGGAAAAATAGCCATTAGGAAAAGTAAAGTATATTGTTACACTACATAATCAGGATAGAATTAGGGATATATCAAAGACGATTTTTCAGTAAATTACTAATTCTTTTATACCAAACTGAATATGACTATTTTATGTCTCAAACCATATTTTTCTTGGCATACTATCTGTCTGCAACTTTGTTAACAAATCGAAAAGTGGCCTCAGGAAGTTGAAAAGGCAAATCACAGATACATCATTATCATCACAAGCTAAGTTCATTTTCACAGGTGTTCCCGGTCAGGATAGGCAGGAGTGTTGGTTACTAAGAACTAATTTTTGAAGTGCCCTTTGCCATGGAGCTGTAAAAAAGCTTTCTGATGTTCACAAGGCTTAGTTAGGTGGATTTTAGCTATGTACACAGATATGCAAGAGCAGGAATTATTCAGCTGTGAACTGAAGTCCGTTGTGAACCAATGACCTTTTCACAAAAATAATTAATTTTAAGGCGTTTGACATAAGGAAGCTTTGACTATTCCACTGGTCATTATATGCCCAGAAAACTTTCTAACTTTTAAAGGGGGATGGATAGTTGATGTACTTCAAAATTTTCAATTATATTCCCATAGTGTAAAGCCTGTAGTGAATTTAAAAGGAATATAAAGTTTGTATTTTGATTTCCACCTTCATTAATATATCTTTCAAGACTTGAGTTTTGCCATAGAACTGAAGAACGCAATCCTACCCGACTGTATGCGTGTAACTTGTCTATGTGAGTGTTAACTGAAACATGTTCTGTATGAAATTCTGGATTTATTTGTCGATGGAATGGAAGCTGCAAGAGCTGTGTGACAGGAAACAAGCTGTGCTCTTTCTTAGAGTACTCCTATTAATTCCTGACATGGTAAAACATCACTTCACGGTGAAGTTCCTACCTATTCAGTTGTATCAAGACAGCTGTTTGTGGGATCTGATAGACTATCTTGTTTGATTCCTGTCTATCACTGACTGATCATGTGGGAAGCATATTTAACTTAGATGTAATACAAAGTCTTAAGCCTTGGACCAGGAATAAACTGGTTTTGCTTAAGCACAAATCTGTAAAGAGCTTCAGTTACCTATCCCGTGTTTTTTTCCTGCACTCGCATGCCTGGAAGAGTACAGGGGAAGCTGTGCCCTCTAGTGAGGCTGAGTAATAGGCATAAGAAAAAGATCACTCCAATGATTCATATGGACAAACGGCCTTCATAAAAGGACCCAAAACTCCATCTCCCAGGACACTGACCTTCACTGGAGCAATGGAGTCAGCCCACTACTTTTTCATTCTCTAATTCCTGGTTCTTCCATTTGTGATTTCTTGGTGGTCCAGCATCAGTAGGAGAAGTAACAAAGAGCTCTCTCACTACCTTCCCATGAAGCACTTCTCTAAGAATTAGAAGCTATGGCTTCAGCTGTGGCCTTCTTCCCTCCTTTCTAAATTAAGAGGGTGCGTAACAAGTTCTTTGGCAGATACCACAATTGATCTTTATATGAATGTCAGCATTATATCTGTAATTGCACTTGTGCCTTGAGCTGAACCTGGCACAGAGTGAGGTATGAAAGAAAGGAATTAAACAAGCTAAAGGGCTCTGACCTTTCCAGAGCCTTAAGTACAGTTTTACAACCCTCTTCACATATCTCAGCATCCCAGTAAAATATGTCTCTGGACCTGGGTATTCTGCAGCATATCTGAGGTGGGGAAGGGAGAGAATACTCTTACTCCACAGTGAGGTGAGATTTGTTTTAATCTGTTGACTTTTTTCAATTTTGTTAGAAGTCAGAGTCATACTCTGAGACCTAGGCACCAAAGCTGGAAATTGGGCAGAAAGCAGGTATTTTACCATCAACAAACAAATCGAGATGATACTTGATTACTAAGCTTTTTTGGTGCCTCTCTTGAAATGGTAGCAGCTGGTTTGTAAACTCAGCCCATCTGCAGTGTGTTTTTCAGTATCTATAGATGAGGAAAAACATGTTTGTTGTTCGCTGTAGGGAAGACCCAGCAGTAACTCTACTTGGCAGCTGGAGGCAGTGATACCATGCAGAGCAGAGTCTCTTTCAGTCGGGCTGTCTGAAATAGATCCACAGGACTACTGCACTGAGCAAACAGAAACAGGAATTTTCTGAGGTGGAAATATAATCCATCTATCTGACTATTCTTAAATTAAATCAATATTTGTCATGTCAGTAAATTAATTTATTGACATTATGAGTTGTGTGGATTAAGAGACAAAAATTATTTTCCTGTGGCTTTATCCTGGCTGTACTGGGGTATCTGAATTTTTTGAAGATGACATCATGATGGCAGACAACTTAGGCAGCACATTCCTGTGAAAGTTTATAATATTTCTATGTCCTCCAAAGTTATCATCCAAAAGAAATCTGGACCTTTCTGCATCCATCAGATCTGTGATATATAACCTACCTCTGCCTTGTCTTCCGTAAGGACTTCTAATTTCTAATTCACGGGTGTCTCTACTGTTCTTCAGTGTCAGTTCCCTCTGATTATGCAACACATTTTTCCTATCAGAAAGTAAACACCATTATTCTTGGAAAAGTGAACTGCAAATAAAAATGAGGCTTTCAGTTATTAATACTCATTCTGGCAACACTTATCCACATGGCCATACTCACAGCATTTTTTAGCCAGCTCTCTCTGCAGGTATACTGTGTGAATGACGAGCAGTTCATCCAGTTGCAGAAACCTCAGCACAGAAGCCCATAAAAGAGCACTTTAATCTTTGCTAGCCTCCACTTTCTCTTCTACTTTATGACAATGATGGTGTTTCCACTTCATTTCAAGACAGAAGCACCTAGCTCTTTTTCTTCAAAGCTCTGACAGTTGAAGAGTCTGTACATTCAACTGTCCTGATTCAATGCCATTTGAACTCAGGCTTTGGGCAGCATCCTCTGCCGTACCAATCACTGTTACAGAAGTTCTGTATAAAGCCTGTTGTGAATTTCCAGATGATTATTGATATGAAATTATTTCATCCTTTGCTAGTGTTACCATATATTTCTTCAAGATGCAGCACTGGGGAAATATTCCAGAATATATGCTAACTGGGGAACATAATTTGAAGCCTTCTAGAATAGAAATTGTTTGTCTTTTAAAGTGATGGATATTTGTAGCTGATTGCTTGCTTAAAGAACAGCAGCTCAAATTACGTCTAGTGAGGGATATACACGCGGATAAGCCTTGCCTGCCAGATGACACATCCCAGTCTGGATTTAGGACTTACTCTCTGTGGTTTCACTGCTAAGCTTTCACTGAACTCTGCTGCACTGCCCTGTCTTTTAACATCTAACCCTTTACATCAGCCTTATTAAAGAGAGTTTGTCTGCCAGTCAGTATAAGATCTAAAGCTTCTGGCTACAAAAGAATCTCAGTAGTTATTTGATGTCTATTAGTATAAGCATGCATCACCACTTGATTTACAGTGGAAGATTTTAATTTACTTTTTAGACTATAATTATGCAGTCTTCTCAGCACCAAAGATGATGTCCTGTTTTATTTTTACTTAAATAGCTTTCAGAAAATTGTAGAAATAAAGATGCTCACTGGATTGCTCTTCCTTCTTATTTTTTCACTATCTTTTGCCAAGACAACTAGGATTCAAGCCCTGATGTCTGTTGTTGCACTTGCATTAGAAGAGTTACATTTGGAACCTGAGCACGTACACAGATACCATGTGCAGAATGCTGTTATCAGATTTGGCACACCAAATACTGGGAACTGTTAGAGGCTAGTAATGCACCATTCAGGTTCATGGTTTAGGGCAAGCAACTTGATTCAGTAAGACTCTTACCTGTGTAATTATCCTATATTTATTCAGAAAATGTCTTAAATACATGCTTAAATTTCACTAAACAATAGGGTTGATATCCCTTTTCTCAATTTTTTAATTTATTCTTCAACGAGTCTTAGGTGAAACAGAGAGTAACAGTCTTTTGACTGTTTTGCTGTTATAATCACATTCCGGATCACTAACAAATAGCACCTCCTTTCAATGAGAACCACAGAGTGAATGTGAGACATTTGAAATAAAAAATGTCAAGAGGACAGAAATACAACATGAAAGTGTAGCAGATATGCAGATTCGTGTGCAAAGCAGTATGTACCAGCTCCATGTGTCATCACCTTCTTTGAGATGATACAAAGGATCAGAATTGAACAGTTTCAAACAGAGAACAAAGGGCACTTGGGAGAATTGTAGAATCTTGGGTTTGATTTGAAACAAATGTGCTTAATAGGACAAAGTACAAATGTGTTATGAAGGACAGTTTCCTGCAACTCAGTTTCCCCTCCTGCATCTGCAACAGTCACTTACAGTGGGCCATAAAGACATGGCCTCAGAAGCAGTTCACTTACCAAAGCCATACATCTCATTCACAACATCCAGCTTAGCCAAGAGGAAAGGTGCCCAGCCTCTGCAGAAACACAATAGGTGCTACACCATCCTACCAGTCCTGTGGTGGAAGAGAATTAAGTAAAAGGAGAAAAAAGCAAGGGCTTAAAACTAAGATAGAAGAAGAAAGAATAAATAGAGAAGAAGGTCAAAGTTGATATTTCGGTAAAAGATGATAGAGGCTATCTGTTTTCACTGCTCTGTCACAAGGGAACTCCAGTACAAAGGTCTAGTTCATGAATGTGAGGTGCTTTCACCAAACACTCTTTTCACAAGAAAAAGGGTTGTGAATATAAGGCAGAGAGATATTTAAGAGGACTAAAAGAACATTTGAGTGTTGTTAGGTAAGTATTTAATTTTTAAATTTATTTTATTGCTAAATAAATAAAAGCCAGGCTTCTTCACACACTGGTCTGCCTACCCCAATAATATGAGTCATTATTGTTTTCCATTTATTGTGGGGGGGCTAAGCATAATGAATAATGAAAGCAAACTCCATCCACCTTCATGTGAATATATTGTCAGTCCTACAATGTGACACATTATTGTAACAGGGTCGTTGAATTAATGATTAAAATTTATAAATGAATCAGTGATTTAGAGCTGTGCATATACACAATATATTTGAGTTTATATTAAACCTTTGGAAGCAGTGTATATTTATTAGCACCTTTGTAGTAATGCAAATTATACTTGATTTGATTTCTGAAACACTTAACAAAGAATCTTGGGAATTCATAACATTTAACTCATTGTACAGTTTACAATTGAGCGTGTTAGAAAATTATCGGTCAATTCACCTGAGAGAGTCCTGGCTTATTGAAATAATATCCACCCTCTAGTGGTAAAATTCTGTATTTACACTACAAAGCATTCAGAATTGCAGATCTTCATTACAAAACAATGTTCATTTGTCTGTTTCATAAACCTATGCTTACCTAAAGGAATGTAATGGCTTAAGGTTATTCAGCAGAGCTCGTACAATTATTCTCATCTGTTAGAGAAATATAAGGATTACTGGAAAATTAATTTGAAAGAGGAAAGGACTTATTATATAATTAAAGAATTGTCTTTATTAAGCAATTATTGAATTCTAGTAAATTTTGTCTGCTGTTTAAGAAATTATTTTCCTACTAGGAAAAAACATCCTGGAGAAAATTACTTTCATCTGTATTTAGCAAAGGAGGACAAAGTAATGATTTGAAACTGTCTTTTAAAAAGATGATTTGCAGAGAACATTTATTAGGTCCCTACTTATTCACAGGGGACAGAATCAGTACGTTTTCTCTTCTTCACTGTCTGTAAAAAGTCTGAATGCAGTGCTAATCAAGACTGATCTCAGTTCCTCCTTCCATATCGTAGGTCTAAGCCTATGATGCTCTATGAGATAAGTCCATTCCCCCACTCTTCTCTTGCAACTCATTCTCTCCTCTCCCCAGTTTATGGCCTGTTAAATGTACTGGTAAGGACATCAGCATGTGTCCCTGTCATAGGACTTGGTATTTAGATACCACTCCATCAAAACTGCATACCTTTGTGGAGGTAGGAAAATACTGTTATATATGTTTTATGAATGCTGAAAAGTCAGTAGGATGCATAAAAAAAAAAATGTTTTAGGCACTGTATTGCATACTGCTCTAATGTCTCCAGTTTAGGTATCTGGCTATAAAAGTAATTCACAAGACTTAGCTAGAGCATATTGAATGAGGAAAGTTAGATACCCAAGATTCAATTTGCCACAATACAGTGGGTTGTACGAACACCTAATTCAAGAAACAGAGTTGCCCAATTCTTCTGGTGTGTTGTTTCTTCTTTTTAAAGGAAATATCATTTCTGGATATAATTCCATGAGATTACGAAATTGTTCAGCATTGTGCTTGATTTATGGAAGTTAGCCAGAATCATAAAGTTCTGATATAGATATACAATTCTGTAAAGTTTAAAGAAACCAAGGTCTGTCAGAAGAGGCTAGACCCTTGTATCCCTATGTGCTTAAGAATATTAATTCCCACCCCTACCCTATTTAGCTTGAGGGACAGGAGTTACATTATACTTTTCACTAATATACAACCCTCCTAGAACTGCGTGTTCTTGGAACATTTCTTATGTTTTACACACAGTTCCTATGTTGTGCTTCAATATGAATGTTGCATATGAATGTTGTGATGAAGCTTGAATTCTCATCTCTCGTCCATCAAGAGGCCTTATACGAACAGAAATGTAGAAACTGCAGGACCCCAAATTTATGGTAAAGATTAATTTATAACAGATATTTTCCAGTGTATACATACACTTTCCACTGCTGTCTTAATGAAAAAATGGTCTACTTCAGTTCAGTTTAATGGCTTGCTAGCGCTGGGATACGATGTCTTCAGTGTATTTTGCTGTACTGGGTTACATGGTGCATTTTGTTGTTAGGCCCAAGATCATTAGAATACGTGAGTTTTTGTATTAAGGGCTCTACTGGGTGTTGGTGGAAAGGTGCTGGCAGCAGGGGCTACTGAGCAGCCTCTGTGAGGAGAGGCCAGGGCTACCTGATGCTGAACACAGCCGGTTCCAGCTGGTTCTACAACGGACCCACCACAGGGCACAGCTGAGACCCTCAGCCAAGATGGCGGCACCTCTGGGAAAAAGTATTTAAGAAAGGGCAGAATAGCCACACAGGCAAAGGAATGAGGGGAAAAAAGTAAGAAACAGTAGTATGAATTTTCCTAGAATACACTATTAGTAACAAATTTCAATTTCTTACCTCAAGTCCCCTTTTCCCAAAAGAAACTGTTTCCAGGGGTTCTCCTCCTGTATCTCCATGAAGCCTTCTTCCTCAGTCAAGATTTTTTTTTCTTACATGAACTCTTCTAGCACTTCTTTAATGAGAAACACACCTTTTCTCCAGATAGTTCCCACTCATTGAATAATCTGACTTGGTGACTTCACATAAGTAACTTCAAATATTTAAATTTCCTACTTCTCTGCCAGTGTGAGGTAAGTATTTGCCTATGATGTAGTACAGCATAAAAACTGTGGTCCTGAAGCAGAATTTTTTTGGTAGGAACTCTACGAGTACAGAATAGATAGGCCTGTCCGTGTTGGGAGAATTTATGCATTCTAGCTGGAAGACTGAAATACTTTAAACAAGGCAGCAATAAACTGCTAATGGTAAATGTTTAATTTTAGGTATCATTTGTATGACTTTTTGACTCCAAACTACATTATCAATGTGATAAAATGGAATTGTAGCCACTCAAAATTGTCATTCATGACAGAAGCAGTTTCTAAAGTTGTTTAAAAAATAATTAGTGACAGTCCTTTTTTGTTCCTAGCAGATATTGGATGTGACAATTCCTTCAAATGAGGTATTTAATTCCTCAGATATGACCTACACAGATATAAAGACCTTAGTTCTGGTGGTTATCTTCCAGCCTCTTAGGTGGATGGCTTCCAGTCTTACAGAGATCAGGGAAATGTCTGAAAAAGACTGTCTGATTTCAGAAAAAGCAGGACTAAAACAAAAAAAAAAAAAAAGCTTGAACAGTGGGACAGGAAAATAAAAACCAAATAAGTAATGATAATTTTTGCTAGCACATAAGAAATACATTGAATTATTTAAGCAAATAAATGCAACCTATATACGTTGAGCCATTGTGCCTATTTGCTGTAGTTTCGAGACTTTGATTAATTCAAAATTCAGAGAATCCAATCCCACTGGACTCAAATGCAGAAAATTGGGGCATCATTACTTCAGCAGCAACTAATGTAATTATTCCAATCCACAGCAATGTAAAATCCATATTTTGGATTTGTCAGCAATTTGGCTAAGTTAAATCCTGTTAGTGAGGGATTTAGAAATTGGCAATAAAGGCTAAGGCCAAAACTTGACTTGTTACACTATGGGGTGACAATTGTTCTAAGATGTAGAAATACCAAATATTTACAAGCTGATTTTCTATACATTCACACACTTACACTTGTGATTCTTACTGGGAAATGAGATGTGAGGGGAGAAATATTGCTGTTTGGCTTAATTTTGATTTTTGAAGGACACTGCAAATCAGAAGAGAGCTTTGTGATATAATTTCTACGGCTGACTGCTCATTTCTACTGCTGACTGCTCTTTGTTGTGTGTTTATCTTCTCTTCAGTTCTATCTGGTTTGGAAACAGCAGAATGAAGGACTGCTATCAGAATGGAGTAGAAAAGACAAAATAAATTTTCTTACAATTTTATTTTTAATCGGTCACTTTCTAAATTTTCCATAAAAATAATTTCATGGTAATTGTCATAGCAAAAACAGGCGAGGCTTTTAGTTTTGTGTCATACATTTTAAGGTAAACGATAATGGAGATGTTTGAAGGCATAACCAGATAAAAAGAGAAATTTATAAGCACTCAAATTTCACAAGTGTGGGAGCTAGTTTTCAGGTTTTAGTTTTGGTTTTGTTTGTTTTGCTCTTCTAGGTATCCCAGTTGTTTCTCCTGTCCATTGCACTTTTAAGGAGTTGCCCCTATGTAGCCTTTGAGACTGTTCTCCTTTTCCTTCATCTCTGTGGAAGGAATGATGATAAGGAATTATCCTCACAACTCCTTGTGTACTGCAGAGAAGCCTAAAATAGCTCTGAGCTGGCTTGCATTTCTTAACTCCAGCACTTGAATGCAATGGAGTTGTGTTTGCATGACATGGAACATGAAGGCTAATTAGCTGAGATGGATGTGTCACCTTGACCTGGACCCGTAAGCATTGATCCTGGAGTTAGCTGGGATATTTCAGAGTTGCATTCCATGGAGTAGACATGCCTCTAATTCCTGAGCTTGATGAACAACTACTCAGAATAAGGGAAATGAAACAGTTATTTTTGTGTAAACCAGGATTTGTTCTCCTCAGTCTCTAATAAG
The DNA here is from genome assembly GCA_009806455.1 of Tetrax tetrax. Classification (NCBI taxonomy): domain Eukaryota; kingdom Metazoa; phylum Chordata; class Aves; order Otidiformes; family Otididae; genus Tetrax; species Tetrax tetrax. The sequence goes on from WHYT01016928.1 coordinate 155,526, forward strand.
ATTTCGGAAGTAAGAAGTGGATTTGTGAAATCTGTAGGCTTGTTCCTTACTTACATGAATGATAACAAAGGAACACTAAACTACCATTTGCCCTCAAACACTGTTCTATATCCTAGTTGAGGAAAAATGAAATAATACCCTGTTATCACACACTGATCAGCATTTTATACAAAAATGCAAACCTCTGTAATTTAATCTTTCTATTTCTTCAGCAGTGTTTTTAAATAGTTAATTCTTATTTCACACTGCTTTCACACCAACTTCAGTGGACATACTCACTGCAGAAGTGTAAGAACTGCCAATACCTACTGACATCTTGCTGATTTTCTTGAGTTACCACTGAGGCATTGCTACAATACCCCAAACATGAGACCTGAACCTATTCAGCTCAACTGCCACAGAAATACAGGAAAAAAGTAGGTCACTGTCTCCAAAAGCTGCGAGCCTACAGGAAAGGAAAAACTCTCTTTCTAACATACACCAGAGACTGGTGATAAGATTGTTTTTTTTCAAAATTCAAAGTTTTTTTTTTTTAAAAAAAAAAAAAAACTCTTGGAAATCGATACAGCGTAGAACACTTCAAGGGTAAAAAAATCTTCAAAATCATTGGAGAACACAATTATATGCTATGGTCCTGTCAAGTGATCTGTTTTTTGTATAGTCTAGGTTTTGGCTGATAATGCTTCTTTATACTATAGTGATTGAACAAAATATTTTTAATCCCATTCTCTTTTTCATTTATAAACAGTGAATGAGCAGGTTTTCTTTTCCTTTTTTTTTTTTTTTAATATCTTCTTTCTAGGTAGAAAGTATAGATACTGTTGGTTATGGTTTTCAGGGTTAAATCTGGGTATGATATTCCATCTGTGCTTGCTTGTCCCTAAGAAGATTCTGCAGCTCAGACTAGGATCCTGACTAGCTTTACTGCTTTTTCCAGCTTGTACTCCTAAGGTCTCCTTAATCTTATTTAAGTCTGTAAAGGGCTTATATTTAGCTGAAAACATGAAGTGGTTCTGTGTCAGGGAAATTTCAAGCCTTCTTGCTACGCTGTGGCAGAGTAAAAAGATTTACTCCTTAGCCTTCCTGCCTTTTAAAAACGCCTTTACCATGTAAAATAGGTAAGATGCTGCCATCTACTGTCAGTACAACATGATTGCATTTCTTCAGGTGATTTTAAGGAATTTTGTATATTTCCTCTTCAGTAAAACTGGAGGTATCTCAGCAGCATACATTTTGAAAGGACCATGCAATTATATCTATTTACTTTAGGATAGCTGTGAGATCTGTATTTGAACTAATACAGTGTCCTATCACAAGTCCCAGCTACAAGCTCTAACTTCAGCTGAAAGCCTTAAGAAAGATTAATTTGCTTAAAAATACAGAAAAATCTATTGTATCAGTGTACAGTATGCCCTCTCAAAGGGTTGTGAATTTCATTTAAAACCAACTGAAAAAAAAAGCAAAGGTATTTTTCCCAGATACTCTTTTGATCCTGACTCCAAGCAATCGCAACAATATGAAAGTTGAAGGAATTGCATGGAAGTGCTACAAACTTAGAAATATTTAAGGAAGAAAGCTTTTTTTTCTTTTCTTTCATTCTGGAAACAGTACACTGACAAGAAAAAAAAAAACAAACAAGAAGAAACTAATGTGACAACCGTTCAGAGGGTCTAGGTAATTTGTCACCACTGAATTTTGCTTCCTCCTTTGGCTCCAGTTAGATTCAGTACGTACACAGCCATATCGCATAGCTGAAGAATAGCTCTTTATGATTTTATGATGAAACATCCAAAAAGAAAAACAAACAACTGAGCCCTGTTTACTCAGCTGAGAACTATAACTCTGTTCAAACTTGGCCTACTGTGCCGGAGTGCTGGCCAAAGTTTCAGCTGTGTAATGAAGTTCTGCAACCAGGGGGAACAGATTTTACAATGAAATAGCTGATTGAACCAATTAATTTCCAACAGCACATGATGACTAGTTGTTAAGGTGAAAGGGTGCTATAACATATTTATAGTTTTATGCTTGCACTGTGTTCTTATTTATACTTCACTTGCACATAAGCAAATATAGAAAATGTTCTATATGTATGTGGTTAAGTAATTGCTCCCAGTTACACAATCCATGCCATTTTTCGAGTGATCATTTCAAGGCGTGCATAGCAACTATGAAATTATTCTGTTGGCAGAGTGCTTGAAACTGAAATACAAACTGGAAATTAATTCTGCTATCCTAACTCTTTTGTTGTCACTTATGCTGCTCAAGCTGAATATTCCTGAAATACTAGTGTAAATATTGATGCTGCTTTGTATTTGCTTGTTATAGTACATTTGAACCTGCTTAAAGCACAAGGTAGCAAAGCATCAGATCTTACAGGTCATAAAAGTATGTTTAGTAAAAAACGTTAGGATAATTGGTGACACAACAGCTCTGTTTTGTTTTCAAATTACTGTTTTCTTTTCCTCAGTCATATTTTCCTTCTGATACCCTTGTTTTCTAACATGTAAGAGAATCGCGTTGAACTTGTGGCCTTGTTGCTAGGTTTCAAGCTGCATTTATGCAGCCTACTGAGACATTATTTTCGTTTTTGAATTCTGAATCGAGTCCCAAGGCAAGAGGGCCCTGTTTCTTAGCAACACAGATGGGTAGACTGTATATTCCAGCTCTTTTGTACAATGGAAGAATAAACAACTCCCTGAATAGAGGTGTGCTGCAGGTTCATCCTTTTGCTTAACTTCCCCTAGAAGAGAGGAAAGAGAAGTCTTCCATGATACAGCATACGAAGTTTGTCAGGAGGTCCCTGGTTTTGCAGAGTGGTGAGTGGTATCTCTATATTTTCTGCATCTCTTTCAGGTCCTTATTCATCACCATGCATATGGATCTGTAAGTGCTTTGGATCAGTGAGTCTCAGTTTGTAGGATACAATCATATGCATGGAAAATCAATGGTAACAAAGCCGGTACAGTTGAGATGTGTGAAAATACACAGACTTTTTGCTTTGGTGACATTAATGGAGAATCATAGAAATATACTGCTTTAGAAACGTCCTCTGGATGTGAAATTTTGGTTTTAGGAAAAAATCCGGGACTGGTGAAGACAGTTACGGGATTGAGAGGTAAGGAGGAAGTGGGTATTCATGCAACTAGTAAATTAGTGGCGTGTGTTATCTGGTGTATGAAAAGCAGAAGAGTTGCCCTTGCGACACAATCTGCAAAGGGTTGCACGGCTTCAAGACTTCTTGGCAATATGGGCAAAATCTGGATTTTACTGTTTCCAGGCTGTGGGACTGATATTGCCATGGGGAGGGAGGAGTGCTAGGAAGAAGGAAAAGGGGAGAGAAGGACACGGAGCTCTGCAGGGCTGAACCTGCCTGCTCCTGACACCTGTGGAGGGTCAAGTGCGTACACAGCCTTTTCATGATGGCAGCAGCAGTGCAGAGTCCAGGTTATTACAGTTTCGGTGCAGACTAGAAGAGCATAAGCGCTTTTGCTGTTCATTCACGCAGCTGGTTGCTGACCTTGGCAGCTCCTGTACCTAAAGTTGGCCTGGTGAATCTGCCAGCATCTCCATTGAGTTGCAAAACGAGAAAAGGCTGCTTTAAATGTACAAATTATCAGCTGTCAATTTTTCTCCCCAATTTATTAAATTATCAGCTTGTCGTGGTGGGACAGCTGGCTTGCCTGTAGATTGTCCGTCCCCACACTTGATGGGAACCGTGGGCTACCTTAGAGGAGAAAAGCAGAGTGCCCACCCAAGCCCACTCAAACCTGCTCACCTCCCTGCAATCAGGAAGAGGGCCAGGCTGTGCTTCAGTGTCTGGATAGCCTGAGAATAATCTGCGGGGTAGGGACTGTGAGTTTTGGCCCCTTCCCGGATGCTGTCCTGCAGCGGGGCGCGTTCCAGCCAGTGGGGTTTGGGACTGGAAGGAGCTTGGCTTGACAGCACAGGACAGCTGAGCATGGCTTGGGAACAAAAGTAATCTGAAAAAGACAGCATAGAAATGTGACCTTCCAAGACCGGTTTGTGGGAACTTACTTTATCTCCAGCAAGCTGCCTACCCAAATCCTCATTGAAATGCAATTTTGTTGGTAAGGACACATTTCCATTTGCTCTTATCCTTCAAGAGGCCATCTTCTCTTAGAAAAAAAACCACTGGGTCCTCAGAATGAATAAGCACAAAGAAGAGAGCATTCTAAGGTTATAACTTTCCTTCAGGTTTCCTAAGCACTGAATAGTAAAGGAAGTAGGAGAAATGGTTGGTATTTACTTGGGACCTGTTGAAATACCCTTATTATATATGTCTTTCTTCCAGATTTTGCAGGACATACAAGGAGCATACAGATACAGTGTAAGAGAGGTGATGGAGTCTGGGAGTGCCTTCAAGATCATTGAAAGAGAAAAGAGATAATATAGCTCATGCACAGAGCTAAATACTTTACTGCCTATTAGGGCATTAATGCTGCTCCAATGGTCTTTCACCCTGCCCAGAGGCATCCTTTGTTAATGAAAGGGCCTCTCTCTCCCTCTGGGCAAAAAGGTGAAGCTCGAGCAGCGCTGGCTTATGAGATAGCCCATGGCAGGACGTAACACCTGGGCACATATTAGGACAGCAATGGGGTAGCTCTAATTGATGTTGTGGCCTGGGTGAGCCCAGGAAGGTGGAGAAATACAAAAATTCTTCAGGAATGATGGAGACTGGAGTTTCAACATTTCCCTGATTTGAGGTTCATTCTGTCACTCCTGCTTGTGCAAAGTGAGGCCGGTGTGCACCCAGCGCTGCCCAGCTAACACCAGATCCTTGTTGTGCTGCACTGCATGTGCACAGGTTTAGTCTCCCATCATGGAAGTACTGTTCAATGAGACAAGAATAAAAATTTGAAGGAGAGGATGAAATACCCTACTTAGTGATGGGTATTTCGGGCAAAATAAAAACCAGAGCTCCTGTTCCTACAAGCTAGTATGAATGTGTAGATTCTTGAACATCCTTGCTTTGGACTTGTGATGGGCTTTCTCTAGGGTTAGGAGTTTGCTTCTTCAGGTTACTTTGCAGAACTGAGAGAAAGAGGGAATCAAAAAGCAACAGTTCTTCATTTAACCACAGCTACAAAATAATATTGAAGGACAAGTACACATTTATATGAATGCGCTAGGTTGTACAGACAGAGCTAGCCAGATTGTGAGTAATAATCAATAATACATGTTCTGTTGTACATGTGTGTGCATTGTTTTTTTTTTCTTTTTATTTTTGCCAGGGCTTACAATATCTGAGAAGGAAAAAAATCCATCAACAAGCAATTATGTTCACCCTCCACCAAGATGAGCCACAATTTTCATTTGAAAGTCAAATAAAATTTTCTGCAAGCCTTGATTGGCCTTTCTCCCAATGACAAACTGTAGTGCAGCAACCCAAAACCAATACAGATATATGGCTAAAAAAGCCTCCTGATTTTACCTACCAACTCTATAGATCATCCAACCCTCCAGAGAAGCCATAAGAAAAGGGAAAAGGGGAACTGAAGCTAAAAATGACCTCTGAGTCCACAGTCATGCAACAGCTTTCCAGGCTTAGATCCAGGCTGCTTCTTCCTCTCTCAGAAAAGAAAAGGGACTTGCCTCAACTTGTCACTCGCTTTCCAAGGATCAGCTCTTATGAGGCCAAAATACCATTTGTGAAGAATGGTAAATATAAGACTGCTCTATATGAAGACCGCAAACCACATGATTATAAGCAGGTAAAGTGTCTGGCTCCCAAACTTTTATAAAGCAAACACTCTGAAATAAAAAGCGGATGCTTGGGGATCAGTAAATGAAGCCACTAGGTGTCAGCCTCACTAGCAAAAAAAAACCCCCAAAAAAGAAGAAAACCCGTCAGTTGTTAGTACCACAGTTGGGATCTAACTATGATAGCTAACTGTTGTAGTCACAAATTATTTGCCAAAAAGACTTCCACAGGGAAAGCTCATCAACTCATCCAGGTTTTAATGTGCTTTGTAGCTGATATTTTCATTTTGGCAAAACATTGAAATACAGACATCAGGGCTAATCAGTCCATCTTTACCTTGTTCTCTGTGACACGTCTGCCTGTACTTTCTGCTTTCTCCAGATTGATAGGTACCAGTTGAATTGCTCAACATGCTGGATAGAAGGATTTTATGGTAATGTTTTCATTTAGCAGCCCTAACTGAAACCAGCATTTCATTGTGCATAACACATAGCAAGAAACTGTCCTTTTTTCACAACAGCTGACAATCAAACTATTTACAGAAAAGTTGAAAGGAAAATTTAAAAATCCAAACTTGGATCAGTGCATCCCTCCAGAACAAAATCAGTGTGTTTAATATTAAAACTGCTAAAGAAGAGAAGCCTTCAATCATAATTTTTTAATTCAGATTTTTTTAAGCTTTTTTTTTTCTCTTGTAGGTAGTCATTCTTTCGTGGGCTCTTTTGTGTTTGTTTGGTTTTGATTTTACATTTTTTAGAATATCTTTTAAAACCAGATGTCACAAAAACACAGAGAAGAATATTTTATTAATATTCAGTATTCTACCCATATTCAATTAACTATTAATTACAAAATTTCTTATCTCATCTCCCCTGAGCCCTTCAAATAATCTTGCCCAAAAAGCAATTCAGCAAATTTACTATTTCTAAAGTAAGAAACAAAACCAAGACAGTAAACAAAACCCCTTCTATTCTCCAAAGCAAACATTTATACTCGGACATATAGTTTATTGAAGAACCACATAAATGGCATACAGCCAATGTTACATTTCCATGGAAAACAACTTTTTTTTTTTTTCCTCCTTCTGTATTCATGAGTATAAATCATGTCTTCATTTATTTGCCAAGCTGCTATACCAGGAATTTAACTTCCCTGTTTTTCAGTTTACCTAAGGTAATTAAAAGCAAACTTCTAGCTAGCTATTACAGCCAAAAGACATTTGTCCAATAATATTCTTTCTCCAGGAAAATCTGCTTTATTTCAAGATGATCAAGCTTCCATAATAGTAATTAGATGTTTATTTGTTTTAAAACCTGCTAAACAAAACCCTTCTCTTTAAATAAATGTGTCTTACTTTTTCTCGAGTCTTGACCAGTAATATAAATTTGCAAAGCCAGTGGAAGGGGGGGAAAAAAGCATGTTTGTCCCGCAGCTCTAATATTGTGCTTTCTAAGGTCACCACTTCAGAGGGCCTGACTATAGCAAGATAATCTATAGCATTCATATCTTAGGAAATGTTCTCAAGATTTCAGAACCTTCTCTGTTCATATCAGGAGAAAACTAATGCTTTAATAATTTGACTGGCTTCAAAAGCTAATTACAGAAAGTCCAACAACTACATGGCCAAGGTATTTAGCTGTGAGTATGAAATAAAATTTCAGGTCCTTCTTACAAATTAGGTGCTTTCTTTGGGAATTTTGGTGGTACCAGTCAGTGCTCTAATCTCAGGACTAATGGTTCTCTTTGGTGAAATTCTGCCTGAGTGCAACAAGTACTTATAAGTCAGCATGTCTGAAAAAGAATAAGGAAAAAGCAAAAAAGCAAGTTGTAACAAAAAAATTCCTGATTAAGCTCCTGATAACAACCAAATACTCTCAGAGTCTCCTCAGGACTTTGTACAGAGGTAGAAGGGATCTCCACACTGAGGTCTGAAGGAAAATAGGACATACGGTAGTTGCTAGACATATCATTAACTTCTCAGCCAATTGAAACTTCAGGTTGCTTAGTTCTAGCCTCTACAGGGAATTTTGCTCTTTTTTTTTTTTTTCTCCACTAAGATGTCCCCTAGGGATAACCCTTACTTATCTATTGTCAGTGATTTAAAAGGAAATACGCAATCTCAGTGCACGATTTCAAAATTAAAAATGTATCTACTTAAGGATTTTGGACCTAGCTGCACTGATCCCCAAGACTTGATCTGATACATGTAAAAAGGGGCAATTTCTGTGTCCGCTTAGAGGGGAGTTCCTTTTTCACCATTAAGGCCAATGGGAAATACTTCATTAAAGAGAAACCAGTACTCAGTCGGAAAAAAAAATAGAAAAAGGGATGTATTAAGAGAAAAGCAACAAGTAAAAAATGTAAACTACTGGTGTACAGTGCTTCCTTCTCCTTATGACATTCTCTCTTATACACTTCTGATGTGCATCACACCCAACAACCCACAGTTAAACATTCATTACCATCAAGTCTGCACCGTAACTTCATGCACCATTTATGTTATCTCCCTGATTTCACAAGATATTCATCCTGCTGCCTAACTCCACCATTTTTTTTTTATCTTGTTCAATTAATCAAAGAAACGCATCTTCCTATTCGTGCAGACGATATTGATACCTTCAGAACATCACGGTTATCAATTTTCTATCTCGTAACTCACAAGAAATCAGCTGTTCTGTCATATCCATTTCAACCTGTGAAGATCAGGAAAAAAATTTCAGTCAAATCTGTGTACTTAGCAATGTAGTCTAATGAAAGTGATCTACATGAAGAAGCAAATTGCTATTCAAGAATGGGATGATGGAGCAAAGTCAATCTTTTAAGAGACCTTGTCTCAGACAGATTTTAAGACCGATGTGCTGGTGTCATATTTGACCTACACTTAACTGACCATGCAAAATGTGGTTTGTTGAACAGCAGTACTACCAGCAGCCAGACTCAGAATTTCCTCTTGCAATTGGCAGAAAACATTACCAGTTATTTAAATTCCCATCTATTTTGAATGCAAAATCAGTTTTGCTTCCAAACAGTGAGAATATGTATCTAAAAAATTATATGTCATTGATGTTAAATGACCCCCTTGTTTTAGGCTTGCTTTTAGCACTCTTGTAAGTTCTTCAGCAATAAAATGCTCTTAAGCTCATTGTAATGCAGATTACTGCAGGGTATATTAATGATTAATTAAATTCAATGGAAAGGTTTGAAAAACAATGCAAATAACTTCATGCAAATAACTCCAAAGCATGCAACACATTTATTCCAAGAAATTATATCCCCCGTGTTTTCAGTATCACAGCTCCTTTCTCCAGAAGGGTGTTCTGTTTCTGTTATTATTCGTCATCTGTGTTGTAATAGGAGGACACAGGACTCATTTGAGATTGGGATCATGGTGATAGCAGTTGTGTAAATAAAGAACTTTAGGGTAATGGAAAATCGTAACTCTTGTCAACTCAAAAGCTTGACTTGTTAACAAGGTAATTAACAGTTAATGAAATCTCCTAAATCTTGCATTTTTTGAACAGAAATGTTATTGATATTTTTTTTTACCTTACATAAATCCAACATAAAAAGTTTCCTCTACAGTCAACATCAGTTCTTGGTTCTAGGCATGATGGCTTATCTGATGTTACAATGTATTTTCCTTTTCGAGTGCAGTATGAAGCTAATTTACCAAATTTTGTGACAAGTTAATCCAGAGATCCTTTAAATTTGAAGTTAAAATCACAGCATTTAAACATAGTAAGTCCTTGACATCATGCAGGTTCATTGTGTTAAAGAAATCAGGAATCAGTATGTGAATAGTAGGGAGCAGGAGTAAGAGTGAAGAACTTCTCACAGCCATGTAGCTGGCTGAAGTGGCCTCAGATGAAACTTAATAACCAAACAGCAACGTTTTTCCCTAAGTTTCAATATCAGAGAAAGTCTCCTTCCTAGCTCTAAATAACAGGCTCAAATCACAGAAAATACACTAATTCACTCATGCAAAGGTACTAGATTTTAAGGATACCTGATGCAAACAGGATTATTAGCTCAAAAATCTGCTTGCCAATATTGATTTGCTGATAAGACTGCAATTTTAACCTCCTAATGATGGTTTATTCCCAGGCAACTGAATCAAGTCCAATGTCTGCAGTTCTCATTGTAGATACAATAGTCCACATCTGCATTCCTACTGTAGTGGATAGTCCATAATGGGATGTCTGCCCTTTAATGTAGTTTCTATAGCTTCGCCTCTCACAAGGATAGTTTATTTGAAAATAATTAACTACACATTAGTTAAAGTACACACTACCATGTAGCATAAAATGCTACCTCCTTTGTACTTTCATAGCAAGGCCACAGACAGAATATTTTTTTTTGCTTATAATCTTTACCATGTATGTCTGGGTGATCCTTTTTTTGGAATTCTATCTGATTAACAATAAACACAACTTTTCAAATCCTAGAGTCCAGACAGCTTGTCCTATAGCTCATAAATACTGTTTGCTTAATATCTTCAGATCCTGAACTTGAACCACTGAAAGGTGAAGGAGAAGGTCTCTGACATTTCTTACATACAAGCCTTGTGAAAACAAATGGGATCCGTGGCTGCTACTACCAAAGAATCCCTGCCCACCTAAATCCACTTCATTTATGGTTAGTCAGATTAAAATACAGCTTCCTGCTTTTCTCTGTGTCAAAAGTACTACTACTACTACTACTACTAATAATAATAATAATGAATCACATTGATTTTAGAGTGTTTTGGATCATGCAATAGCTGAACTTGAGGGGGCAGTTGGCATGTCCTAAGAGAACCATCACTGTACTGGAGATCTAGGGACATGGACCACCAATTCCCTTTAGATTTTCAAGAATATAATTCTGTTTCCAGCTCTTGTTGACTTTTATGGAGTCTGGAAAGACAATCTCTTGGGGAACACGTTCTTATTTCAGCCTTTAGTGGAAAATTATACAGCACTGCACAGGGCAATTCATTTGTAGGAATCAGACTGTTCAAGGACACAGACTGTTTCAGAATATGCAGGTACTGGGCAGATGGTTTGGTGGTTAATAAATATACACCAAACACTTAAATGTAGAGACCTTCAAAAAGAGAATGTCTCTATTTTCATTATAAACCAACTCTCATTAACATTACTGAAGACTAACAAATAGTAGGTTGAGGGGAAAATAACTTGTTTAGGGAACTGGTGTAGGTGATGACAGATTGTGAGTTGTGAACGTAACTCTAATGAATAGTGGAAAATCAATATGTACATGAATTGGCTGAACATAAATATCTCTAGGCATTTCAACGTGTTGTACTCTGATTCAAGTCTGAAAAATGTCTGAGAATGAGTTCTTTGATGAACCTGTCAAAGATCATTCTTGTGACAGCCACTCCTGTCTCATTTTGTAGCTCTGATGTACTTTCTCTGCTTTCAGAGGCACAGACAGTGGCATGGTGCTCACACTGCATTCTTGGGTCGTGTGGAGAAAAAGCTGTGCTGGCTGCAGAAGGCAGAGGCAGGCAGAGATGTGAGTGTTCATTCTCCTAGGGTAGGGACACTGCATCTAGTCTCATCCAGACAGCAATCATAATTTCGCTCTCCTGTGGTCTTAGATGAGAAAGGATTGATGGGTGCTGGCAGAAGCCATAATTCCATTGGTTTGGGAGGGTCAGGAGGACACCGACACCCAATTAAACTGAATAGACCCAAGCTTTTCTTTGAGTCTAGAGCAAAAAATGCAGATAGCTTGGCTGGCCTTCCTCATGCTGGTTTGCACTAGGGAAGGATTACTATCAAGTGACATCCTTGCTGTATCCAGGATGACCCTGGCTTACATGGGCTCAGCGTATCCACGCAGGCAATGCAGCATTGTCTCAGAGTCCACGCTCCAGTGTTGATAATCTGAGTGAGATGAAACAATAAAAATGTGCTGGTCACAATGCCAACTTTCACTGGAATAGCTTGTGCTTCTTGGAAAAATGCATTTGTCTGAGCAGAATCCTATACAGCTACAGCCAGGATGCTCTGTAGTTCCACTTGTTAAGTCTCTTGAAGGAGATTACTCTTAGGGAGTAAGGCCCACTCAAAGCAGGGCCATGCTGGGCAGCTTCCTAAGGCAGGTGGAAAGCAGAACTACTTTTTAATGTGTTATAAGACATTTCTTTTAGCTTCCAACACACCTTTCCTTCAATGTACCCATGCTGCTGACACTTTACAGTGCCCTCCAATACAATCTCTGTGCCTGGCTGCCACAGTCCCAGGAGGAAGAGAAAAATATCCACAAAATACACCATTTTCTGCTTCCATCTTATCTAGAGCAAACTTCTCATGGGGCAAATCTTGATCTTCTCACTAATGAAGCTATTTTGCTGTAAAACTGCATTTTCTCCCATCATGTTTGACACTAGCCCGATGTGACCTTGTAGGGAGATGACTGTAATTAAACAACAATGTCTTTCCTTTCACAGGAACTCCAGCCTAAACAGCACAGGTGCTGAGGAGAAAGCACTGTGATAGGGACTCCACACCATTATCCACACTAATGTACCAAATTTCTGGTCCCAATAAATGTGTTCTCCTGCACATGCTATGGAAGACACTAATGGTTCTGAGCTGTGTCTTGTGTATGTACTGTGAGGCCAGGTATGAGCTCTCGGAGAGCCCTGACATGCTGTAACAAAGCAGGCCTAGGTCCTTCAAACAGTAAGAAACCTGGCACAGAGAGCCCCCCTTTTCAATGATGTTCAAATATTTCAGCAAAATATCTAGGTTTTACTGTAGATACCATCATGGAACAGAAACACACTAAATGCACCTTGCCTGGTTTATTAGTGAGTATTTGTTCTCTTTCCCTTAGGCCCTGATTTCTGAATTAATATGGAAAGCAGCGTTATTATATCTTTCTACTTAACAAATCACTCTCTACATGTATCTCACTGTACTGCTAAAAGTTACTTACCGACTCTTCCAATTCATTAATTCTTTAACCAGTTGCTCAGTCATCTGGAGGGAAAAGAAATGGCACAGCCCATCACACTCTTGAGAACTAGAGAGGCTAAGTGCCATCATTAGCTTACTTTGGAAATTCCCTGTCCTCTTCATGCAAGAGCTGGTGATCAGCAGACTGTGCCAAAACGAACCCTCCCATGCTTCCTCTTTCTTCAACAGGAACAGCTGTTTTGCTCTTGACGCTAAGTACTACAGGATTGATTGCTGAAAGCTCAACATGGTCAGGTAGTTTCAATTCCTTTTATAAGCAGTGTGCGGGGATGTTGAGTGTAATAGTGGGAAGCACTTTTTAGTCATCGTCTGCATTGCTGAGGGCTTTGGAGGCATATCCAGAGGTAGATTTAACTCTAATCTCTAGATTTAAACTGCAAGTAAGGTGCACAGTAAATGCACCCCAGATAGTGATTTAACCTAAGAAAATTGCGTATTGGATTGTTCTGGTTTCCAAAAGACAGTGAGCTACACACCACTGTGGAAAGCTTGGAACACTGGTAAGAATTCCTTAAACAATGATCTCATAGCTCTGTGTGCACTGTTGTGGAGTTCGGTGTTTCTCCCGTATTTCCCAGGTGCAACCCTTAGTGAAAAGAACATGACCTCTCTTTCATTAGAGGAGCCAGGAAAAAACCACGGGGCTGCTCTGCAGTGAGGAGAGTGCCAGTTACTAGGGCCTCTGGGGTACACAGGCTGTTAAGGAATCTAAGGTACCCTCCATAAATCTATGCATGGATAATGCTCTTTACTGCCAAATGTACTGTAAGAGATATCCTAGGAATCAAAACTGAGAGTTGTGAACCTCAGAGTTCCTTGAAAATGTTGGCTTACTTTGATATAATTATTACATATACTACATACATTTATCATATGCAATATATGTAAGTAAGAAAAAAACCAACTGTTCCTTTTGAGAACACTATGAAGAATTATAAAGTTTTCTTTTTCTCCAACACCACATCCTTGCTAGGAAGCAGCTTAAAGAGCATACTGACAGGGCAGGTGTCTCTCTTCCAAATTCCCACAGGAATGTGACATTCCAGCATCCAGCAGAGCCCAGCAAGACTGCAGTGTCACCGGCCTTTTGCTGTGTCTCTCCACAGCATAATCCACTGTAATGGTTCATAGGCACACATGGAAGAAGTGCTCATCCAAGCAGACTGCTGTGGCAGCTCTTCATACTGGCCCCATCTCAGCATCTCCTTGTTCCTCTGTTGAACACCCAAGTTTTTTCAGAGCCTAAAGAGGGCCTGAGATTCCCCCTCTGAGATATTTGCTATTCAGGCTGATCTTCTCCCTTGACATGCTTCACAGAGCTCTTAAATCTCAGAGAAAGCAGAGTGTAGTTTTTATATCAAGGGCTGGCTAAAGTGGTGTTCTCATGCCTCAGCAGTTGGAGATACAGGCAAAATCTTTTCATACTTTTTACTTTTACATCCTCATTGTGGGGGTGGAAATGCATTGTAAATCTTGCTGACAGCTATGTCAGCCATTTGGGCACACAGTCAACTGCAGTGTGGACATCTCTTAGCCCAGCATATGAGAAATTACCGGTATCCATTACAAAAAATGTCCCTGATGTAAAATCTGTTCCTGTCAGTCGGTATTTTTCCATTGACTTCAGTGTACTTTGCAGTAGGCTTATGGAGGTGAATTCTTTTGTTTTAGGCAGCACTATTGGATTGTTCCTTTAGAATTTCTTTATAAAAAGCTCTATAGCTTATATAAATGCAGACAGTGAATTTAGATACTTTCTGAAATACCGAAAGGAAGAAGCAGGCTTACAGGTTAACCGTAAATACTGTGGTCTCATAAATGACCAGAAGAAGGAAGTGTTACATGAAAGTATGTTCAGATCTGCCACCCATGCATACTGACTCTATAAAGACAAATTAGTAGATTCTGTAATTTATTAACACTAATGTTTTGCATAGGTATAGAACTTACCCTACATATCTTTATTATAAAACAAACAGAAAGATTTCAAAGTCTCTGTTCAGGACATCCTTCACCACCCTCCCAACCCCACCTCCATAACCCCTCATATACTTCAAATTCAATGTTATCTCAAAAGCTGTTGTACTTTGGGACAGATTTAGCCATGTACCCTTTGATTTCTTGAACCAAGGTCCTACTCACGTGAATGATTACCATGCAGATTAAAATCAGTGTTTGAATCATACACAGGACTCCTAATTCTCATCTAAGCTCTGTCAACATTACTATAATTTTGTTTATATTTTATTTGCCATGAATTTATGCCCAAGTTCAACTAAAAACACTGCTCCATATCCTCCCTCCATCACAAACCCATATTTGAAAAATTAAATACAAACACATGGAGTACTCAGGTAGTCAGCAAATTTTAGATACTGCAAATGGTCCTAGGATTACACTGGTCATGCTGAAAGTGTTAATATCCTTGTCACACTAACTCTTTGAAATACTAAATTTTATGTCTTTCCTGTGGAACAAAATAATAAAAAGACATGAAACAATCAACCTGACTAACAATAGACTAACAATCTAAAGTTTAAAAAATTATTACTGATTTATAAAGATCTTTCTGAGACTCGATTTACAAAAATCAGTAAACATAGTAGATTTGTTTGCAATAAAAAAAAAAATCTTGTATTGACCACAATAAAAATTAACAAACTGGAAAAAATGTAAAGAATATTTTTTTGCCAGATGTATCTCTGCTCCTTTGAGCATTGCATTAAGCCTTATCATGTCACAGTGATAGCAGTAGGGTAATTTTATTACTTTAATAGCCCGATTACAGTTAGCTAACACTATACAGACATGTGCTGTTTAGTTCGTATAAGAAAGAAAAATATTAATTTGTTTTAAATAAGGAACTGTTTTTGTAGGGTAACGTTAGTGGGGCTGCACGTACGCAGGAGGGGCGGTCCACGGTGATACACGCGTTAGGCGTGGATAGGTCCAAGGGTGCAGAGGGCAGATGTGTTAGTCTACGTGGTGGGCACGGATGGGTCCATGGGCACAGAGGGTGGATGTGTTAGTGTATGTGGTGGGCATGGATGGGTCCAAGGGTGCAGGGGGCGGGTGTGTTTGCATGCATAGCGGGTGTACGGGTATTTAACCCTGTGTTGCACAGCATTAAATTGAAGGCTTAGCCTGTCAGTATCCGTGTGAAGCTCTGCGTTCCCCAGAGCGGGGCTCTGGTGCGTGTGGGGTAGGTTAGCTGGCAGAAGAGCCAGCAGTTTTTAACAAAGCACTAACTGCAGCCAAAAAAACACACAGGATAGCTGTGCAATACTGAATACAGGAGTGAAGCCTAAATTGAAAAATGTCCTGGGATGCCTCTTTTCATTTAGGTAAGACTAATACCCCCTTTTACTTTGCCACCAACCACTGTAACAGCTCGGGAAGCACTGGGAATGTTCTCGCTGAATTTTGTGTGGATCGTGGTGAAGGGCAACAGGCAGAGAGGATTGTGGAGAGCAGGGAGGTAGGGAGCCGTGGTGAGAGGGCCTCAGAGGAGGCAGCGGGATGCCAGAAGCCGGAAAGGCTGCTGTTGCTGCAGGGCGCCTGCACGTGATTCTTTTAATAAAGAGTCCGTTTAGTTTTAGTACCGTGGGATTTCCTCAAGTTACAAACCGACAGGCAGTGCGTGAAACGCACAAGGTCTCTTCTGTAACTGTTTCAAACATAAAGCTTTATAAACATTGAAGTGCTACTTTTCCTCCACAGAGGCCTTCTCTCAGTTGGAAAAATAAAACAAGCCTGTCATGTAGGTTGTACTAAAATTATACTTAGCACAATAAACTTATCTGTAATGGCATATCCCTCAGCTCACTCTTTACCTATCTTTTACTTTGTAAAGAGAAACAGGTTTATTTTCACTTGCTTCCTACATAGTTGAAGAAGACAGTAAGTAAGTAGTGATGATATTCCTTCAATGTTCACCTCAAGAGATGGATAGGAAAACAACAATCACCTGGCAGCCAGTGGAAAGTCCAAACACCGAGCCATAAACAGACAGCGTTCCTGTACGTGTTTTCCTGAGAGGATAATTGTTCTTGTTGATGGTTATGTACCTTTGATAGTAAATAACAAGCAGTGTCTCTAGTGAAAATAACTAGAAACAGAGAAAGTCCAAGGACATGAAAGGCATTATTCTTTTCCCAACAGAGGAAATTTTCTGGCCTTGTAGAAAAGGCAAGGCAGGAAAGGGAATATAATGGCCTGGTGTATTTTAAAATAATGTAACGAGATGCATTCTTTCCCTGATCACATCTCTAAAAGCTGGCTGGCATGCCCTGTGTGAAACATGAGTCCAAGCACACAGGCAAGGGCTGTGTCATCACATAATGTTGGCTACCTCACATTGAGAAAGGAAAAAGTTTCTCTTGAATCCAGGAAGAACTGGACGAGACCTTCAGTGACTTCCAGATCTGGAATTTCAAGCAAACAGTCCATGTGCATAGTGCTGTGTTACTGTGTCACTGTGTCACTGAAGAAAAAAGAGCACAAAATTTATCTAATTTATTGATTGACTTTATTGATCTAGGGGTTTGTTTTGTTTTGTTGTTTTTTTTCTAGCACCACGCAGTTTATCACAGTTTCACAACATTGTAGGTCCTGTAGCAGCAGGCATTCCCCAGTCTTTTGTGGTGCTGTTCAGGATTTTATTTTTAAAAGTACAAATTTGAGAAAGATACTCCCACAAGTCGTATATATATATAAAGCAATGTCAAGAAGGCTCAGGAGCAGAGCCTTCTTGGCTGGGTTGGGATTTACCTTAGCAGGATCAACTGGAGACCCAGGGAAAAAAGGTGCCTAAAATATTGATTTGGGAGAGAAGCTAAAGGGTGCTTTGTAGCTGTTAAACCGTTTTATTCTGGAAGGAGTGAATTCTGTAGTTCTGTTTAGGACTGCAAGTGTATACAGTATTAATGACAAGAAGGAAATGAGGGGATAATAAATATTGGAGACTTCAGCTCTTACTTTTACAGTCAGAGGAATCATTTATTCTTGGAACTATGCCTAATGCTAGCTAGGATTGAGGGTGTGTAAATAATCTATGCATTTCACTGTCTCACATCAGTTATGCATTTTACCTCACACTTTATTTTATCTGGTATCTGCCCTTTTGACAGTAGAGAGCCAAATTGGAAGAGGAGTCAGCAAATATAATACACTTGTGTCCCTGAGGACATTCCTTCTCTGGAATAATAGGCTTCTTAAAACAAGACATTAAGAAAAAAAATATATTCCCCTAAGATTAATTTTTGCCTTAGAGCTTAGGGCTGAGGGAGTTGCGTGATTTGCTAATTTGACTTGAGTTGATATGAAATGTGTGTTCTTCAGACTTTCTCATGAAAAAAACTTGTTCCTGATGAGTGGCAACAAAACCTAAGAAAATATTGTTCCCTATCTTTACCTTGTCACCTAGATTTACAAAAACAACTTTGAAACAAATGTTATGCTGACAGTACAACTTCTAATGCCAAGGCAACTCCGTGCTTTCTATGTGCAGTGCTAATCAGAAAGGAGAGAGTTTGGGCCCTTTTCCCGTAAGTATGTGTCAAACTCTTGAAACAGGAATCAGTCTCAAGCTTTAATTTAAAATAGATATTTCTGTAGACCTCTTGAGCAACACCAAGACCCCATCTTGAACATCTTCTATCAAAAGATAACTATTTTAGAAGCTGTATTCAGCAGGTTTGCAGATCTCAGCAGCTTTTTAGCGAATTAGTATACTTTCAATATTTCAGAGAAAGGGAAGAAGTTAATTTTATAAATCCAGTAACCCTGATGTAGAAACAAATTTGTTTCTTTGTTCTCCTTCAGACAGCTTTGCTTTTAGATTTGCTAAATGCAATGGGTAGATTTCCAATAAATGTCAGTGATCTTAGAAACTACTCACTTAATTTGGGAAGGCTGATCAAGGAAATTTTCCTGCCCTCTTCAAACTGAAGTGATGCTGAGAGTATTAATTTTAAAATGCTGTGACAGGACTCTTGTTAGTGATATTAGTGTTTTGTGCTGATGTAATTAAACTTGGCTAATACATAAGAGCTGACACACAGTAAAAAAATTCATAATTCTCAAATGTGTTTGGATGGTTTGAAATCACCTTAGCCTTTCATTAGTTGCAGTATAACAATACACTTGTGCTTCAAGAAAACAAGTGGGAGGCATAAATACTTCCTATATGAGCTTGGTAAGAACTATATGTTTTGAATAATCTAGAAAATGTTTATTTCCCAGCTTGGTGTACCAAATTTAAGAAACCTTCAAACGGACTTTTTTCAGAAAGTCAGAAAACAGCAAGTCTTTCTCTTCTTTCCCACGTTTCCCTCCCCTTCTTTTCTGTTTCGGATATTTAGGTGATTTAATTAAGTGTCCAGGGTCAGTGAATTAAAAACTGAAAAAAAAATGTTGGAAGATATTTCAATTTTATGTGAAGGTCAATGAATATTTTGAAAAAAAAATAGTTTTAATACATAGTTTCCAAATCCAGAATAAGTTCATACGTGAGATTTAATGAAAAATGTAATTTTAAGTACTCAGCTCAATACTTACAAATATCTATTAAGGATGAGCTACTGTGTATTAAAAAGGAGCCATACCACTGCAGTCACCTGTGTTATTCTGAAAATGAAAAGAAGCTTAAATACTATTTTTATTCACAGTTAAATTAATCTTAAAACTATTTTGCATAGAATAGAGAATCTATCTACGCCGTGGATATCTACCACTGAAATCAGCTACAACGAATGAGTTTATTCCTCTTCTGAGAATTCAGAGGCACTACTTGCTAAATGGGGGTAGGAGATGTACATGCTTTGAATACTCTGCTTTTCATGTGGAATGCCTTTAAAGGCATAAAGGCATTGACATATTATCTTAATTGAAAACAAAAAGCTATCTCAGAATAACTTTATTTCAAAATATACCTGCAGTTAGAATCTTGGCAAAGATATCCTTTCCTTGCTAATGTCTCAGAAAGATTGCTCCTTTTTTGAAAAAATAAATGTAGTAACCCTCTCAGACAACTTAGTATCAAGGAATTAATGAAGGAAACATTTACCATTTGAAGAATGCAAAGAAATAAATTAAACTGAAATCCTACCTCAGTTTAGATAAGTAGCAGCAGTTTTGCTTTTTACCTCTTTTCTACAGATCTGATTGTTCCTCCTTTGTGAGCAGATATCTGCCACTCTCTTACAAAGAAGGATGTTTTCCCTGGGTCCTCTCCACTCCCCTGCTTGCTATATTCAATATTTCAGGCTCTCCTTCCACAGGTTTAAGGATATCTTATTGGAGATTTGATCTATGAACTTAACGGATGTTGCGTATTTAATTAATGGGTCCAGAATATGATTATGCTTTCTTCAAATTGTTGCGGATTTCTTGTGCTTGGGTACACCTCTTTTCCTCAGTCTTACTTAGATGCTTTTAACTTTAGTTACTGCACCAATGGTAAATGGGAATGTGGCAGTTTTCTTGTCTCATTTTCTAAGTACTCAAAAATAACTTAAACCGTCAGCAAAACCTGTATGCTGCAACATACAAATAAGAAATGCCAATTATCACTTCTTGACACTCAAAAGATCATTCTGAAATTATAGTCAGACCAAAGTTACAGTATTTTCCAATTCAAAATGGATAAATGCCACTCTTTCTTTGACACTTGCAGAATGTCAGTCTATGCAGACAAGTTCTGTAACTGCCTCATACATAGCCCTTTTAGGCTATGTATTTGAACTTTACACAAGAAAGAAAGAAAGAAATCAAGGCTTAATTCCCTACTGCCTTCCATCTGTAATGTGAAGTGTTGTCTCTTCATCTTGTGTAATGGAAAAAAAGTCACCAATGTGATACATTGTCACTTCCACTTATGCAAAACAAATGGATTGAGCTGGAGCAATCAGCTGATACTGACTTATGCCTTATGACAGGGTGTATATAATCTTTAGTGCACCCTGGCAATGACATGAATGGAACCAATCATCTTTCATAGGGCATCTTGTTTCACAAAACAGCGTGCAGTGGAATCCCAGTAATACTGTGGCAATTGATAAAACAGGGTGAAAGAGATTTTGTAATAATAATCAAAGTTATCAACTGATATAAAGTAGCCTTGTTATAATTAAACTTTCTGAGTGATAATTTTCGGCCAATACCTCAGAATCTTTCTTAATAACGAATGGCCTTTCCATTTTTCTGTTTCGAACAAAGGTACACTGATTCACTGAAAACCTGAACTTGAAATCTTAGCAAAGAGCTGGAGATTTTCCCCATCAAACTTGAGGCCACTATATCTAAATAAAAGGAAGCGAACTTAAAGATCCATTGGATGATTTTGTGAAACTTACTGAGCTACGCATCCAACCAGAACAGCACAATTTCTTCCCATGGTAGACCAAATGAGCAGGAAATGTGGATAGGTTGATAAATCATTAATGTGAATACTGACAGTATTTCTCGGTCTAGATAGCCAAGGTGGGCAAAATTATGAGTCTGAGAATATTTTTTTCTGAATCTTGTCTACTCCCATGACCATGCGATAAAAAGCCATGTCATATAAACATGAAGGAGAGCATCTGTCTCTTGGAAGATAGGAGATTGCTGAAGGAGTGCTTCAATTCCCTCTCTCTGAGTCCTGAGATATAATATACTGCATCTTGGGATTAACATAGAATCAGAATTTCTTAATTAAACTTTTATGCTGCTCACTGAATATTTCAGGGGAAGAACATAAGAAAAATGTGGGGAGCTATAACATACTTAATAATTAACACTTCACTTCTCACTAGCCCAATATCAAAAATGTTTCCTTAGATTCTTTGACTGAAGCCAACATTCAGATTGCTTCCTCTGCTTGCCCCACTTGGGCAGCACCACTGCTGAAGAATGAATTTGAAGAGTCAGAGCTCCTCGATCTGGTAGGAGCCAGTCAGTTGCCATGTGGAGCACGTAGCGTAGCTGTGATCCTGCCCTCTCTAGGCCTTAGGTACCTGCCTCAAAGGTACATACGAAGGCCCTTTATTTGCTCTAGACTTGGAGGATTAAAACAGACTCTTCTCTTGAAGGTAAAGGAGGACTTCCTACTTTTATGTCAGGGAACTGGTTGGGATTCTGTGTACCTGTCATCTGCTAGCCTTGTGACTCAAACTTTGACAGTAAGTAGGAAATATAGGTTGCAGTTTTTCTTCAGTGTGTTCTGGCTTTGCTAAAGCTTGTCCCATTGAAATTGGGCTGCTGAGCAGGATGGTTTGAGGGATAACGGGAGAATGGAGAGAATTAGCAAGTGGTAACATAATTCTATAGCCTGGTTTTAATAGCTTGGTTTTTAAAGCTGTATGGTCTAACTCTTCTGCTGCACATACAGTATCAGTGACTATATTTTTTGGAAGTATGTTGGAAATAAAAATGTAGCTCATATCTGTGAACTGACTTACTGTATTTGGGGCAAATCGGAAAGAACTATTGATTAATAATCCAGGTACAGAACAGATCAGAACAGGGGCTGAACACTACAACTGTTTGGACAAGAGTGTGCTCCTGACACATACTCTGTGTACAGCAAACTTTGTAATGTGAAACTGGAGGAAAAACTAAACATCTGTAATCCCATTGTTGAGGTACACTCATAGAGTTCAGGGGTATATTTGACACACATGGTGAAGAAGAAATAAGCTTTGTAGAAGGAAACACACATGACATTTGAAAATATTCTCTTCTCACATACCCTTTTCGTTCCTTCCATTGTTAGTTCCTGGAACTGTAATTCAACGCTGGGCATTAGCATTGTAGAAGGACTTAAACCTTAGACTTAAACAATCCATCCTGAAGGTTGTTCCTACTGGGAAAGATGCTGGAGCTCAGCTTCTGGGAGTCCTTTCAGAGTCCTTATGTGCATCACCTGGAAAAATCATCTTGTTTTGATAGGTATAAAAATCAGAACCCAGTACATTGCATTCTGGCTTTTCATATGTGTATACACACCCACACCCTGCATATATGCAGTATATGACAAC
Organism: Tetrax tetrax; assembly: GCA_009806455.1. NCBI lineage: Eukaryota > Metazoa > Chordata > Aves > Otidiformes > Otididae > Tetrax > Tetrax tetrax. Next base: position 178,259 of record WHYT01016928.1, read on the forward strand.
AAATCTTTAATGGAAAAACATCCCTTAATCAATATAACAAAAGACTGGGGAATTAAATTAGCAAAACTAAATGGCAAAGTTTTTCATAAGTCCTTGAATTCTCTGAGTCATACCAAAGCTTTAAACTCAATACAAGTTTGAATCTCTTCTGTTTTAAGGACCAGATGAGAAGCAGGAACAACTTCTGACACTCCTCTGTGACCTATCTTGGGAAAACAGTGGGCATTTAAAGATGACCATAGCTCAAACAGTGCAGTCAAGCAGGTAGAAATCTACACCTCTACCCCATGACTGTGTTCCTGGTCTGAAACAGTGGCCGATCGCTATATCCAGTCTCCCCCTGAGGAAAGGGTGTGAGGCAAAGCTGTTTTCCTACACTACTCCAAGACTAAAACAGCACTAGACCTTTGCCATCCTTTTGAGAAAGCCATAGTTTATCAGCCAAATATAATCTTTAGGATATTAGAATGGAATTCTTTGAAATGTTAAGGTAGTCTGAAATCTCATTCTAGTGAAACTTCTAATGAATGTAATACTTGCAATTTGACCTGGGACTTCTAAGTCACAAAACCAATATTGCTGTGTAGTCCTCTCCACTTCAATTGCTACATCAAATAACACACAAAAGCACATAGAAAGTAATTTTAAATGTTCTTTCTGAATGTACTGATCCTAGGATACTTCTCTTTTTTTTTTATCCACACTTTCACTTTTGAATAACTGCATGTTAGAAAGTTTTGATTATTTAAAATGTTATGAAAATCTGTGTAATGTTAACGTCAGTATTTATTTTTGCTACAAAAAAAAAAATAGGCAGAAATGGATCAAGACAAAAGACAGCACAACTTTCATAAAATGGCAGACATACATAACAGCAGTGAGATTGCAAAAGTAAGATTTGCTAACTGACAAAAATTAATGTTGATGAGTACAAACAAATATCCTGGCACTTATGATACAAACTTCAACCCACGATTTTCTTGGCCAGTGGTCAGGAAGTGGTTACATAGTACATAATCCTAGTAAGACAAACTTGAGCATGAGAAAACTCTGTGCCCGAGTAGTGCCACAGACCCTGAGACAAAACAATTAAACTGGTTTTGTGTCTTTAACCTTTGTGCATTGGTGTGTGACACTGGGCACGGCCAATGCTGAAAAAAGCATTAGCGTGCATCTCATGACAGCAAGGGGAATTACAGCTGAGAGTAGTGTTTGGTCTGTCAAATGAAAATTTAAAGCTAGAATGAGGAGGTGTAAACTTGACTCAACTGGCCTGTGCAATCTACACACAAACAATTTTAGCTTTGCAAGACAGGCAGAACAGGTAGGAGACATGAAGGAGGCTGCATAACACCCGGCGGGTTTGAGCTCATATATGGCACAACCCAGCACACTTCCAAAGTGAGTGCAACTCGCCGACTTCAGAAGAAATAGTAAGTCCGTACAATTATAGAGTATGTGACAAGCTCTACCTGCACTGACTAAAGCTAGCTGATGCACAAGAATGCAAAAAGGCATGCAACAAGAAAAAGAAAAACTGTTAGATGTAACGGAGTGAGTAAAAGTGAAAAGAAGAACAACTGGCATAGATGGAAGGGTAAATCTGAGAAACCACTTACAAATATTTTGAAATGGCTGATACTGTATTGAAACTGGAACTGCTGGAATTTTTTGGCTGCTCTTCCAAATTTTTTTTTTCTTCACATGCTGAACAGGCTGGAGAAAAGCATTCCATTTGGGAGGCATAGTGCTTTATAAAGCAGACTCAGCCTTACCAAGTCCTGGCAGAAAAAGTGATAGAATGCTTGCCTGTGAACTGGTGAAGGTGAGCTGTAACATGTTTAACTGGACCTTGACAAAGCAGAGCACCTGTTTTTAAACAGTGGGGATAGAGCCTCGGGGGCCTGTACGCCTCTGTCTGGCAAGCTGATGACAGAATGCTCAGCAAAATAGGAGGCAGTAGTAAGTACATGCTGGGTAACGGCATCTTTTCCCTGAATAGTTAAACTGTACCCCAGACAGCATAAAAAGAAAGCGGGGAAGATAGTTAAAAGGGTTTCTTAGATGTGGTGCTTTTTTTAACTTGTTGCCAGAGAGGATGCTCTCCAGCTGCTCTGTTGCTTTTGGCTGTGCCTCTCCCTCCTTACTGAGGGAGCCCAAATCCACTTGCAGGTGGATGCTTGCACTCAGCTTGTATGAACTTGTAAAAACAAACCAGTGGGAAAATCCCAAGCCTCAAAATCAATTCAGGTGGATAAAGATAATGGACCTAAACACAATCTTCTCTGAAATACATCTTTTGATAGGGTGATAGCTTGAGCTGTAGCGATCTGTATCCTATGCAGGTTAATCTACCTCCTATCAATATCAGATGAAAGCAGTGATTTGCTATAATTTTCATGCTGTAATGACGTGCCAGGATGATGTACCAACCATTTATAAAGGACAAGTAGGAAGTGGGTTTAACTCTTTTGGGTTGTTCCATTGTGATGGAAAAATACCAGCACAATGCTTTCCATTTTCTGAGAAAGGGAAATTCATATAAATTCTGGGCTTCATCCAGAATCTTCAGAAAGAAACAAGATATTTTCCCTCTATAAAAAGATTTCTGGCAGTATTGGACAAACAAAATTAAATTACTGGATGGAGAAGGAGAGCTGCACTCTGCTGTTCCAGTCTGAGGTAAAAAGGAGCCCAGCAGCAAGTGCAAGCTATGAAAACTCTGCATTCTGATACGAGCTGCTGACGAAGACAAGGCAGAGGTGATAATTACACAGGCAAAACGTACAGCCCTACCCGTGGCTGCCAGGTTGGATCAGTTGTGCTTTGCTTTCTTGACTTTTTTTGGTTTTTTCCTCATTTGAGAATAGTGAAAAACTGTTCTTTTGCAGCAAGGGACACCGACTATTTACAGCACCTCTGCCACGGGTTTTGGGGCACAGAACGAAAAAGGGTGCCGGCTGAGTTTGGCAGCCCTGTTGGAAACCGATAAATACACAAGACCTCACTGGAGCGGCCCCGCTCCCCACCCCGGGGCGGCTGCCGGGCGGGGGCTGGCCCCGCTCCGCCTGCGGGGCCGGGCCGAGGGCTATAAAAGCGGTGCGGGAGCGTCCCCCCGCCTCCACCCCGCCGCGCCGATCTCCTCTTGCCATGTCCCCCGAGCGTCCCCCCGCGGCCTTCGCCGAGGCCGGGAGGCAGAGCGGGCTGCAGGTGTGGCGAGTGGAGCGGCTGGAGCTGGTGGCCGTGCCGCCCAGCCGCCACGGTGACTTCTTCGTAGGGGACGCGTACCTGGTGCTGCACACCTCCCGCCGCGCCGCCGGCCCCCCCGCCTACCGCCTCCACTACTGGCTCGGTAGGGACGGGTCTGGGGGGGTCTCGGGTTGCGCGGCCTTGCTGTTGCCGGGAGTATCCCCCCCCCCTCCCACTTTGGGGCTTGACCGGGGGCTGGGGATCCGAGTTGGGTTTTTCCCCCCCTTTTCAGGAGCGCTGCCTGCGTGCAGGTGAAGGAATGGGAGGAGGGCTACAGGCAAGGGTGGGGGCAACGCTGAGCCTCCGCGCTTCTGATGTGGCGATGCTCTGGGGAAAGGGGGGTTGGGGGGGAGCACGGCAAAAAGTTGACGATGTGCCTCCTATGTGATGTTAGCGTGGAAGGGTGCTGAAGGGTTTAAGTCAAGTCTTGGCTGCCTCCAACCAAGATTCACAACTGAAACCCTGCCTGCCTTCAGATGAAAAGTTTTCTTGCCTGTGTTCCCACGAGGACCAAAACTTCATCTCAGCGGTTTCCCTGTGGTGTTGTCACACTGCTTTGCGTCCAGATGCTGCCTTTTCCAGCTCGACTGATCTTGCTTTCTGCTAATACAGAGACCGGGGGCAGGGTCACCAAGTTTTCTGTAAAACCTCTTCTCTTTAATATCAGTCTGACAGCCTAGCAGAGCCCTTTCTGAAGCAACTGGGAGCACTGGAATTGGGCTGATTTCTTTTGCCTTCAACCTTGGCTAGCACAGTGTTTACAGGAAAATATAAGTAGTAAGACATAAGGATGTGTTTTAGGTGACTTCCTCATCTTCTGGACACTTCTTCAGACTTCCTTGTCTGGTCACCAAGTCATCTGACCGCAGTGGTTTCTGTGTAGCTGCTTGAAATCTATTACTTTGTTCTTGTTTCACCATGAGGTTTGTGTTTATAGGCAATCATCTTGCCGAGTGCGCATAAAGGCAGGTCAATGTGCATTAACGTTAATGTGTTTGACTTGCTGTGGCTCTCGTACTGTTGGATGCACTGAAAAAGAATAGCACATAGAGCTGGGATTGTTTCTGCATAAATGCTTGAAGCTTGTTTAGTTTTGCATGTGTTACAAGTGATCCAGCTGGCATGTGGGATAGTGTCTGTCTCTGACAAGAATATAATCATAGATGGCAGTGTAAATGAATTTCTGGCAGATGTGCTTAGGTCAACAGCCCTGCTAGTTAATTGCAGGGTTTGGCTATTTACACCTTTGCTAATGAACTTATAACTATTTATGTAGTAGTTAAGATGTAACAGACCCTTCCCAGATGCAAGGACTCTTTGCAACTGAAAGTGAAGTCAAAACAGTGACTGACATTTGCAGTAATGAACATTTGCAGCCCTCTTTGCTGCTGTACACGCCGTTGCACATCTCATGCTGATCTGGCGATATCCAGATATTGCAAATAGCTTTGGGTAATCTGGGCACGCATTGTTCTTCTGCAGATGGCAGGTTGGCAGCAGAGCGGCTAATTGCTGGGAAATCCTTTCCTGCTTGCAGGATGTTCTGGGGGTGGGGCGGAGATGCTCAAACACTGCTGCAGGCTTAATAGTAACAGGAGACCAGAACTTCATACAAAGTGTATGGGGAAGGGCAGTCACACACAGGGCAGGAGTTTGAATAGTTTTAGTATTTTTGCCTATGGACTCTCACCACTGTTACATACACCAAATTTTTCTTTCATGAGCGAAGGTTGCGTAACCTGTGGGCCAGGAGGACTGCAGTAGGGTCTTTCTGAAGACTTCCCATAAACTGTCTCTGAGCAGTTACAGCAGTCATTACCGGTCAGATTTTGGGATGGAAAGAGCACTTGTGAAATCAGATTGGTGGAAAGCCTACAGGCTTTGGGCTTAGACACTTACAAGGGCCTTGATATGTGGTGACATAGTCCTACTCCTGCCTGTGATCTGTGGCATGTATTTTGTGGTGGCTTGGAGTCTGAACAGATTCTGACTTCAGAAAAAAAGCCCCCATATTCAGAATAAGAGCAGAGCATTGAATTTTCTTATTACAGAGTGTCAGACTTCCTCCTAATGCCTCGCTTGAGCATACTAAAGGGGTTAGAAGGAGGTCTAGACCATGAGAGGATGGGCAGTGACCTTGATGTGCTTGACAGTCGTGTGCTGTAACTGGCATCCTAGGGTTAAAGTGACCAAATAGTTGTTCTATTGACCTGAACATTCCTGTGTGAAAGCCGCTGTTTCAACAAATGTCTCGCATAAGATGAAGTGCTGTCCAGGTTGGATAATTTCTGAACATCTGGTGAAAAATTTTGCCCTTTTTCCTATATAGTCTGGCTTATTTGTAGCTGTTTGTGCCTCAGACTATAAGGTAAATCTGTTTTTCATACAAGCTTGAATAACCTACACTTGGATTGATGCTCATTTGTTTTGTTTTGTTTTTTTCTTAAACAGGCTTTTACTGAGTATTTTATTGCATAGCAGCTGTGAGGCTGAGCCTTGTAGTGGTTCTTATCTCTAACATGGTTCCAAAACCAGTCTTACCAAAACCTGAACCCTGTTATGTAATTGCAAGCAATAAGTTTGTAGGATGCAGTCCTAATGAACATGAATAACCCTATTTAAAGTAAAATAAAACAAACCTCAAAACTTTACCACCAACTTTAGGGTGGTACCCAGGTCTGAGAAAACATATCATGACATAGAAAGTTATATCACTGAGTGATGGGGATGGGCTTTTTCCAGACATTCTTGTGTAACGTCCTGCTTTCAGTAATGTTTAACTTTCTTGGGCAAGCCTCATGCTCTTCTCTTCCCTATGCCTCAATTATTCTTTGGATCCCTTTTCTGTTTCATCCTTTCTAGAGGTTTCCATTGCACCTGTGTCCCCACAAAAGCCATGGTGATAGCAGCGGTGACACTGCTCCTGGGAGAAACACAGTTGGTGGGTAGAAGGGAGTTATCTTGTGGCATTTGCACTACTGAGCCATGAATAGGGCACTCATTCTCACTCACAGAGGAGGTAGGTCAGTGATGGCCCCATGCTTTATTATTTCCTAATACTTCACCAATAGGCTTCCTGTGACACCAAGACCTCACTACACGCTTTGCCCTCTCCCACAGCCTGTGAGAGGTATCTCTGTCTGGACTGTTTGGAGCTCTGTGACATTTTTCCACTCAATCACCTAGAAGCAAGGAAATGGTTAATGTAGTGGAGAAGCTGCTCCTGAGAACTGTTGCTTGTATACCAGCATCTCCCTCTTATTTAGAAAGAAAAAATAAAAAGTAAATGGAAAACCTTGCCTTTGCTTACTCTTCAAAAGTTCTTGAGAAACCAGTTCTCTGAGACCTAATCCTACTTGTGTTCTTCTTGAAACAATCAAAACTGCTGGAAATGTTAATCAAAAACACATGGGTCCATGTTAAAAGATTTTGTTTTAAATATACAGCCTACTTTGCAGTGTGATTAGGCCATCAACACACGAGTTAAGGAGGCCATTTTGCCACGGTCCTGACAAGAGGCTAATCTCTGGAAGGTCCAAACAATGTGACCTCATGAAGCAAATATCTGAGCCCCAAAGCTGCTTTTCTTTCTCCCAGCTGTACCAGGCAATCTAATAAAAGATATCTAAGCAAAATACTCTTTGCTTGCATTATAGTGTCAACAGGACTACTCTTGAGTTATTTTAACTCTATGGCTTGGTGAGTTGCTCTCAGCATAAATACATGGTTTACCATCTAATAATCCTTTGACATGACATTCCTCAGTCTTTACACTTCAACTTAAAGTAAAAAAAAAAATAATTTCTGTAGGTATTTGTCATGCCAAACTGAATTTAAATGTTTTATTGTTCAAAGAGGCTGAGAGAAGACAAACCTGGCTATTTTTCACTTTTCCCTTTTCTTTGAATGCAGTTCTAAAAGTGGTTAAGAAATGGTCTGGACGGTCATGCATGTGGTGGTGAACATGGTTATGATGTAGTGCTTTGTTGCAACATATACATGGACTGTACAACCTGCTGAAGGCAGTGCCTGATCATCAGAGGGACAATTTCTCCAACAGAATTTGAAGTTACATTAGTGCTTTATAGACATAATATTTCATCTTATTTCAGGGAAAGAATGTACCCAGGACGAAAGCACAGCTGCAGCTATTTTCACTGTTCAAATGGATGACTATTTAGGAGGAAAGCCTGTGCAGAGTAGAGAAATTCAAGGATATGAGTCAACTGAGTTTGTGGGCTACTTCAAAGGAGGAATTAAATACAAGGTAAAGAGCTGTCAAAATATATTCTAAAAAAATATATATATAATATTGTCCCCCAAGTAAAATCAAATTTTTGGTTTTGTATCTGTTACTGAAAATTTTAAAATTGTTTCTTAATGTTCAGTCGGTTATCCTAAACTACAGGAGGCCCAGTACTTGTACAGAAAGCAGCAATTAGTTTACCAGTGTCTCTTCCGATAACTGAAAACCTGTCACAGTGAATTATTCCTGCCTCCCCGTATTCCGAACCTCATCAGAACAAGCTCTCCTGAGATTTTATACTTGTGTGTCTAAGGGCATTCACAGTAGGGACTCTCTGTGTTTGGAAGGCAGTGAATGTCACAGAAACTATTTCTATGTTGTAGACTGAATAATTTTGTTCAAATGCACAACCCAATGTGCTTAAATGGTTAAAAACATCAACAGAGTGGAAAAATCCCAAACTTTAGTCTAAAAATGTGCTTTTGCAGTCCTACTGAAAACTTCAGTTTTTCACTTCGAGGTAGGTAAGAAAGCTCCCATATATTCTTCATGGAAATTTTATGTTTTAAAAAGCTGTAGTGTCAGCCTCCTTGTTGTATTACTTCCAGAAGCAGAATCTTTGGAAAGAAACTTTTTGAGATTTCTGTATTTAAGAATAAAGTAATGTATTTCCTGAGAATCTCCTTATAATAGGAGCTCTGTGAGCCATCACTCAGCCAGCCTTTTTCCCATTATGGAAGTTTGTAACTTGTCACATTCTACAAAACCAGGTTGAAGCTTTGAACTCTGCTTGTGCAAGAGAATTTGACAGTGACCTGCCCACTGTCTTACTTTTTTTTCTTTGTAATTTGAAGAGACACTTTCTATTCTGATCCAAGATCTGAGTCTCCAGAGGAGTGGAGAATGTTGCCTCACAGAGGCAGACAGCCAAGCCAGTCTACAGGAATAAGTTAGGCTTAAACTTAAACTTTATAGGTTGTAAATCAATAGTTTGGTCTTGCCTCCCCTAATTTGGTGCTCTTTACTAGGTTGCCTCCTAAGTTACAAATACTCCTTTCAGAAAATTAGAGCTGCTGTGGAATGACTGCTCCCTATAGACATAACCAGGCATGAAAAACACCCAGACCTCTGCATTTAAGGAAGCTGTGAAAACTTGTGCAGAAGCTGCATATTGCCCTGCTTTCCCTAAGTCCTTTTTTGATAACCTACTGATTTTTGTCCCAACAGTGTGGTTCAGCATTACCTTATCCTCTGGATGATGCAGGAAAGTGTGGTAAATTCTGTGCTTTCACTTTCCACATGCATCTGAAAACTCTTTGAAGCAGGGTGACACCTGCTCCCTGAGATAAAGGTTCACGCCTGAGGGTTCAGTGGGCAACAGTGTTCCCCAAGTTTATCTGGTCTATGCTCAGCACAGTTAAACAGTGTATTAGTTTTACTCACTTCTCACTGCAGAAGCCATTTTTTCCCCAGCTAGCTCCTCAACTGCAGCAAAAAGGTAAATTTGCAGAAATCAAACTGAAATAAAGCTTGCTTCTTCATTTTGTTTTATTCAGGCAGGTGGTGTGGCCTCTGGATTTAATCATGTTGTTACTAATGATCTGAGTGCTAAGAGGCTTCTGCATATCAAGGGCCGGAGAGTTGTAAGAGCC